>JBBDHG010000202.1:1445000-1602981 GCA_037951165.1 Lophius americanus | reverse complement strand
CCCTGAAGTCCCTCCAGAAAACAGTGTCGTTATTTATTTTTATGCGCTCACGATAGAGTTCCCACAATGCATGACTGTTCCTTGAAAACCACTAGTGTAGCTGCTGCTAGTTGTCCTCCAGTATGTTCAGGCAACGATTCCGTCTGATGACGATCCTTTACCTACAAGCTAAAGCTCATAGAATTTTATTCTGTAACCTATTTTTTTCTGTTTTTGGCATAAGCACATGCCATGTTTCCGTTTTCTTCTAAGTGTAGTTTAAGTGTCTTATTTTGAGGGATCGCAGCGGGAAAAAATGTTGGTCGGCATTGTGTATGTGTTCTGATTTGATTGAATTAGCGGATGCTCCGTCCTCCTCGTATTAGATTTCGAAGTGAAAATAATAACTTTGTAAGCCCCGGTCAGCACATTACATGTTATATGGCGCCTTTGTTCACCAAGAGATGCTTAGAGATTTACTGTTAATAATTTTGTGCACACATGATAATGAGTTGTACAACAAACTTATCTTGTGCGCCAAGATCTTTTTTTTTTCTCTCATGGGACATCAGTGGTTCCGTAGATGTACAGGAGTCACTGAGGGGAAATACAATCCTTGTGAAAACAAATAAAAACAGGTTGAAAACAACTATTGATGTGTTTAATGCGGACACTGGATGGAAGTCAGTTAGCCAAGAATGAATGCTGCTACCGATTATCAGAAAAAAATCCACAAAATTATTCCTTTTCCATATGCTACTCTTTGGGGGCATTTATTATTTTTCTATTATTTTCTAGAGCGTTCTATATCTTAGACGCTCTAATTTTGCCATTCAAGCAAGTTTTTAAACTAAAAAATATTGATTATTTCATAATAAAAACATTAAAAGTTATTAGATTGGTTTAGCTCAACCTTTAGTTGAGGAAGTATGTTTTCACAAAAGTCTGTTTTATTTGGTTGTATCAAGTTACATAAGGTTGTTAAGTGAGCCCTACTTGCTAAAAATCCTCAAATTGGACTTTCTCAACATCCATGCCTCTGCCTCGGTGGCCTCTTTGACTTGTGGGGTCCTCCAGGGATCCAACCTTGGCCCCTTACACTTTATCATATATGTGCTTCCTCTAGATCGTATTATAAAAAGGTCCAGTCACATCTGTAAATAAGAAGTAGTGACTCAAAATGTGCTCAACCAAACAGATGAGCAGGACATTAAAAGGTTCATTAATACCATATATATATATGTATATATGTATGTATGTATATGTGTGTATTTATATGTAGGACTTCTAGCTGGACAAAGAAGCAATTCGAAGACGATAACTTTGGGTTTTTCACAAATTATTACCCTTAATTGTCCGACAATTAATCAATAAGTGTGAGAATAATAATTAGCTGCAACCCCACATTTAATTAGACCTAATCAATAAGTATAAACGGATCAGAAATAACATTAAAACCTGCTGCCTGACATTGTTTGGGTCCATCCAACCATCCATTTTCTCTTGTCGCCTTTGCTGTTCAGGGTCATGGGAGGGCTGGAGCCTATCCCAGCCGACATTAAGCCCGAGGCATAGCGCATAATGACAGCCGACCACTCACGCTCACATTCCGGAGCACCCAGAGGGAACTCGCACCACCACAGGGAGATCACGTTAAGCCTATCCGTGGCGCAGCTCTACATTGTTTAGGTCACGGAGGAAAGTGTTCACTTGCTGCTAATACATCCCACCCACTGACACGTACCGTCGTGATGAGATAATCCCCGATATTCTGACTTCACCTGGCAGTGGTTATAACATTATGTGCTATTGTATCTAAGAGACTGCAAACTGTAATAGAAACCCCGTGTTTTAAAATGAAAGCGCGTACGTCAAAAGAATTATGAATTGTCGGGGAAGTCTAATAAACGACACAATGAAAATGGTAGGATTAAGTGTTTCTTTGGCGTGACTCATGCCAGAGACTGAAAGGACATTTTGACCTGTTCTGCCTCATTTAATCAGCCTCTAACAAATGCCCAAACGCTACGAATGTGTAACCACCACACTAAAGTACACCTCCGGTTACTCTTTGGATCCAAGTGTTTGAAACTCCTGGTGTCTGTTGACATGGAGGTCAGAAACCCTAAATGGTGCCTTTAAAGAAACAAAAGAAAAATAACATTAAAACTCCCGCTGTGTGTCGACATGGAGGTCTAACGTATTCTTCCCCCTAGGAGCATTTGCAAAATAAACTTTTAGATGTTGAAGTGAAGCATTTTTCACATCCAAGTCCATCCATTCTTTCTCTGTGCCTTTATAAGTATATTTCACTGTCTGGCCTTATTACTGCTACCTGTAAATCGTAGGAATAGTGTGAAACCATTGGCAAGACATCTTATCGTGTCATCTAGGTGCAGATTCATGTGCAAAGTCAAACTAAATGGGGACCTATAGATAAAAAACCCAGCACTAAGCATTTATAGAAGTCAGAAACCTTAAATTGTGCCTTTAAATATGACTATATGAATATATATGATATTATAAGACTAACCATGTGGATGTAATGTATGGACTTGTGCTGAAGGAAAGATTTGATCATTTGAAACACAGTAACTTCAAACCACACATCTGTATGAGCATGGCGGTCTCCATGTGGACCCACCCAATGTTGGTTGGCATTGTATATGTGTTCTGATTTGATGATATTAACGTGAGCGCCGTCCTCCGCGCTGTTTGATTCTTAAACCAATTGTATGGCATTTGTAAGAAATCTGCAGAAGAACTTCTGAAAAATTCTCAAATTTATAAATGAATGGACCCTGAATATATAAACTATCATAAAAATCACTTGATTTGAGTTGTATCTCCATTTATTGATTTTTTTTCCTGTACTTTTATTCTTCTTCTGTTTATTTTTGATGTTGTCTTATCATTCAACTGTTGAGGGAACCATTAAAAAACCCACTTCTCTCCTTTGTGGGCTTTGTAATTGATGCCATGTTCCCAAATATTTGATCTGCGAGCGCAAAGAAAAAACCCCCACCACTCTAGATTTTAGACTGTTTCTTCGTCTTCATCATTAATGCACTAAGCCACATATGTGGCGTGAGTCACAGAGAAATGAAAAACAAATGAACAGCATGGAGGAGAGCAGCGGATAGGGAGAAAAAAGAAGAAGAAGAAGAAGGAAGAGACCAGAGACGGATAAACACGCGCATAGATGTAAAACTTTTCTTGGATCATGTGACTGCGAGCTAACAACAAACAAATGAGCTGAGTGGTTGACTTTTCATAGCGTCTAAATTTAACCCACATTGTTTCCAGGATCAGGAAAAAAATGGCATCCCACAACCCACAAGCGAATCAGACACAAAATCAGGGCCTGCGTCGCCATCAGTGGTCTCAGGCCGCGTCCCCTGCCAGCATTACGTCACGCCGTACCTCCACTGATTCCAGCGAACCAGGGAAGTCTTTTCTTTTTCTTCTTCTTCGTCTTCCCGCTCTGGCAGTGAGAGCCATGCAATGTCAGTTCTAATTGAATCTGAACGGATGGGAGGAAGAACATTCGGAGTTGCTCAATACCCCGGGGTATTAATCCTACGGTGTAACGTCAGGTTTGCATGCTGGGGTCACCGCCATCCAATCACTTGACAAACATGCACTGGCTCGGACAAACGCCGGTGAATGATCTTTTTTCGGGGGACTGAATTCGACCGAGAGAGATTCATTATAGCTGGAGTTAACCTTCTAACGTGCTCCAGCTGTGTTCACATGTACTCCTGCTTGTGTTATTCCTACATTACGCTTCTCGTATTTCCAACAGGCTTGTTTTGTAAATTTCACAACGCAATTCCAGGAAAATGAATGTTCTCTCTCCTGTATGTTTGACTGTGGTTATTGAGCACAGCTGCGTGGCCTAAATTTAATAAGCCACTCAGCAACTGTGGCCACCATACAATTGTTTGACAGGTCTGGAATGACAACTTTGTCAGCAAAGGAGGCGAGTTGGTTAACACTCTAGCCACAAGAAGGTTACGGGCTCCATGGGAACCATGTGGAGTTTGTATGTCCCAGTGCGTTCCCTCCCGGTCCCACGGAGGGGCGCAAAAACAATATTGGTGAGCTGGTGACTCCAAAATGGATGGTGGGTGTGAATGTGTGAACGGCCCCCTGTTGAACTGGCAACCTCTCCAGGGTGTACTTAGCCTAAAGGCCAACGTCAACTGAGATTGGCTCCAGTGGCGCCGTGACCCTGATGGGATAAACAGTTCCATAAAACTGAAGGATGGAATGACAACTTATAGAAAGCTACCGTTGGCATAGAAACTAGAGGCACCTTGTGAGTGTTGTAGAGAGTATGTTCTGTAGCCAATGCTATTCCAGTGAATCAGGGAATGACATGCTAGTTTAATCTGGAAGTTAGATGATTGGAATTAGAACAGAGCAAAATAAAACACTATATGGTTGAGCAGGGAAAAATATCACATCTTACTTTTGGCATAACTGGAAAGACAAACAGGATATTAAATGAAGTTCAGTCATGAGGACTACCCCCCTGCACACTTGGGTCACTTTTACCGCTCATACAAATTTATTTAATCGGACCTCTCAACCATGCTCAGTCTCAGTTACCTGCTTCAGGGTCTGTGGACTCGGTCGGTATCAGTTGTTCTCATTCAGGCGACCACGTCTATCCAATCAACGCGACGCCCGTCACCCTCAGCTGATGTCTCTTTAAGAAGGATTCCCTCTATTTATCTAGTTCTCTCATGCTGCTGAGTCCCACTCCCTCCATATCCATTTAGTCCATCCAGATCCATCAGCCTCATCATTCATGCAGTTTCAGCAGAGTCATGGGCCGCCATCACCAGTATGCAGCCTCAAAAAGGGGAGAAAAAAGTGCTACTGTTCTGGAAAGTTATTCTCGATCTCCCTGAAGACTCTGAGCGCCAAAGACTTGCTGATAGCCTAAAGTGACACATCACCTAGTGTAATACATATTCAACTTTTCTTCGTTCTCTTTCTCGCCTGATTATAATGTTAATATGTGACGGATTAGGAATTTTAAGAATATGTTTTTGTCTCAACCTTGTTCAAGGCGGGGACTGTGAGCCTCTGCCTTAGAGCGCTAATATAAACCGACACCTACTTATCCAATGTCTGTTGATGTGTCACCATAGTAAAAAAAAACAAACATTAGGGCAACACTAGAAGTGGGAAAAACAGTTCATCTCGGAACACCCCTCATCACGCCTATGTCATATTCCAAGGTCGTACTTATGGCATCACCTATTGGCAACAGGAAGCGCGTATGAGGCGTGTCGAATCATTAAACAGTAAAACAAGCCTGATATTTGAAAACACTGGCAGTTAGGCAGGAGTGCAATTAAACTCCAAATCAGAATGGTTTAGGTAGAGAAACAAAAGCAGCGAGACGCTGAACAGAGAGACTTGGCTTTGGTTGGAGGGAGAATACCATCACTAAGAAGCAGGACCACAACAGTGCGGCTTGGCAAAGCCGACACTTGCCGTGAGGACTCAGTGGAAACACATGTTTGTGGCTTTGCCCAATTAAACTGGCTTTTGGTGATTCCCAGACGAGAAGAGTTCCAAATGTCTCCATTAGGGCTTTGCTATATAATAATTGTTTGTGTATGATTTAAGTTTGTTAAAAAACGTGTAAAAGCTGTTATGAAAAAGATGATATGGGAAGGGAATTAATCACATGCGACTCAAATCAACAGAACAATGCTCACTGGACAGAACCACTCCAGCGAGTATTTGGGCTGACGAGAGAGACGCTTCTCAAGTGTCCCGCTGATGTCACACTTGGGCAAATATGAAGAGGAGAAATTCCCCCTTTTGTAATGTCAAACTCCTGATTCCATAAAAAGGCCCTCTGGATCTTATCTGACCTTCAAATATGGTGAGGTTCTTCAGGGCCAAAGAGTGCTCCCAGTCCCTCAGGCGCAGGTCCTCTGTGATTGTGTTGAGGATCTCCATCTCATTCCTCAGCTGGGCCTCTGTGTGGATATGGGTCACCCATAAACTGCTGGTGTCCTCTGTTATGTTGCTGATCTGGATCTGAGTAGAAGGGGTGCAGAAAGATCCACAACATGAAGTTCTGGAGCTTCTAATAGACACTATGTATAAAGAAGTTACATTTTATGCTCTCAGAAACTCTGATCTGTCATAGATTTTATATACAAGACTCTTTTTTTGTGCGTCAGCTGCAAACCTGCAAGTCTTGTATCTTCATGTGGTGAATGCTGACGTCATTGCTGAAGGTGTGATTGACAGCTCCCACCGTCCAATTAATATCATCCATTTTGTCTCTCAGCCTGTTCATCTGTCCTGAAGTATCTCTGTGGGACAGCAGAAACAAACGGAGCGTGTCCTTCATCTACCTCGTCCATCGGTCGTCATGTTGACGTACCACACACACACACACTTCCCTGTAACATCGATCTGTACCTGAGGAGGACCTCCTGACTGTGGAGCCAGGTGGAGGCGCGAGACACCTCCGAACTCAGTCTGGACATGTTCCTGTCAGTGGAGCTGCTCAGAGAGGAAACCCGGTCGTCCAGCTGCACCAGGTAGCCCTCCGATTGAAGGGATTGAGCCTGGATGCTCCTCAGCTCCACCTCCAGGCTCTGTGGGTGAATCATCACACACCCATCAGCCATCACATTCAAACCGCATGCCTTATATGGTATGGGTCGCTCTTTCACAGACGAAGCAGCTCTGAGGTGAACTTTTTTCATCAACCTGTGCTCCATCAGCTCTCCTGAGGAATCAGACCTTCCTCCATGCCCCCCATGCTGGCCAACTATGACCTTGTCCCCAGTTTACCAGTTGAGCTTGCTCAGACCATTTTCCTGACGCTTGACTAATGATATCTGACAGACTTTGACATGAGCCATATTGTGACGAGTCCATCAATGAGTCTCAGCATCTCCAAAAATTGCAGGTCTTATCTGCAGGGGTTAGTAGCTACCAAAGAAGTCAACTGGTGAATTGGCAGCGAGGTCATGGGAGCCCAAGACTGATGAAACAGCCTGGGGAGTGAGGGACAGCCCCTCTTTATCTGAAAAAGTTCATGCTGGTCAAGAAAATCGGTATTATTGTGACTTCACCTGTCAGTAGTTACAATGTTATGGATGATCTGTGTAAAATAAGACAGAAGATTAAGGATAAAATAGTAAGCTATAACAGGAGATGTAAAAACAAAGATTATAAGTTTAATAAAAAATGATATATCATAAATAAAGAACTGTAAAATCAAATCAAAATCAAACCAGGAGGACAATAATAAAACGAAGAGCTAAGAGCTGGAGTAAAATCCTGGTGAGCATTTCGGCACTGACTCAGATTTCCTGATAGTGACTTAACTAGAGTACACATGTATTCATTTATATTCCCTGTCCTTACGATGTAATCCAACTACAGGAAGAATGATTATGGCGCTCTAAAACCGTTAACATATTCTTGATTCTCGACCTTATGCAGACATCTTTGAATGCCGCCTTTAAAAGCTCCGGTTTCGGGTCTTGCGTCATACCTTCATGAGGATTTCCAGCCTCAGCAGCCAGTCACTGTGGTTCTGGAAGAGGTTCTCCAGCTTCCAGATGTTCTCCAGCAGGTCGGCCTGAGTGGACACCTCACCCAGGGTCTGCTGCAGCAGGCGAGGGGGCTCTGACACCCGGGTCGTATTCTCCATCAGCACCTCCTGGCGCTGCGAAGGAGCCTGGGAACGGAAGACTGGGGAAATAAAGTGAAAGACGGAGTTTGGAGATGTTTGTTCTGGATGTTCATGCACTGATCCCCGACCGGCTGTCCAGTCCCCAAAACGAGTATCAATTACGATCAATCACTTCTGTCAGCTTGGATCCAGCCAGAACTTTAACGAAGAGCAGACACCGTTTCGGTCACCTGCACTAATTTTTTCGGTCGTATATTTTTGTTAAACGTATAATTGAGTTAAATCCAGTTTCCAGAGTGCGCTCACAGTGGGCTTCTCTGTGCTGAGTGATGACAAATTGTGGAAATGGACTCCACTATGTGACTGATTTTGGCCTCTGAAAGTTTCTGTTCATCCAACACTTCAAGGAGAGAGAGCTTTTTTTTTTTTCTTCAAAGATATGATGTATGAATTTCAAGCGATGGAAAGTAAAAACTAGAGAAGTTGTGTGGGAAACGGGTGACACCACTACTGGAATAACTCCATTTTTTTTGTGCTGATGTAGAAAGAGCATAATCTTCATCCAGAGGTGAGTTTGAGCAAACTGTCATTGAAAGCACCCGAAGTTATACAAAAAATGTTTGTATGACATTTAATTTTAGCAGTTTTTGAGTTCAAATATGCCTCAAAGTGTAAAAAGTATGTTAGGAAACACATCCTGTCACATATGTATCTTCAGACGGAGTGGACAGTGGAAAGTACCCCAGTATAAACGTAAATCCTAAACTAGAACGATTTCAAGAAACGATTTTTATTTATTAGTATCTTCATTTCATACCTTCATTAGGAAACACATTGTCTATTTATGACTGATAGCTATAGTTATTAACTATTTAACAAATTCAGATTTTGCATCAGAAGGTGTAATGATTGGTAAAATGCACCAATTAGCCATAAGATTATAACCACTGACAAGTGACGCGTATTACATTGAGTATGATGTAACGCTGATGTCCTCTCAGAACACACAGTGAAACCACAGCGCTGCTTTCATGGCAAAAGGTAAACCTGCGCATGCGGTTTCAATGTTATGTTGTTTTCATGCAGTTGAGGAATTGCAGCTCGAGCATTGCGCCGGATATTCAGCGAAATTCTGCAGCTAATTTGAAAAAGAAAACTCCCCGATCACCTCCGTTGAACAAACTGATTGAACTCCTCCAATTAAATGTGAAGTTACATTTTATCCACAGTATTCTTAGTGCTTCCAGAACAGAGTAAAATATGAACAATTCAATTAATATATAATATAAATAAGGTAGATCTCTTCCAATTGATTCATATGCACCAAATCGGATCAAAGGTGGAGAAATGATGTCCTGAAAACGTTTTGAGTTTAGCTCCCCCTAGTGGTTAGGGATATTCAAGGGACCTTTCCCAAAAGTAACCCAGTTCTTCCAAGCACTAAAGTATATGGGGGGATTAAAGTTTGAAAATGATCCATGAAATTGTTTTTGAGGAATGTCTGGAAAACAGTGTTTTTCGTAAAATAAAATAAAAAAATAAAAAACTCCCCTTAGTGAGTAAAATATGAATTTTTACAGTAAATCACAACCTACATAGGATAAATCTCTTCGGGCCGATTCCTATGCATCAATTCTGGACTAAATCGGACCAACGGTTGAGAAATTATGGCCTAAAAATTTTGAAATATACAACCGACCTCTCCCAAAATCAATCCAGTTCTTCCTCACACTTACATTTATGTTGGAAAATGATTCATAAAATGTTTTTTTAGTTATTCCTTTAACACAAAGGCGGACGAGGCGGCAATGATGAGTCCACAATACCCCCAACTTTGATATATAAATATTACTAAATTTCTCAAATTATAGCGTTCTTACACAGAGGCCAGTATAGCGGACCTTTAAATCATTTAAGGCACAGGTAATCTGTAACCCATCCTTCTTTGTTGATAGTCAGAGAGACAGCCTCAATGTTTTAAATAAATGTTTTTATGTACGGACTTATGATGTTTTTCCATTCACTTTTGATTCAGTTCATGCATTTATCGTAAACCCCCCCCCCCCCAAACAACAACAACGAAAACCCCCAAACTTAACAATGT
Source organism: Lophius americanus (assembly GCA_037951165.1). NCBI lineage: Eukaryota > Metazoa > Chordata > Actinopteri > Lophiiformes > Lophiidae > Lophius > Lophius americanus. Next base: position 1,593,214 of record JBBDHG010000202.1, on the reverse strand, counting down.
CATAATATTATATTTGAAAATCTCCGACTTATGCGACCTCTTTTCTGCAGAAATAAGAATTTTCTTTTGATCATTCTGATTAAATGAATTAATGTGTGAGCCCCACCAGCTATTTGGATTCTTTGCGATGCAAAATTGCTGTTGATCTTTGCAAACACAAACCTTAACGAAACATAAATAAAAATCAGGAGGACCACATGTTTTCCCTGCAGAACATTCTAAACACTATTGGGACAAGATGATCCGAATTACAGACATGTTTATTCAGCTAAAACATCACATTTGCTGACGATTATTATCGATGACGCCTTCCTGTTTTGGTTTCGGCTATGGCATGAAGACGGCTTCTCATGCGGCCTCCCTATTCCTGACGGCGCCTCGCATGGAAAAAGCTCCTCGGTTTCGTGTTCCGTTGAGAGGATGTTGCGTGGTAACGGCTCGATAGCCTGGAAGATATCTCGTAACAGGATCCTCAATGTTACGGCATGACGACATCCTCGCTGTAGGACAGCAGGGACGCATGTGTGCAGAAAATGATTTTTTTTTAAAACAAGAAGAAGATAAACTAGGGATGAAGAAGAAGTGCGGCAGTGAGAGGAAACAGATCATTTCAAGTGGGCTCTTCAGGACGCCGCTGGAGCAAAGAGCTCGGTATTACACACTTGAAAGTTCCACGCGTCTAAAAGCGAGATGAAAGCGAGAGGCCGAGGAACATCTGCATGACCTCTGAGAAAAGAAAAGAGCGATGTAAAGGAACGCCGCTGCACACAAGTCTTCTAGATTCCTGCTCATTATTTGTATTAGGTTTAGTTCCAATGACCTTCAACCTAAATAAGCTGAAATCTCTTCACTGCACAGAGAACTTCATTGCTAAATGATGGTCTATCAGTGGCACAAAACACCCACTCAAATATTTTTGGATCCTTAGTGCTTCTCCGAAAAGAAGAAAAAAGATTAAACGAAAGGAAGAGTAAGACCAAGGAGATGAGGAAGGATGCCAAAAGTGAGATGAAGAAAAAAAGAGCCAAAACGGAGAGGATAAAAGATGGAAAATGAGATGGAGATGACGAGAGACAACGTTGATTTAATCCCAACTCTTAACGAGGTAGGATCGAAAAAAGACCTGGGAGAAAAAGCCCAGAGCCGTTATCATCATCATCATAATGCAATGCTCCGTTTGCACAGTTGGGTTATCGAGATGAGAAAAACAGTAAAAAACTCAGTTTCTCATGTGATGAAGAGAAGCAGAGAACTCAGAAATCAAAACCTACTAATCTACTGAATCAGTTTCATAAAGACATAAATAAACTGAAGGACAGTTTAAGAGTGTATTAGTTCTTTGCCTTGCTAGGACTGTCAAAAGCATCGTTTCCATCAGTAGCACCACATCCAGCCTCCAAAAGTAACTTTTTGCTGTATCTGTCAATGACCGGTGATCTTAAAAAACAACAAACAATTCTGACTAATGAAGTGTTTCCTGAGCAGGAGGTACAGAGAATCAATCCTCTTGGACCTCATTTTTGCTTGCAAAACCAAATGTGTTGAATAGATTTATGTCTTTGTTTTATTCAACGACATCGAGAACAAATTTTGGCACGTGGAAAATCATAATAATAATAATAATACATTTTATTTATAACGCACTTTACATTTGGATCAAATCTCAAAGTGCTACAAGGTAAAAGCAGATAAAAGTACTGATTAAAAATATAATAATAATAATATTAATATTAATAATAATAATAATAACATAAAAATATGACTAAAAAGCAGCAATGTTAATTAAAAGTTATAGGTTCTGCTAAAAAGGAAAGTTTTAAGTCCTTTTTTAAATGTGTCAGTCGTCTGTGGAGCCCTCAGATGGTCGGGGAGGGCATTCCACAGACGAGTTTCTTTTAGAAGCAGATCATGTTTTTCAACTGCAGCTAGAAAGCAGTTAGTAAAATGTGATTTCCTGTCAATACTTGACTATGATTATACTATTTACAGTATATCATCACTACTTCTACCCCCTTGAAACAACCTGATAATTAGTTAAAGTTAAATTCACTCGTTTCCTTGGACATTTTCAAAAACCTGTTACACGAGTTTGACTTTGATGGCTTCATATATTTTACTCTTAATATTTTTTAGCTGGAGTTATTCGGTAATATTGTAGTATCTATGGCTGCTGTTGTATTGCTTTTTCCTTATTTCACTCTTCTATGATATAAACTTATTGTACATAACCAGGGCAGCACTGAAAATGAGAATCGGGTCTCCATGGATTTCCCTTTCTGTATAACGGTTAATAAAAGTGTTGTAATCAAATGTGTTCATATGATCATTGGTGTATTTGTCTTCCCTCCAACAGCCCGAGCTGCAGAACCTACCACCCCCATACTGTGTGTGGTTAGGAACGTAATTATGTACTTCAATCTCGCAAAAACCACAGTGAGGTTTCAGAAGATTTGGAAAACATTCTTGGATTATTTGACCATTAACGTCAGTCTCAGCTCTCCAGCTGTCACAGTTAAATGATCCTAACAAGATTATCCAACAGAATATTCATGTGTAGTTTGTTCCTTTAGGGGAAACCCTGATTCCTGAAACCATAGTGTCAACATCCCATAAATAAAGCTCCAAAGTCAGATCTTTGCCCGACCACAACGGATTTATTTTTCAGAAAATCCTGGTGAAATAAAGTTCTTGCTTATATGACATGTTTCAGAGATAAGTCTTTGCAACCTTTGATGAGGATGGGATGGTGGTTCCATTTTCAAACGCCAGTGTTACTTTATTGATGTTGTCTAGTTTTATCTTTTTTATTACCTACAGTTATTTTTTTTACAGCATTCTATGTCTTTTATTTTCCTATTTTTTAAAAAAATGTTTTTTTTACATGATTTTATTATATTATCATCTTTTTATAAACTTAAACTAAACTATGTTCTAACATGTACTGTATTTATTTTTTATCTTCATTCAAACTGTACATAAATAACTTTAAGCTGCATCTCTTGTATGAAAGGTGCTACACAAATAAAGTTATTATTATGATTATTATTATTAATAAACAATAAAGTCAGTCAAAAAAAGGCTTTTTAGGAAACTAATACTAATTATAGTAATGATAATATTAATAATAATAATACATTTTATGTATGGGCGCCATTAAGGACACTAAAGGTCAGCTGTAACAAATAATAATAATAATAGTAATAATAATATTAATAAACTTTATATATATATAGCACTTTTAATACACTTGGTCACAAAGTGCTTCACAGGCACAGTAAATAAGTTCTAATAGTATTTACACATAAATAAATTGCAAAACCAAACAAAGGCACAAATGCAGATACGCGGGAACAAAACGACTCTCCACACAGAAAGGGAATGATAATTATATGAACGCTTGTCTGTACAAACGCCTTCTGAGATGCTTCTTGAATCCGTCTAAAGACACATCAGACGGATTAAGGAGGCTGGTTCCAGCGGTTGGGGGATAAAAACAGCGAAGGCACGGTCACCTTTGAGTGTACAGATTGAGCTTTGGATAGAAAGTAGGTTGAGATTAGAAGATCTATGGAATTTTTGAAATTCTGGATAATAATCTAGCTGCTTCCTTTTTGATTAACTGTAAATGATGGAAAAACGTTTGGTTGAGCCAAGTGTTCAGTGAATTCGGATGGTGGAGACGAGAGAAAATGAAGGTGTGAATAAGTAAATTCAGATCTTTAAAGGAGAGCATTCGTCTGATTTTTTGCAAAATTGAAACATGAAAAAGGACTGAACAGGTTTTGTAATCAGTTGGAAAATGTCTCCTAAATTCCTCGCGGTTGAGATTTGGATGAAGTGGGACAATAACCTGAAACTGAGTAACAGAAGTGGAGAAGGTGTCTGGTACAATTAACAGTATGTCAGTTTTGTCCGAATGAAGATGAAGGGAATTCTGGGACGCCCACTCCTGGACAGCGTTTAAGCAATTTTGGAGCGAGGAAAGTTGACTCAGGTTGTTGGATTTAGCAGGGAGATATATTTGTGTATCATCAGCGTAACGGCGGTATGGAATATCTTGGAATTGACTCGGAGGTTACCCAGCAAGAAAGAATGGGATTGGTCCAAGGACCGAGCCCTGGGGAGCCCCACAGAGCAGAGGAGGACACATGTTTATTAATACTGACTCTAAAATATCTATACCTTAGGTTGGACTGAAACGCTTTAAATTAAGTAGCAAAGTTAGATCCTGAACTCTACTTAAGGAATAATTTGACCCCCCTACATTTTATCAAAACGTCTGTACTTTCTACACCCGCCATTGCATCCTACTTTTCTAACTTATTTCTATTTTGCATCATTCCATCTTTTCCTGGAATCAAGTCTGATTTCAACAATTAGACAAAAGTAAAAAAAAGTAGATGAAGACGAAGGCCAGAAACATATGCAAGAAGGTTTTTGTTTTTCTCCCATGAGCACAAAAAAGGCTGGAGTCCTTTATGCCAGAGCCAAAAACACAAATAAAGAGATCAATACATAGTAATTTTCCCCAAATGTGATGTTACGGCTGAAAAAACATGTTTCTAATTCACATCATCTTGTCCTAATAGTCTTTACAATCTTTTCAGGGAAAAGACGCGGTCCTCTTGATTTTTAATTATGCTTCTTTCAGTTTGTGTGTCTTCAAAAAGCAACAACAATTTGCCGGGAATTCACATTCATTTTGATTCATTGAAGTAAAGTGATGATTTTGCAAAAATAAGTGGTAGATTAAAGTGGTAGATCAAATATAATTGCGCTACTGGATTGTTGAGGCTGATGCATTTCAGAGATTCAAAAGGTTTTATTTTCCATTTGCATAAGAACAAGTGGGAGAGGTAGATTGTAGTTATTGTTGCAGACAAACTCTTGAGTCAGTGGAGTTTAGAAGTAATGCAGCAAAAAAGAAATACTACTACACTTATTGCCCAATAGAGAAAAGAAACAACAAAACAACAAAACAGAAATTCAGATACCGTACATTTTCACGTGTATTCCGTTAAATAGCTGGAGACTATGTTCTTTTTGGTCACCGGTCTTTTACTATTCTTCTATTCAGTATAAAATGTGTGTAATTTTGCCACTTCTGCCCAGTAACCGTAACTTTCTGAAGCTGTTAGCAAGCTACTCACACAATAATGACAGAGAAAGGGCGACACACTGCAACCATGTCCCATCGCTACGATGTCACAGTACTACCATGTCCCAGTGCTAACGTGTCCCAGATGCTACAATGTCCCGGTGATACCATGTCCCAGTGCTATAATGTTCAAATGCTACCATGTCCCAGTGACACGATGTTCTAGTTCCACGATGTCCAAGTGCCACCTTGTCCCAGTCCTGCCATGTTGGAATACTCAGTGTCCCAGTGCCACGAAATCCCGGTATCACAATGTCCCAGTGCCACAATGTCCCAGGGCTACCATTTGCTAGTGCTACAATATCCCAGTGCTACTTTGTCCCAGTGCAACCGTGTCGGAATGCTAACCATGTCGCGTTTCTACCATGTCCCAGTGCAACCATGTCCCAGTGCCACGATTTCCCAGTGCTACCATGTCCCAGTAGTACCATGTCCCAGTGCTACGATGACCCAGTGCTACCATGTCCCAGTGCTACCATGACCCAGTACTACCATGTCCCAGTACTACAATGTCCCAGTACTACCATGTCCCAGTACTACCATGTCCCAGTACTACCATGTCCCAGTACTACCATGTCCCAGTAGTACCATGTCCCAGTGCTACGATGACCCAGTGCTACCATGTCCCAGTGCTACCATGACCCAGTACTACCATGTCCCAGTACTACAATGTCCCAGTACTACCATGTCCCAGTACTACCATGTCCCAGTACTACCATGACCCAGTACTACCATGTCCCAGTACTACCATGACCCAGTACTACCATGTCCCAGTACTACCATGACCCAGTACTACCATGTCCCAGTACTACCATGTCCCAGTACTACCATGTCCCAGTGCTAACATGTCCCAGTGCTACGATGTCCCAGTGCTACGATGTCCCAGTGCTACCATGACCCAGTACTACCATGTCCCAGTACTACCATGTCCCAGTACTACCATGTCCCAGTACTACCATGACCCAGTACTACCATGTCCCAGTACTACCATGTCCCAGTACTACCATGTCCCAGTACTACCATGTCCCAGTGCTACCATGTCCCAGTACTACCATGACCCAGTGCTACCATGACCCAGTACTACCATGTCCCAGTACTACAATGTCACAGTACTACCATGTCCCAGTACTACCATGTCCCAGTACTACCATGACCCAGTACTACCATGTCCCAGTACTACCATGACCCAGTACTACCATGTCCCAGTACTACCATGACCCAGTACTACCATGTCCCAGTACTACCATGTCCCAGTACTACCATGTCCCAGTGCTAACATGTCCCAGTGCTACGATGTCCCAGTGCTACAATGTCCCAGTGCTACCATGACCCAGTACTACCATGTCCCAGTACTACCATGTCCCAGTACTACCATGTCCCAGTACTACCATGACCCAGTACTACCATGTCCCAGTACTACCATGTCCCAGTACTACCATGTCCCAGTACTACCATGTCCCAGTGCTACCATGACCCAGTGCTACCATGACCCAGTACTACCATGTCCCAGTACTACAATGTCACAGTACTACCATGTCCCAGTACTACCATGTCCCAGTACTACCATGACCCAGTACTACCATGTCCCAGTACTACCATGACCCAGTACTACCATGTCCCAGTACTACCATGACCCAGTACTACCATGTCCCAGTACTACCATGTCCCAGTGCTAACATGTCCCAGTGCTACGATGTCCCAGTGCTACGATGTCCCAGTGCTACCATGACCCAGTACTACCATGTCCCAGTACTACCATGTCCCAGTACTACCATGTCCCAGTACTACCATGACCCAGTACTACCATGTCCCAGTACTACCATGTCCCAGTACTACCATGTCCCAGTGCTACCATGTCCCAGTACTACCATGACCCAGTACTACCATGACCCAGTACTACCATGTCCCAGTACTACCATGTCCCAGTACTACCATGTCCCAGTACTACCATGTCCCAGTGCTACGATGAGAACTGTAAGCACAAATAATAAATCTGTTTTTACATGCGTCAATGAGAGTTTATTGAAGGTGGGCACTGGGGAGGAGAAGAAGGGATTTGATTTTGTGGCTTATACAAGAGAAAAGTCCTGATCCACTATTATTTTTTCCCTTAAAATACTGTCCAACTTTGACAGAGTCCTGATCCGCTATCAATCCTACTTTGGTGACTGGGTATTTTCTATTTCCAGTTTCTCAAATTACAAAATTGTGACGTCATTGATTTTGGAGTCAGGACAGTTGGTTATACTTTTTAAATATAATAAAAATGTATCTTTGTAAATTGAAATGTACAAAATGACCTCAAAATGTAAATTTGAGGTCATTTAAATAATTATCCTTGCTTTGATAAACGTATTAATCAATAGAAAAAAATGGAAATAGTAATGAAACATTATATAATTGCTGATATAATCTCTGCTTTAAACAACTGGACAGATTTCTCATGTTGTTTTTTTTATACCCAAAGTTAATAGTGGTTTTACCTGATAATACCACAATCTATTTAAGTCATAAAAGCACGTGGCGTCGGACTGGTTCTGAATTACAGCACGAAGAAAAAGTACATTTTAGCCGATCAAGTATCTATAGGATGAAAAAGTCATCTTGAACCTTTTCCATTCTTCTCCTGCACCATATACACCCATATACACACACATATACACACATATACACACATATACACACACATATACACAACATATACACACGCATACACCCACAGACACAGGATTTCTGGACAGCATCAGAGTGAAGACAGAGGGAGCGTTTCTCTGAGCCAAAGCCAACATGGCGTCTTCAATCATCTCTTTATCTGCACTGTCTATTTATGTTATACTCGTACGTAGAAGTCGATGAACACATGTTCAGGCAGTAATTAACCAGGCTATCAAATGAAATATTTCCTCTGCCAGACATTCTCTGAGATGTAAAAACTATAGAGTTGAGGAGCCCGGTGAATTAATAATGCCGGCGGCCCCACTTAATGATCTGACCAACTGACTGGACTCAGTTCTGAGTAAATGAGGTTCATTTTGTTTCATACGTTTGATTTGTTTTGAAGTGTGCGGAGAGACGCTGTTAAATTTTCTGTCTCCCTCCTCATTTGGTTGTGCGAAAAAGGCCTGGTAAAACCCGGCATGGATTTTATTGTTGACTGTTCTTTCGCATTTGATTCACTGGATTGGACTGATTCTATTGTGAGTTGAGGGGAAACAACGTCGTGATTATTCAACGGAACGGACTGTATTAAGACTAATGAACTTATTCCTTCTCACGCACAAACACACAAACACCCACACACACACACACGCTCATATTCTTGTCACACTGCTGGTTTAAATAACTTTAATCCACTGTTGAAAATTGTGCTGAGTTGTGGTTTATTTGCTTATTGTTTGCTGAAATGTTTGCGTAATGTTTTGATTTACATCTGCGTGTTTTTACTTTAACATTCTGGGGAGGGTTTGACGTCTCACTCATTTTTGTTCTCATTATTTCTGATTTGTCAGACATGTCTCTGACTTTTCACCCCACATTATTTAAAAACCGCTCCCACGGTCATGACAAATAACGAACAGACGGAAACTTTATTTGACTTCAACTGGAATATGTCTGTATATGTTGTTGCTTTAGTAGCAGCTGCATGGAGACGTTCCCTGAGAGTCAAAGTCAACCTATCCACACCAATATCAGACACGCTGAGCAGATATATAATATGATTCAGGATGGACGTTAGCGAGGAGTGGCAGGTCTCACAAATTACTATCAGACTGGTGTTAGTGTCCCATCTGACACCGACCATCAAAGAACTTCTCTGTGGGCCCAGCTGGCGCCTCATCCTGGTTCACATCCGGAAATCTCCCTCCTACCAAGTTGAAGCTGTTTCTTATTCCTGCTGAGCTGCGGGGATCTCCTGTTCTTCTGCTGCAATCCGACAGGCAGAGTCCGGAGGAGAAGTTGAGCCTGTCCTCGCCAGTCATCGAGGAAAAACCCGCCAATTGGTTCTAGCTTACCTACGCCGCCGTATCTTCATGAGTGGTCCTGACCTATGGCGTTTTTTCTTTCCTGACCTGACTTTGACTGTGTTACTTCACCCGTCTGTCCGGCTGTAAACCAGAGATCTTCCTCACAGTTTCTTCTTTGTCTTCAGAGTCTGGGTTCAGTTGTCCGGCTCAGCAGGCAGCGTTGGACCTAAATGTTGTGTGGACCGGTGATAGTTGTACACTTAACATTCTTACTTTCTCAGATCCATCAAAGTTTTAGGTAATAAAAATGCTGCGAGTCAAAGGTCCTGCAGCGCGGCGTCTGAGGCGTGTGGTGCTGCAGCCATGGTTACTAATCTCCCCGTTCAACCCTCTGATTGGCAGGTTAATAAAGAATCTATCCGTGTTTCTTCCCACGAGAAAAACTTCATTATAAAATGACCCAGTGAACGTCTCACAGGACCCTCATGTCAATCCAAGATATTCAGAGAGCCCTGTTTGTTTGTATATTACTTATTGGTATGTTTAAATTTACAACCTTACTTTAGGATACTCTTCTCGATGTTCCCCTTCTTTAATCCTGGGTTATCTGGGTTCAGTTTCTCTTCGTAATGGGTTTTTCCACTCAGTTGTGGACTTTTTTTTTTGCCTTTGCCTGCTTCTTTGAGTCATACTTGTTGATTTTGGACAGTTTTAATGGTCTGGAACTTCTATTATGGAATCGCCACTGATCCTTCACTGATCCTTCGTGTTAGCGCGATAAACTCAAAAAGCTTTCATGGTTCGTTTTCAAATTTTATACCCACGTTGACCTTACCACGATGAACAACTGGATTGATTTTGGGAAAGGTTGGTTTCATATTTCTGCCATTAGGAGGAGCTTTACTTCCTCCAAATGTTTCAGGCCATAAATTCTCCACACTTTGTCGGATTTAGTACAAATGCGGTACATATGAATCCACTAGAGGAGGTATTTCTTGTATACATCATGTTTTTCGAACATAACTGTCGTCCAAATCTGTCCCGATTAACTTCACATGAACCGCCTCGGAGAGTTATTTCACTCTATTTCACTATAGGGTGACTTTTTTGCAAGAAAAAAAGTTTTTTGACCGTCACTACTAGGAATCTACACAACTGTGTATTGTTATTTCACTGTAATACAAATTTTCTGTAGAGAACACAGTAGAGAACCCAACCATTTAAAGAGTTAGGTTGAGACAATAAGGACTGTTTGTGATTATTAACAAGTCACACTGAATGTGAGGAGTTCAATCCCCTGCGATGCTTTGTACAACGCAGAGGACTGGGGGCTTCTCTGGGATGTATCCTTGCTGTCGGGGACGCCCCCTGTCCCTCTGCCTTGCGTTTGCATGAAGATCCTCCTTCCCTGTTCTGCTCTTGATAATAACACGATGAAGAAAAAAAGAAAGTTTCTTGAATGACATCACGCGTCGGAGTGTGTTACTGCAGAACGTGACTCATGAGTTGGACTCAAACAATAAAGTTCACTGAATGCATGAAATTCCACTAAGAAAACAAGAGTTTTCTGCTCGTTAGACTTTTTTTTGCATGCCTCCTTGCAAATGACCTTGCTTTGTCTGGAGAGCGCACTAAATCTGAGCGCTGGGTCTGAGCGTCTTTGTGTGTGTGGTACTGTTGGCTAACGCTGGAGGAAAGACGTCGATGTTGATGATGACAGTAGAAAAGACATTTTCGGTGCAAACCTTGACCCATTTCGGCGACTGCGACTCCGTGATGTTCACAAAATGAGGGAATGAAAACATGATTACGTTGATTATACGTGTCCATTCCTCTGTAACCTTGTATTCTCAACTATACATCAACTCCTACGCTGCCTAATTATATAAACACTGTAAGAACCGGTCCTGCTCAGAGGACGTTGACTGCTCAGGCCTCTTTCATCAATGGACCTCCATGGAGGAGTGAGACTCAGCTGAGACACCGCGACCGGTTGACTCCTCCAGTTCCAGTTATTGGCCGCGGGCACAGGAACAGCAATAAAAAGTCAGAACAAACAGTTCTAGTTTATTGAGTGCGGTCTATCGAACGCCTGAGCAGAGAAAGGACAAAGATTTTAACAACTCAAAACAGTTTGATGTTGGACCTGATCGGGATCGGGAAGATGTGGGTTTCTTAGATGCAGATTCAAATCTTTGCAAACTGATTACGATGATTGTTTGTGATTCGGGTCGGACTGGAGCCCGAGTCCTGGCTGACGACTCAAAGGACATACTCGAGAATTTGTTTTTGACGTTTTTACTTAGTTGCTGCTTATCCGGTCAATTGATGACCCAAAGTTCTGGACAAACATTGGCTCTGGTTTTGCTTATGACAGCTGTATTACAGATGTTTGAAGTCCTTTGATTCTAAGCGCTGCTCCATGACTGGAACGGTGCTGGTACCCCTCTTACTGCTGTTTGCCATTCTTGATTTATTCAACGTGTGTCCGGCCTCTGGGGCTGTTTTAGAATACTGTGTTCATGACCGCGTCAACCGATTCCTTTCATTCACGCCAGTTTGAATTCAATCTTTTTTGTCGTGGCTTTTGCCACGACAAAAAAGATGGATGGATGGATCTATGGATGGATGGATGGATGGATGGATGGATCTATCCATCCATCCATCCATCCATCCATCCATCCATCCATCCATCCATCCATCCATCTATCTATCCATCCATCCCTCTCTCTCTCTCTCTCTCTCTCCATCCATCCCTCTCTCTCTCTCTCTCTCCATCCATCTGTTATATCTCTCTCCATCCATCTATAAGCTCTCTCTCTATCCTATCTATCTATCTATCTATCTATCTATCTATCTCTCTCTCTCTCTCTCTCTCTCTCTCTCTCTCTCTCTCTCTCTCTCTCTCTCTCTCTCTCTCTCTCTCTCTCTCTCTATCTATCTATCTATCTATCTATCTATCTATTTATCTATCTATCTATCTTTCTATCCATCTATAATCTCTCTCTCTCCCTCTTAGCGTTAGCATGGATGTCGTTTTGAAAAGGTCAAAATAAATTGCTGTAACTCAGATTAGTCAACTTGCAGTGGAATTTTGTTTTCGCTTTTCTTTTTGGACACTCATATTGAAATAATAAAATGTGTTTGATACCTTCTGTATAATAAGAACACGAAGGATGTCAGATATGGGCTCCACATCACTCGCTGCCTCTTAATGGGTTTGTGTCAGAGTGAATAAAGTGACACCAGTCACAAACAACCAGCATCCTACTTGACTTTGAAGGGATGCCAGCAGCAGGAGGCGGGCAGGAAATAAAAGAAGAAAGAGTCTTCTTGTGAGATCTGGAAGTTTTCCAGCAGTGATTGAGAATGACATTTCAGGGAACTTTAAAACTGAGGGCGAAACAATGTCCTTTGCTTGAATTCACATCAAACAGGCTCCTGTTCGCTGCTTTAAGTGGATTCATATCCGGAGTTCAGCTCGGTTATAAATGTGTGTAGCAGCGGGTGAGAGTGCAGAGTAGCAAAGGAAGATCGTCTAACATTAATATTATACAATATTAATCAGGATGTTTAGCTTCAATATTTAAAACCCCATAGACCTTAGTGAGAAGAAGAACTGGATTGATTTTGTGAAATGTCAGTTTCATATTTCCGCCACTAGGGGAGCATAATCTCCAAAATCACAATTTTTAGGGCCATAATATTTAAACCCTTTCTCAACCATTGGTCCGATTCAGTCAGAATTTGACGCATAGGAATCGATTCGAGGAGATCTATCTTTTAAATGTCTTATTTTACACTAGTTAGTATCTTATTCAATAGGCAGAACTCTCTTTAGACAAAAAAAACACTGTTTTTCAGAGATAACATCACATTTAATTTGAGGAATTTAATCAGTGCGATTTCTTATAGAGGATTCGGGCCTCCAGAAATCTATCTATTGTTAAAAGAAATACAACATTATGTCATTATAGCAACTTTCAGTTCATCACTTTGGAAAATAATTCTTTTTACACATGAGAAAGTTAATAAGTGTGAAATCAATCAGTGAAAATCGGTGAAAATAATTTAATCAAATATTCGAATGAGATACGTCACAGCTAACTGATCACCCTTCTTGGGTCTAGGAACTTTGTGATTGCCGGCGGTCCAACCCCACAAGAAAAACAATCCCACCACAGAGCAGACACTAGGAAAAACCAACACCAAACACAGAAACCCACACTGGAGTGAGGAAACTGGAATGAAAACATGTTCTTTTATTGCATTGTGCTGGTTGTTTTCTTGTGATGTCTGCAGATCAGATGGAGACTATACTGGGATTAAAGGTTCAGTGCGTAAAAATGTAAGGCTCCAGTTTAAATATAATATTCAGAGGCATATGTTTTTGTTAGTATATAATCAGCTGCAAATAAGACTTTTTATTTTTTATATGTTACTTTAGCTTAGAAAGAATAGCCAGCATGTTTGCATCTTATTCTTTAAGAACCTTTATAGCAAAGTAAGAACTTATTGTGTCATTATCGCTGTTTTCAGTCTAAAAAAAGTAGAAAAACGACTGAATTAGCCACTAGCTGGTGGATACGGTTGACTTTTTGGAGGCTAAATAATTCGTTTTGGATGAGAAATGGGCAACAAAAAAAACAAATAAAAGATGAAAGGACAATGGATATAAGAGGATATTAGGCTGAGACACAAAGAGGAAAGCCAGATAGTCTGATTTATAGGCACTGTCTATCACGTAATAAGTTAGAAGCAAATGAATCAGTGACCGTCATTAAACTTTTCCTCCTTTCCTCCGCGGTGAAGGCTCCAAATAGGATGAGGCATTAAAGGAAGACCACGGGTTTTATGGGAAACGTGGCCCTAATTGTGGTAAACCAACGGTGTCACATAAATCTCCCAGTGGTCTCGTGTATCCCTCTGGTTTGCAGCTGATCATTTATCTATTGGTTGTGGTCCAGTGGTAATGGTACCACATGTGCTGAGCAGGGTCAAGAACCCACACTGACACCGCTGAACGTATCCCACTCGTTCCCAACCCACTGGTCAATGCTGCTCACAGAGGGCCCGGTTCTGCTGCTGCAGCTTCGCAGACATCACCGCGAACACCACAGAATCAGGTTAGATGTAAAATAAACACACTTTCCAAACAGAGCTGGTGAATTTTTATGAAAACCGACTGAAATGTTGAAACCAGGAATTGAATGTGGCAGACAATGAACTGGAATATCCTTTTGGTTTCTTCTATTTGTTTTGCCATTTTCTAGAAGGTTAAACAACAAGGCCTCTAAATGCTGCAGTTATACTTTAGTGTCTCCGGGGGAGCGGGAGGGCGAGGGGGAGGGGTCTGCGCGTGGAATCCAGCCAGCTGTAACTCAGCCGCAGGAATGTCCAAATGAAGTGACGGCGGCGATGGAGGGGAGTCTGTTTGATTTCTGAGCACGGACCCTGTATGATGTGGTCGACATCAAAGTGAGGCTCTTGCTGTGTGTGGCTGGATCGCCTAATAGTCGTGTTTATGTGAGTGTGTGTGAGTGTGTTCAATATAGGAACCTGTGGTTTTTTTTAGTTTTTTTTTTTTTTTACCTCCAATCGGGTTGTGTCTATTTCCTGGAGGGTTGTTGGGTTGGATTTTAATGTATGGATTTCATCCCAGCGAATATCCAGTCCCTTATAAAATGCATTTATTTTAGATGAACCAACTCCGATAAAACATTGTAAAAATGTAATTATATTCCTTCACATTCAAGTTTCCCTTTAGCACAATTTACATTTATGAAATTCACAACTTAGAAACAAAAATACATTTTTTTAAAAATAAAACAGCTACGGTTAATGTCTCCTCCTCCGTAGCCACTTTGAAGTGTGGTGTCCCCCAGGGCTATATCCATGGCCCCTTCCTCTTTAGCACATACATAATGCCAATGGCTCAGATTATAAACAGGTTCAGTCAAGTGGCTCCAAACAAAATAATTAAGTCTTACGATACCAATGGACCAAACTACAACTACATTTGATATTTATGCGTATTGGCGCTCTATGAAAAAAAGTTTTTTGGGTTTTGTAAAAGAGGAAAATAAAATTAAAAGAGAACTGAATAAACATGGAGAGCTCCATGTCCAATCCATCATCCAGATGGTGGATTTCTTTTGCGTCTAAAAGTGACCTATGGGGGTTTTGATCAGTACATTTGTCGTGGAATACTTCAATTAGTGTGCAACCCCATGTTTTTGTGTTCATACATGCAAATGGACAGGACATAATTATGTTTTCTTCACTGTAAATAATAATGCCAGCAAACATAGTGGCGACTGAAATCTCATCCTGGGATGCAAAAAAAAAAACCCAATTTTTTTTATTTTTTTTGATTCAACACATTTATCCGACATAATGGACCAATAGAGGAAGAGAGTGTTTCATTTATCCTTCAGGAAAGAACTGCATGTCTTTCAGGATTACATGAGACAGTTTCATTCAGCTGCAAGGCAGAAAAGTGAACTTGAATGCAATCAAGCTGAATCAGGGGGTTATGAATTCAACAACTTTATTTTGTTAGTGGCTCACATCTCATTGATTTTTTTAATCTACTTTTTTTCATGGAATCCACCCATCCAACAACACTGGAAGCTAACATCCCCCCTGCAGAAAGCTCCAGCACAGCTATCTTAACCACCGCTGCAGTTTGCGTGTGAAACAGCCTTCAGCACGACCTTTCCAGAGTCTGGCCAAGAACCTGATGTTGCTCAATTAGCCTGCTAGTGTAACACAAAACAAGTCCTTAGAGCATCTGATTTAAGGGCGCCGGCTATCACGCTCTTGATGTCCCTGAAGCTCTAACTCTCCCTCTCCTGCAGGTTTGAACAATCGCTGCAGCTGTTTAGGGAGAGCCGCATCGCTCAGACCTGCTGCTTTTATGTGTGTTGGAGTTAATTACACACTACAGTGTTGCATTTTTATTGCATTTCCTGGCCTGAAACTGAATGCATGGCAGACACTTATTACCAGTTATTCTATTTTCAGCTGGTGTTGCATGCTTTCTCTGAATACTCTGTTGAACTATAAAGGATCACGTGCGAGAAACAATCAAGTGTAAGAAATCAGACAGTCACAGAGTTACAGTTTAAAACAAGATTGGACCATTTAAAGGTTGACGCTGTTGGATGCCAAATCTAAGGCTTTTATTAACTCTTTAATGTCCTGCTCATGTGTTTGGTTGAGCACATTCTGAGCAACTATTCTTATTGATAAAACGTGTCTGAACCTTTGTGTAATATAACCCAGTGGCGGCACGTTTATGCAAAATTCAAGGGGCCGAGGATGGAGCCCTGAGGTACACCACGGGTCAAAGGAGCAGCCGAGGAGGAGGGACTAACCATGACCATTGAGAATGTCCTATTCAACAAGTAGGATTCCTTTTAAGCATATTAAAAACTTGGATGACTTACTAAACAAAATATGTAACAAGATGCAACTTAAATATTTCTAATGGGGGTCAAATCGTTTTTCTAAAAATAATCTTAAGCCAAAGGTTGAGCTACTCTATTTAAAATGGCGACTAATTTCCCATAAAACATAGAATTATTAGTGGATTAAGTGTCGTTTAAAGGAATGCTTGACCACACAAGTCGTCGTTTTACAGTAAATTTTCAGTGTCTAAGATATAAATTGGATGCATGATATTAAAAAACACCTGTTGGTCTTTAACCTGAAGAATGACTGCAGCATCTAAACAAGTATAAATCAGATTTAGCTGATTCAGCAGACTTCGCTCTCACGAATCTGTTGTAAAAATGTCCAAACCAGATGAATAAGTTCTGGGCATGGACCGTTACACATCTTGGGCTGGATCTGGGTCTATCAGCCCTGGTTCCATGCTGTTAGCAACGATGCCAGAATCTGGAGATGCTTTGGGAAAGGCAGAACACCCCGGGCTCGGCTGACTCTGGTTCTCCTGCCTCGAGTCGTCTGGTGATGTTTTTTTCTGTTGGCTTCATTCAGGCGCGTCGGAATAGTGTTTGGAATGGCTGCTATCAAACATTTTTAATTCAACCAAGATCCTTTTCCTTTTGTCGGTTCTTTCCCTGACCTCCATGTGGATAGAGCACAAATCAGCAGATGATGCCTTTTTCATGTGGGGCTTGAGTTAGATTTGAGAGAAGCATTTCTTAAAGGCTGCATTTTGCCTTCTGTGCTTCTCTCGTATATATTGTCAATTTTCCCCACTGGTATTCTTATTCTACCGAAAAATGGTCTGAAATATTCCTAAACCTTTATTTTAACATTATATTGGTATGCTTAGAAAGGTCCTTCAAAGGATGTACTTATTTATTTTTACTTGAGTAAACTAGTTGATCAACGCTTTTTACTTCAACTGGACTATTTGAGGAAAGAATATGTGTAATGTTGCCGCCTCTGCCAGTCTGCAGTGGTTGGAACCAATCAAAATGATCTAAGGACCAACAGCTGATGAACCGGAGACCGGGTCATGGGCGACCAGCGAGCATCGATGCACGACGAGAGTGGAGGCTAGTGGGTATTATCACATCCCAAATAAGAGCTCCAGTAGCAGCAATTGCTGAAAAAGTTAATGCTGGTTAAGATTAAAAAGCTACATAGCCGGGCTTAGCTCACGCACAGTGCATCAAAGAGCCGTTTTGGCGGCAAAAGGGGGTGGTTTTAATGTTATGGCTGATCTGTGTTGTGCTAGGGGCTCTCTAAGGCACACTAGTGATTTGAGCTAAGTGCCAGCTTTAGCATTTAGACCTGCACACATGACTGTACAGGCTGACGTTTAGCATCATTAGCATGCTAATCTCTGAGTGCAGCTAAGGCTGATGGGTATTCAATCAGTTTGTGCTAGAATTGGTGAGGAGCCTATTAACCCGACTTAACAACTATTGTAGCATTTGACCATTACGCATGGAGAAATATGAAAGTTTAGATAATTTAAAGTAACAGCATTAATAATAGTTTTTTTCATTTTGAGGGGGGTTTAAACGTAAATTTAAATAAATCTAATTTACGGCTTTTCAGTCGTTACTAAATATTCAGACTGGACCAAAGTTTTATAGTATATTCCATTAAATCCAGCGATACTATATTAATATTTATCCTACTTAAGTATAGTTATACAAGCTATAAAAATACGAAGTATTCTGCCTCAAGACAATACATTGAAATATTGCTACAAAGGGAAAAAGAGAGATTAAATGGAAAGAGAGGGAGATTTGTTTTTCATTTTTCATACCTCTCTATTTAAACCACTATCAAAATAATCCACCAGAAATCCACCAACAGAGTCAAAAACCTCCAGAACACCCTCTCCTTAAATAAATATATTTCCATAAATTAGTTTGCCCATTTTTGAAAGAACACAAAACGTTGTTATGACACTGCAATTCTTCAAATTTCCCAACCTCATTCTCCGACTCAAAACATTTGTGGTCAACAGTTAATCGAGTCTTCGTCGTTTTACTCCGACTTTTTGTGTTTTTGTGTCAGGTTCCAGTAACTGTTCCAGTTTGTTATTCTTGGTGACATAGATTTCCATTTTTGTCTGACCCAGGAGGAAATTTCGAAGTTGACATTTTTGCTTTCCTTCTCTTGTTGTATTTGAAACCAAGCATGAAAGTTTTGATTTGCAAAAAAATGTCTCCAAATAAAACAAAAAGAGCCTCTCGAGGAACTTCAAAACACCTCAAGGCCTACGACAGTCCAGGAAACAATGAAAAAGAGTTTCTCTCCCCGAGTAAAAATAGACATTTCTCTTCAATGTTTGGGTTTATGTAAAATCAGCCACAGAATGAGGTCTGGTGTAATCAGTGCTAACATGTGGCTTTTTATCTCTCTCTCTCTCTCTCTCTCTCCCTCTCTCTGTACTCCTCCTATGATGGACTAGTCCTTGGAATGCTGGACCTTCTCCAGACTCCTTTCTGTCAAAAGGACCAGAACCACAGTACAGAATCTCATTAGACAAGCCTTTAAGACTGTAGTGCATTTACATCTGACATAACCTTCCCTTGTGTGCGTGTGTGTGTGTGTGCAGATAGTGTGTATGTGCATGCATATGTGTCCATGTCTCTGAATGTGTGTGTAGTGTGGATGTGTAAATAAATATGTGGGAGGAAATGTGCTCATATATTTGTGCTTTTTTTGTGTTGTCTACCAGTCAGTATGCAAATATTGCCTTTCTGTGTTTTTGTGTGTGTGTATGTGTGTGCGTGTGTGTTTGCAGATGATAAAACGCTTCAATATGTGTGTATGTTTGTAAGCCTATCCTCACAAATGCATGTGTGTTTGTGTGTCCAGTGTTTCCCTGCATGCGTCTGTGTGTTGATATGGCTGCTGGATTGACTCTCCTGCAGACTGAGTGCGTTTGAGGATGAATCTTCTCCATCCAGAAACGTTCTCATCTTCAGCAGCAGAAAATCTTGATTGTTTTCACAAGGGAATAGTTTAAGACCTTCAAAGTTTCTCTTTAGAGCTGTTAGGAGAACCACTTTGTGGTGTCAGATTTATCCTCTGAGAGTTTTTTTCGGTCCTAACCGCACACATATGTATGCTCCACATTGAAGGAAGGGTTTTTTTTTAAATCTGGTATTGTGACCGGGTGTGCGCCTTCTGAAAAAACCGCAAAGGAAGTTAAAAATCAAAAAGTTCTGGGGGGTTTTTGGGGTAAAAAATAGCCTGCCATTATTTTTCTAATGGGCAGGTATGTCCATGTCCATCTTGCCAGTGTCTCACAGACATAATAATGAGAGGAAATAATGTATATATATCTTTCATGTACAGACCAAAAAAAACACATGTAGGCTAGTTAAAATTGTTCCACATACATTAAGAAATACTCTCATCTCATTGGACTTTCTGCTTCCTGACAATCGTTTTTGGAAAGCACGTGAATTCTATTTAGAAGAAAAAACTTTCTTGGGCAGAAAATAAATTATACTTTTTTTTTTCTATACTCAATAAATAAAATACATTTTTGTGTTTACTAGCACACACGATGAAAACTTCTCACAGAGTGGCTTGGCAGACCTGAAATGTCCGATATACTATAAGTTCACTCCATTTACTCAGTATTTTGTCAGTTTATCTTTCACAGATCTCTGCAATATTTGCTCGGACGAACCTTCTGGCTGTCTCAACGTCTCTGCTGAGTGACTTTGTGACAATTCTGCTTGTAAGCTCGCTGAACTTGGCCCAATCTGCACAAATACGAAATCAAAAACGGTAGCAGAAACTACAGAGTACTCCAAGGTAATATTCAAAACCTGTTCACAGCTTTGTCTTGAAATTTAAGCAACGCTTGACACTTTTGCACACTTCATCATCTCTGGTGCTTTACGGCGGTGCTGTGGGAGCTACAGTTGGGTTTTGTTTGAATAGTTGGGTTTTTCTCTTCAACAATAAATCAAAGCAGACGTAAGAAACCAAAGAGCAAATTTTAAACCTGCGGATTCTTTTGACGTATAGAATGGAAAATCTTTATACATATTATAAATATGTGTATTTGTAACTCATTCATTTATATGCATAAATGAATTATATGTTAAGGTTTGTCTTTCAGCTCTTTGTTTGGACATCTCTGCTGCGCAGCTCCCAGGAATTCAGTTTTGGGACAGGGACTGATAAGCATATATTTACGCTTCGATGTTCCCCCTCACTTCCTCCGACCTTCCTTTTATAGCTGATAAGACGAAGACCACCTCAAATCTTCTTCTTCTGTCATGCAGCTGTTCTGATGTTCTGCATGTCCGTATGATGAAGGCCGTTTCCACACGCGTAATAAGTAGAACAACCAATGGAATTAACCCTTTAATTACCTGACCATGAAAACAGAATCACCGAAAATTATTTCTTCAAACATTTTTTTTGTTAAATATTATAATTTGATATCTTCCAATCTACAATAAAATTTATAATAATTATTATAATTATTAGTGTTATTTGGTTAAGTATGTTTCTAAACAGTAAAAAGAAAGATCGGACTTTATTGATTTTATAAAAATTTTGGATTTATCAGACTTTTTTGGTCGTATAATAAACCATGGTCAATAGCCATGGTTTATTCCCCCCCCCCCTCCGTTGTCCCCTTTGACCTGTGGTGTCCCCCAAAGCTCCGTCTTTGGCCCCTTACTCTTTAGCATATACATGCTGCCACTGGGTCACATTATAAACAGGTTCAGTCACACTTTTCAATAAAAACAGCGACTCAAAATGAGCAAAACAAAACAGTTTAGCGATACACTTTAAGTAGCTTTCTTTTTAATACAAATTATCACCACACATATATATATATAACTTAATTTAGGTGATCCACCGAAGAGAGATGACAATAAATGACATAACTTATGAAAATATTCACCACAGCAGCAAAGACACAAACACTCATTTGTGGTTAAATGAGATAATTGAGAAAATTCCCAAGATGGAAAGCCCCACACCTACATACGAATGTTAAACGCTCGCAGCTAATCTTGTTACGGAAAAATGCTTAAAGAAATGAAGTGATGGAAATAAAAAAATCCCAAAATGTGCTCCAGCGTTTTCCAGAAAGTCCAACGAAAGAAGTGATGAGGGATTTCCATGGAGTTACAGAATCTGGTGGACAGCCTGGATGTTACATTATGGCTTTAGGTGAATTATGAATAATCTTCTTCCGTAAAGGCCAGAGCTCTCCGCTGCAGGAAAATATTATGTAAAAACTGAAAAGTGACCGTGATAACATCCGTGAGCGAAGCCAGTGACGGCGCAGCCAGAAGACCAGAATAAGCCCATGCTGTTTACCCAGGGACTACTACCACTCTCTCTCCGCTTGGCAATAACAAGCCTGTTACCTAGAAAAACTCAAGCTCTTGGTCGGAGATCTCAAGGCTTAAAAGTCACATAACAAACCCACCATACTGTTTTCCAGCAATTAGATAGCTGAGGAAAAGGAGCACAATCACGCCAAAACTGAGGGCTGCATGTTCGCTCCGGCTGGAAAACGTGACTCAGTCGCACCTAACCTACGAGTCGAGAAGAAGTGTGTAGGCCATGTTTCAGGTTTTAAGATCTGCGGCTTGTGGGGGGGATGACTAGCCTGTGAACATGACTGGTTAATTTCCTCAACCATAACTATAAAATAGTACATGTATCTGTAAAAATAAAAAAAGATTCTGATCTGCAACAGGTGGCTGTATCCATCAATTTCACTCACAGGACCGAAAAAAGGCAGCAGGCATTTTGAACAAAGTGGCTTCATATGGTAGGTGGTAAAGGACAGACTACTTAACCTCCACTAAACTCATAAACACGTACATAAAAGGTGCAAATCCAGCTGAAACCTCCCATCCTGAACTCCAGGAAGTCGCCAGACTGAGCTCTGCGGCGAGTCTGCAAGGTCACACGCGGTCCAATCTACGCATGTACCACGTCTGTGTTGGGTGTCATACGCAAGCTGCTGTCGTGGAGAACTGGTTCCACACGTCGTAAGGTATTAAGCATCCGTGCTCATTGAAAATGTAACAAAAAAACCTAATCAGAGAAAAGCGGTTTCCGAGAGGGGTCTACCGGCCCCTTCAGAATAAAGCTGCTGAGAAACACGAGCACATAATCCGCCGCGGTTCTTTTGATACCCTTGATCTGGAACACTTAGCAGACGCACGAAGATCCCGTTTACGAGACGTTCTCAAGAAAGAAGAGATATTCCGCAAAATAACCCACGTCTATATTTTCAAAGATTATGAAACCTTTGGCATCGACGTCAAAAAACAAGGACGAGGATCAAGGCGGCGTGTAACTAAGTTCATGTGTAACCTTTGCTTTTTCGCCTCTGTGACTGGCATGTGGGACAAACAGAGATGAAGGTCCCGTGTTGGTGCCTGTCTTTGGATAACCTCCGGTTCCAGCTCATGTGTCGCACATGTGTTTGAGATATGACGACTTCCAGAGACTACACACACACACACACACACACACACATGCATTGTGCCAGCGATTATTGTATTATTACTCATACACCGCAGCTCCTTCAAAAGAAAATGTGGGCACAGTGGAACCAAAACCCACACGGATATGTTCATAAACTGCTAATACTTTGATGCAGAACACTTTAATCCACTTCTTTTTTTTTTGTTTTGCTTGTTTGTTAAGAAGATTCTGGAAGAACTGGACAGATTTCACCCAAACTTTGTGCCTTATTCAGGAATTTTCATTCCACTTTCCCAACATTGCAGATGTCTTTATTTTGTTTTTGTTTTGTTTTCTTCAACAGGATTTTGTAAACTTGGTGAGCCTTGGTGGAAGTATGCACTCCTTTGAGTTAGTCAGCGAATATCATCCCTTTTCTAAACACTCCCCAGACACAGGGAATTTTTCTTTTTACTCAGAGACAGGTCAAATTGTCAAACTGAGTCAGATATTTATTCTCTTTTAGTTATTTGTGTATTTATTGGCTTCCCAAAATTCTGACATAAAAATCTTAGGCTCTATTTGCTCTGTTCCGCAGACTTTGCCTGAACGTTGTTCCTATGCAAACTCTCTGTGAACGACTATAAGACCATTTCCAATGAGGATGTAGGACTTCAGAGAAAAACATATTTCCTGCATTATCCAACCGTTCCTTACAAAGTTATTGTAACATATTTAATGTGTAGAGAATCGTCTCAAAGGACTCTTACAAAGCAGTGCTTATTATTTTGTTATTAATGGGTAATTACATTGAAGGAGACACAAAGGGAATGTGGTAGCTTTGGAAAAAAAAAAAACAACAACCCTGCATCTGGTTTCTTTTTCTGAAAAATTCGGCTGCTTCAAGCTGAGAGTATGTTATATGGACCAATTAAGCGCGGCCAAGAGGAGATGTGGTTTTCCGGCAATGCAACCGGATTCCTCTAGAATAAGGCTAATTTAAGAGCGAAGGATCTTGAGCCACCTTTGTTCAAAGGTGGACCCAAAAACAGTAAAGTGAGTGCAAGGCCGAGAGAAATGTGAAACTATCAGTGGTGGTTGAATGTCTGCTACATCACTTTCACACAGTGGAGTAAAAAAAAAATAAATCCCTCTACAAACTCTGAAGTTGTGGAAATTATTGTAAAGCAATCTGAGGAAACACTCGATCTTCTTTTTGATTCCCTCAGGGAACAGAAACCCGCGTTTTATTAGTTATACACAGTATGGATTTTTGTTTTCTTCTGATGGCTTATCCAAATACAAGTAATGATAATTTAACATTTTTTGGATTAAAAAAAAGGATTTTTATTTTTATACAAGCAGGGGTTACCAAGGCTGCAAACATCTTGTAAGTAAATAAAAAAAAAATAATGTTCAGCACGACAAACTTAATCGCGCACGTCTGATTTAATCACCCCGAGGAACATAGCGAGTTTCAAGAAGCTAACGTTGGGTGAGCGGCTAAAACTAGCGACGCCACAGAAACCAGCCGCGAGCCCTGAAGTCCCTGAACGAAGCCAACGTATGATATATAGTGGACTGAACGAGGCTTACAAAGTTTTATTTTCATGCAACAGCGGTGAAGACGGAGGGTTCTTTAACTTTATCAAGTCAGAATACATACACAATGCACTTCCCAATGTAATCCTTCAAAATAAGAGCACTAAGAATACAGTACTCATGATTTTAGAACTTTAAAGATAAGAAATCAGAATGGGCCGGTCAGACTTAAAAAAAAAAAAAGGCAGACCTCTAGTATTATTATTGGTACACTGTGAAATAACTTTAACAAGTGCTCTCCTCAAACTACTGCAACAAAGTAGGTCAATGAAGACCATCGGGCCTTGATCAGTAACATAGTTTTTCCATTTTTACTTTAATATATCCTGTGCGCCACTGGCTGTTTTCTACTCAACTGCATTTAGAAAAAAAAAACCTCAAACAAAATCGAATACAAAACAATCGTCACATCAGTAAATTTACAAGATGAGGGTAAAAAAAAATCAATGGAATAGCTGCCTGCCGAGGCATCTGCAATAGAAATAAATAACCTCCAATTCAGAAATGACCCTACCAATAACGGACTGGAAGCAGTTTCCAGACTCATTATGGGTCAGGAGGCTACTTGTTTTGGCAGCTCTGGAGTAAATGTGCGCTCTCTCACATGTTTATTAGTCTTTCTGGGAAGTCACGTCTTCAAACGTTACATCATGCATCAATCATTTGGGCTGGCGAAATTGTTAAGTGCAGCTTTTATGAAGAAACGAGAACGCCTATATACTAATAAACTAGACTACGGTCGGCCAAAGCGCAAAACTGCAATAACAAAACGCGGACCGGCGTCCGCCGCCGACGTGAAAACAGCTTGAGTTCTGGCTGATAGACGTTTAACCAGGCTGACCAGATTGTCCGCCGAGCTCCGCCTCTGCACGGGGATTAGCCGTTGGACATAACGGACTGATAACAGAGCTATAAACATCGTGATCGATGGAGCGGGATTCATCTGGCTCTTTCATCGTCGGTCGTCGTCAGGATTTTCTTTGTCTCTGGTTCGGTTTGCAAACACCCTTCATTTGCTCCGAAAATAAGATTCATGGTCAGATCAGCTGAGGCGTAAAATACTTGATTCCACTCATCATCAATCTGCTTAGCGAAAGATGTGGCTCTGGGTTTTCTGCTAGCAATGGAGAACGGGTGTCTTTGAATGGATGAGAGAAATCGGCAGAGCCATGAAGCTGGGAGACGGAGGAGAGGAGTTGATATTTGGGAAAAAACAAAAAAGCCAAAGTCAAGTCAGAAGTCGGACAGAAAAAGCCAAACAGTCGAATCTGCATTCAGGTTGGAAGAGTAGGCAGCCGTTGGCAGTGTGAGATGGTGCATGCATTTGCGTCACATGAGTGTGTGTGTGGTGAAGGGGCCTCCCCTGCTGTTACACTGGAGCCTCTTAGCTTTTGGATGGATGGCATTTAATTTAAGAAAAGGGCCGGCTGAAAAGCCCGGTTTGATTGCTTTTCTGAAACAACCTTAAATAACCAAATACCTCTGTGGTGACAACAAAACAGACCCAAACTCTTAACTACATCTCCGAGCCTGGGAATACGTCCACGGCCACATCCTCTGAGTGTTACGGCATGAGTTTGGAGAGAGAGAGAGTGAGAGAGAGAGAGGGGCTTGAAATGATATTAGGATTAGTTAGAGCAGCTGATTCGTCCAGGATCTGTCCCGCTGGAGCCAGAGGGTCCTCGACCCCGCGGAGTCTCTCACTTCACTTTCTTATTCTATCTTCCTTCATTATTCTGCCCTTTTAACCTCTTTCATTCTCCCTCTCGGTCTCTATTCCTCTCTAATGGCAGAGTTGACATTTAAAAGGAGGCCACAGCCAGACACACACACACACACGCACACACACACACACACACACACCCACACACACACACACACACACACACACACACACACACACACCCACACACACACACACACACACACACACACACACACACACACACACAGGAGTGATTTGGCCGTGATGCTGCTGTGGTATCAAGCCAAGGTTTTTCCAAATCAACCAAGACGAGGAACTGCAGCGCGGTGATATTTGAAGACACTGGAATCTCTGACAGAACTCTGTCACAGAGAGAGTGATAGAAAATCACAGCAGCTAATACTGAGTTCCATAATTCCCAGCTCCAAATTTCCACATTAGATTTTTCGCTCGCTTTGTGCCCAATCTCGGCGACGTGTGTTGTTTGACAGGCAGAAGCGTATCGTATCGTTTCGGGACCCGGGTGATTTTCCGTTTTTGGAAATGTTCTGGTGGGTAAGTGATTGATGAGTCCAACTCCTCCTGTTACAGAGGCACCAGTGGTGGATCCCAGAGCGAGGCAGTGGTTCCCCTTCATTATTCAAAGCCAAACGCAAACTCTGATTTCTGTAACCAACTCTTGAAACTCATTCAGATCCTAATGGACCACCTGTTCTGTCACTCCTCTTGTCTTCCTTCTGACAGCGGCTCGTTTAATCAGGAGGTCATCTTTGAAAATAAGACGATTAACTTCGGGGAAATCTGTCATTTTTCACCTCATTTCTCCATCACCTCCTATCGCTGTTCTATTCCCATACTTCTCGCCTCAATTAGGTTCACCTGGAACAGGTCGACTGAGATGCAAGAAGATCTGGACTAAATTGGATCAACGGTTGAGAGATTATGGCCTGAAAGCTTTTGCATATTAAGCTCCCCCTAGTGTCAGAAATATGCAACCGACCTTTCGCTAAATCTTTCCAATTTTTTCTCGCATTAAGGTCTATGTGGGCATTAAACTTGAAAATGATCTATTAAATAGTGGGAGACTTATCGCGTTTATACGAAGGATCTGCGTCTGTGGCGTCGACGGCGATTCCATAAAATCCCGATCTTATCAGAGACATAATTATCCGTCTGTGTTTTTAGTCCATGTCCATTCTCATCTCATGTCTTTCCTGTGTCTTATCCCTAGACCTGAATTTTACCCAGAGGCTTTTGTTTTATTCCCAAATTCCTGCTCTAGTCTTTGTGTACTCCAGTCGCCTTATTTCGATTGACTTTTGTTTTTTGTAGTTTAACTCTAATGTGGATTATTCAGGAAGTGTTTAGCCTGGACTACAATCCTGTATTTGTTTTTCTCTTGTTTACTTGTTAGTAACCATCCCCGGCATGTGAATAAAAGTTATCTTTATCTTTATATTTTCTTGTCATTTCTGTTTCTGCATTTGGATTTTTTGCTTTGATCTCCATGTAACATCAACAAGGTATAAGCCAAAAGGAACAAATCCGGTAAAACGCCTATAATTTGAGAATACTGTAGGGCAAAATCCAAAATAATACCAGTACCATTTGTTCTGAACTCCACTTCCTGTTTTTATGGTATTCAACTGCTTTGATTTTGACTCTCAGTTTGTGCAAACCAAATTGTAACTGTTTTATCTTAACAATAATAAATAATAATACATTTAATTTATAATGCACTTTACATTTGGATCAAATCTCAAAGTGCTACAAAGTAAAACTTGATAAAAGCATCAATAAAAAATAAAATAATAACTATATAAAAGCCTGACCAAAAAGCAGCAATGTTAATTAAAGTTATAGGTTCTGTTAAAAAGGAAAGTTTTAAGTCCTTTTTTTAAATGTGTCAGTCGTCTGTGGAGCCCTCAGATGGTCAGGGAGGGCATTCCACAGACGAGGGGCAGCAGAACAGAAGGCCCGATCACCCATGGTGCTGAGCTTAGTCTGGGGAAGGAGGAAGCGGTATGAGTGGGTAGAACGGAGGGATGGTGTTGAAGTCAGTGGGGTTAGTATCTTGTAGAAAATCGTGTTGCAAACTTATGAATCGGGTCAAAGGTGGTACCTTCTTTTCGCTGTGACCCCGTGAAGCTCTTATGAAAAATACTCTCTAATAAAATCCTCAGCAGTTTTAAACCCGGGCCAATCAACCGGCCCCCATCGTGCTTTAACTGATCTCTGACTTTTACATGGCCGTGTGAAAGGTGGGGCTTGTCATGCCCTCCATAAAGGTTGAGAAAGGACAGCTTCACATGTGAAAGTCAAGTTGAAATCTGTTTCACATGAGCAAATCTCTGAGTGCTGCCAATCAAACGGATTTTTTGATTGAGATTGGGGAAACGTCCCAGATTTTAGTACTGCTGCCTTAAACAGATGCACACACAATAAACCAAAATCAAAAGCAGGTTACGTTGTCAAAATGTTTTCTGCGAATGACGGTCCACAGAGTCAGAACCGAGCTCGGGGGGAAAAAAGCTTTTAGATTCTCTGGTGCCTCTTCCTGGGAAAAACTTTACAGAAGGAACTGAAACATACAATATTGTGTCCATGTAGTTGTCGCAGCAGAGATTTTTAATCTCAATGAGGATTTTAGCAAGTAAATTAAAGGATAAATACATTCTACTTTTGGCTGTCAAACATCGAATACAATGTTTTTGAGTAGCTAACCATCTTTTTGTGCGTCCGACCACAAGGACCGGGTGATGTCATCATAAGAGAGCTCCGAGGACAGACCACCTGTTACCCTCTCGTTTTCATTCCATCCATCTGTCTTTATTGCATCTGACATGCTTTTTCAGGCAATGGGTTGTTTTTACTCAAATGGATGGGAATGAATTTCGACGACACTGGAAACGTTGGATATAACCCAAGACAAAAACGGTTAGATCCAGATCATCACACGGACCTGGAAGGACTCTTTACTATTGGGGAAATTACCGGACCTTTGGTTCTGACTTCATGCCTTTGATTCTAGGTCGAATGTTACACAAAGACATCCCCGTCGGGGGGGGCCGCACGTTAAAACAAGACCTGGACCCAAGCAGTACGTTAAAATTCACACAGCACATCTGGTAAAACGGCTGCATTTCTCCACTATGCATTGAATATCGCAAAAAAACTAAAACTATCGTGACTCTGGCTTTTTTCTTTTTAAAAAAAAAAAAAATCTTGCGGCCAAGTAACGACATGATGGAATGCATCAACATGTATCCTACCTGCCAAACATAGTCCGAAGATGGTGAGAAGAACCAGGATGTAGAGGGAGACGATGGCGTACTTAATGGCTGAGAGGGAATTCAGCTGCCCGCAGCGCTGATCCTGCTTCCTCCGACGCTTAACGGAACCTGACGAAGACGAAAGGATGAGGAGGAAAGTCAAACTGAGGTGGGTGTTTATGTTGAACACGCTATACGCTGAGCTTTCTTATGAATACGACAACAAAGGGAATTTAGGGTTTTGAACATAAATAGTTGTTAATAAGTGATGAGGAAAGACGATTTACGGCATTATTGACTTCATCACTGAAGAGGTCAAAGGTCAGAGAGATGATTGACATTTAGTCTTAATAGAACACAAACATCATGATCAGGGATATGAGGAAAGAAAACCTTCAGGTCAAGCGTACAGATATATTTAATATAGTATTGTGAAAAAAAATAAAACATTTTTGTCCCAAAAACAGAAACATGCAACCGATCCCTCCCAAAATCAATCCAGTTCTTCCTCACATTAAGTTCTATGTTGGTATAAGATGTAAAAATGAGACAAGAGATAGTTTTGTGCGTTTCATGGAAAAAGTTTCCCCTAGTGAGATAAGTATGAATTATTAGAGTGAAACACAATACATACAAGTTAAATCTCCTCAAATCGATCAAATGCACCAAATTTAGATTAAATCTATTAAATAAATCATGACGTAAAAAAAAGAAAATTGTAGGTAAAGCCCCCCCGAGAGTGTTGGTAATATTCAATCAACCTTTTCCCAAATCCAATCCAGTTCTTCCTCGCACTAAGGTTACACATGTGGGTGTAAAATTTGAAAATGAACCATGACAGAGTTTTTCAGTCATGGCGTTAACACTAAGGCTCTGCGGCGGCGATAAAGATTCTATAATATCCCCAAGTTTTCAGGGATATAATTGATGAATAATTAATGGCGGGTGGGCAGCATGTTCTAACAGCGGGCAGCACAGTTGCATCATAACAAGCACCTCACATACAACATACGGGTGAACTGTTTAATAAAGTGCTTTAAAAGATGTGAATAACAGCGTAAATGGTTTTCTGTCTCTAATTTGTCGACCCTGTGATGAAATGGCGACTTGACCTCAGTGAACCTTGCCTCTCTTCCAGTGTCACCTGGGATATGTTTCAGCCCCTCGCCACTCTGAACAGGATAAAAGGTTACAGAAAAAGGATGATTGTATAACCTTTACTGTAATGTCGACTAACTTTTGCTACTGCATTGATATCTGGGCAATAAGAGGAACTACAGAGACTTTTCAGTGTAAATGAGTGTCTCCAAATTCAGATTTTGGAAATACCTAAGCCTCTAAGTCAAACTTTGTGTTTTTGCTGTAGCAGATTTTAAGTATACATTTTCCAGTGACGACATTCATAGCAGTTTAAGGATGAATTCCCTCCAACATCAACATGGCCTCACTTTGGCATAAGTCCTCTCCTTCTTCTAGAATGAGGGAGAAGTTAGAGGTAAGACGTGAAAATGTCTGCAAATCTGTGTAGAGCTGCAGCACAAGGAACGTTAGCTTGTTGCTCCAGAGTTAGCAAGTAAGAGTAACCAAAAAAGTGTGCATTAAAACTAAAATTTTTTCATTGCAAAATTGAATATAAAGTAAATTTGATCACAAAATTTCTTTTCTCTCACCATCCACATTCCGAAATAACGGCTACTAGCTTGGCGCCTAGCAACGGCTGCTAAGTCTCAGAATGGAAGGAGTGAGAGAGTTTGTTTAGTGAAATTAAACTGTTATTGTATCTTCGAAAAGTCGGGATATTATGGAATCGTCTTCGCCACCGCTGATCCTTAGAGTTACAGCAATAACTCAAAAAGCATAAAATGGATCCTGTTTCTTTTTAATAAAGCACATAGACCTTCGGGTGAGGAAGAACTGGCTATATTTTGGTAATGTTCCGTTGTTTATTTTTGACACTATCTCCGAAATTGCCAGGACATAATTTCTCAACCGTTGGTCAGATTTGGTCCAAATTTTGTGCATATGAATCGAGTCGAGGGGATTCATCTCGTAAATATCGTATTTTCAGTCCAGTATGCTAATAAAGCACTTTAAAGTAAAAAAAATAACTCACAGATCATAGAGATGCTGTTGTGCTGCAAAAGAGGATATGGTCTACGGTATTAAACCTGGTTTATAAAGGCTTGGGGTTAAGACTCCAGATGAAATAGAATAATAGGAGAATAGATGGTACCAAATATAATATATTCTTAAAGTCCAGGAAACAGGTGCTGCAGAGGATCCGAAATATAAGTCGATATTTTTACAAGGAAATGACGGAAATAAATATTACACCTACGGGGACATTATGAGACTATTAAGAGGTTCTGTCTTCCTGTGAGCAGTCAGGAGGTTAGTTTGAATCTGCCGGTGGACACTGGTGGCGTTCACACACACACACACACATTGACAGATGCACACACACACACACACACACACACACACACCTCCCCTCACACACTCCTCCAGCATAAGACAAACACAGCTGGCTCAGATGTGAGCGTGTCACGTGGATGGAGCGCACAGAAACAGAAGTCTCACTGGGAACAAGGTCACTTCTTATGTTAAACTTCAAAACACACATCGTAAAAGCGAGTAAACAAAACAACTACTCATCATGCAAAGACCATAAAATAAAACAGACAGGGAAATGAAACCAGCAGCCTGGAGCCTGAGGGGGAAATGATCAAAAGTTTTTTTTTTTTAGTGCATTCTTACTTTTTTTCTGCCTGAAACCTGTTTTACGACTTTAATCAGTTCAACATTTTGGGAAAAAGTGAGAGTAGATGATTGATTTGATGTCACTTTGTATTTTGTGTTTATAAAGTTTTTACTGTTGTCCTTAAGATGGAACAAATACACTTTGGAGCTGGATTAGGGTACGAAGTACGAAGTATTATTGGGGGGCTGAAGTCAGAAAAAAAAATAAGGTTGACAAAGAGAGACTTTTTTTAATCATATTTCATTTTGAGAAATTACGCGAAAAAAGTCGAAATGTTGAGAATAAGGTCAAAATGTTGGGAATAATTTCCAACTAAATGAGAGAGAAATATATATTATTATTTTTAGCATTTGGAGAATAAAGTTGAAATATGGATCGTGTGAGCAGCCGAAGCGAAACGGCATCGCCGTCAATGGCTGTATTGATGGTTTTAGTCGCTGCGTTGTGTGAGTGGAGGCCTACAGAACCAACAAAGACCCCAAAGAAAAAGCAGACTACCTCATCACATCCATCGGGCGCTTGGAAGGACGCCTGGAGCGACTGCGTGCTGACGGAGTCACGGAAATGTAAAACTAAATAAAATAAAAAAGTTGTCTAAATTAGTTTGGCTTCATTCTCAACATTTCGTCTTTATTCTCAAAGTGAGTGTCTGGCCCTGATAGTCCTGAGTACGCAGGTGGTGTACGCTAACGCGAGACAGGCTAACTGTTTGCCCTATTATCAGGATTTGTGCTAAGCTAGGCTAATATCCGAAGGCTCAAACATGAAAGTATAAGTTGGAGGGCTGGACGTATCATTTTTCCTATTCTGTATATGATTATATTTGATATTTTTGACCTCTGTTGTCTTGCTTATTTGTCTCTCAGCAGGATTACACAATCGCCAGCCATCGGACTCTCAGGACCCTCGTCTGGGTGTTGGGCATGTGGCCGAAAAGAGAACCCATTGAATTCAGAAGATGTTTCAATTAAAGGGGCGGTGTATTTTTATTTTTCTCACACATTCTTGAACATTGTGAAATAGCGTTAACTACCAGATGGACTTATAAGGAAGGGATGGACATGTAGCAGAGGAGACCCCATTATATTTCAGAGTGGATCCACATAAAAAGATGTTATTTTAAAACTTTTTTTCACTTCCATTTAATGACATGTTTAAGTTTTAGGTTATGTTGATCATTCCAAATTTCATTAGAAGCAACTGTTGATGCTTTGGCAAAGGAATGCACTCTAAAATGTTCCCTTCTAGTTTATTCCTGTTAATATAATACCCTATAAACACTATAAAATTCAGAGCTGTGACAACGATCGCATTACAACAATAGCAAGATCGTGGGAAAGCCTACCGAGGGTTTAGCTCGTTACCGTCAAGACCCCAATTATTTTGCCCGTATGTTTTTCTTTTATCATGACCTCCTTTTAGCCCGGACGGTCCAGACACCTTCCTTATAAGGAATAGGCCGCCGCCATGACATCAAACACCTGGATGGTTTAAGGAGGAATTGAGTAGACAACAGTGAGAGCTACAGCCAACATAGAAGATTGAATAAGTCTGCCAATAAAGGACGTAAAAAGAGGACGATATGTGACTGAACTAAAACCCGCTGCTCAATTATGCCGTTATCTGGCAGCATTTCAGATACCTGCGCCGGCAACGTGTTATTTCATATTCTGTAGAGCCAGATCAACAACCTTGTTTTATCACCTTTTAATTAAAACAGAGGATGTGTGTAATCCCGCTCGGCTTCCTTCTTGTCTTAATAATTTAACATTTCTCGTCTTTCTACCGATCAGCCGGTTTGATGTAATCGGCAATCAGCCTCACTCAGCCGATTCCATGCCGGTGGCGAGAATGTGCCGTACAACAATGTACAACATTTAATCACCCAGCAAGTTTCAACAAGCTAACCTTAGCGGAGTGGCTAAAGCTAGCGACAGCACAGAGGCAGCCAGGAGACCCTGAAGTCCCTGAATAAAGCCGACATATGACACATAATGGACCGAACGAGGCTAACAAAGAGTACAGAACATATGGTCATTTCTGCGGGTTAGAACATATACACAATGCCGACCAGCCTCACTTCCAAAGTGATCCTTCAAAATAACATCATTTAAAATGCATTAGTCACTATAGTTTTAAAGCTTGTTTAGAAAATCAGTGATCGGCCGAGAAAATTGCAATTGGCGCCCCTATAATTCTTTGCTAACCTGCTACTATTTTGTTTATTGCTTATTTCAAACGAAACACAAACATATTCAATTTACAATTGTACATCTAATGAGACATTTTCCGACACGGTTTTATATCCAATAAAGCAACAGCGTTTATGTTTATAGCCGAAACAGAAACCCTGTTGGGCGAGATGTTCAGAGATGTCCGACATTCAGCTTAATGAAACTCTACGTTTATGTAGATTGGCGTTAAGTCACGTATAGAATCGATCGTTTTTATTAGCGGTGCACCGGGAGGCCCAGTTCGATGTGATCGACAATCCACCAACGACCTTCACTCAATGCTAAATGCTACGTTATCACACGTCTCTGACTCGTGTACGTCTCTGACTCGTGTCCGTCAGCCGACGGCTGTGTTAACATACTAGATAGAATATTAAATAAACAGATTAAACCGGTGTTATCATTTGGGCCTATTTGGCAGTCAGTCTGGAAGTAGAACTATGAATGTTGAAGCATTTTCACGACACTTAATATTCTGTGGCTGTTTATTTCAAGCAGGGAGTCCAAACTAGAGACTATCTGCTCTCCGGGGGTTCAAATACTGGGTGTTTTATTATGACTTTCTTAGATTGAACACACGTGTGGTACGTATACCACTCGTCAGACGAATGCGTGTGAATGCCGCTTGTTTTCCAAAAACCAAAACAGGAAATCATTTGTGCGCGCTAATTTTACGTAAACATGTAATTGTCACCTTAATCGCAATGTGCTGCTAAAATGACGGTACATAATTGAGACCATGGCGATAAAATGAGGGTTGATAACCTCCTGCCAGCGGTATTGTTAATGCCAGAGCATAGCCCATAAAAAAAGCTCTTTACCCATGATGCTCAGTGTTTTCAGCACCTCATACGCGCTGGTGCTGCAGTTCTGTGCATAATGGTTGGATCACACAAATCCCTTATAATTAAACGAGGTGTGAAAATGTTCCACAATTCCAGAAGTTGGATCAGGAAAGTCTTTCTAGATGTGTGAGGTCATTGTCCACTTTCCATTAAAATGTCAACAAATTCTCCAGTTAATGCTCGCTTAAGACTTTCCCACCAAACTTTCAGAGCCCTGCGGAGGAAACGTGAGAACACCAAATGGTCAACAGAGGATTTGTAGCAGCTGTACCTGCACACACACACACACACACACACACACACACACACACACACACACACACACACACACACACACACACACACACACACACACATAAACACACACACACACACATTCCTGGCTTTCATAGATGGCCGTAGCGAGAGAAGAGTGGATTCCAGCCAGTGACAGCATTGACTTCTCCGGTGTTTGTTCGTGTACTTGAATAGTTTTGTGCTGCTTTTAGGAGTGAGTGGTTGTTTCTGTGTACTTCCAGAAAAGCTTCTCCAATAAGTCCTTTTCAGAGACTCAATCACGGTGTCTAAGGATTTTTGTCTTTTGGCATGTAAGGATTTCGCATAAATAAATGCACAAGTAGCATATTAACAAAGTACGCCGTTTGCCATGTTTTTAATGTTTCGTAGAATAATCTGTGACTTTAAACAGTGTTTTTGGTTAAACCTGCTATTTATGTTTACCTCCTGATATCTTTATTATGTCACTTATAGGTATATATATGTATAAGCATGAATATGTCTATGCACACACACACATTTATATATATATATATATATATATATATATATTTTTGTACTTTTTGTTATTCCTTCAGCGCTACATGTGTGTTTATTGCTGAACTGCATTCAGGGTGGAAGGCAAAAATATAAAAGAATAGTTTCATTGTAAAGGGAAACTTGATTTTAAAGGTGCATATGACAATAAACGCTTTGATTTTTGATTTTATGAAAAAAAGAAATCTATCAAAATCCATAAAAGAACCACTTGAAGATGTTTTCTATGAGGTTTTTCTTTGTTTACACTGAACACAAGACAAATAATGACAAATGCATTGAACAGCACAATGTCAGGCAATCACATGGGGAAAAAACAATCGTCCACCGTCCCTGTTATAGATGACAGCTGATCTTCTCGGTTTAGAGAGTAAGGAAATCCCAGAATTCACATTTTTAAACATTTTCGGTTGATTTGATCCCTCTTTGAGTTAGCTGCTAACGGCTACTAGCTGCTTTTACGTCTTCCAGCTGTGGCTTGAGCACACGTGTCTTCGAACCTTCACCTCACCCCCATCCCAGATTTTGCGCTTCACATTCATAAAGATGTCCGAATTGCCTCTGCTACTACCTCCAGTGCTGTGTCACAGGTGGAAAACTCAGACCCTCCCATTAACTCACTCGTCGTTTAAAGTGGACCGAATAGCTCTGGTGTGAAAGTGACTTTAAATACAGATTGAAATCAGTTGAATCTGTTTTTTGGGAGAGAGTGGATGCAAATCAAAGAGGATAAAAAAAATACTCCTCCTCACCTTCATCACACAGGTTGAGTTTGGACAGGTTGTGTCCATCGTAGGCCTCTTCATACATTGAGCCGTTCTCTCTCTCCTCATATGTGCTCAGATACATGGCCTTGTTCTCCATCTCCTGCTGAGTGAGGAAGAAGAAGGTTCAAAGTATGTCCAACTGAAAAAGTCCCGAGCGAAGATCACAAAGGTACATTTGACAAGTGAAATAAAAACATGGCTGTACGGGTGGAAAAACTAACTGATATAGTTGGTCTCGTATCGGATCACTACAAATCGATATGAACTCATAAATGTGTTCGCTGTGAATTTCTTAAAGGTACAGTACGTAAAATTTGCCTGGGGGTGATACGGTTAAAACCATATTTTTGTTTTTCTGGGCAGAATTCTTTCACGGCCTCTTTTCGGCCATCTAGTTGTTGTGTTCATTGTCGTGCTCATTTTCACAATACTTCTGTGTTTACTGGGGTCGATGTTTGTCTGTCGAATTGTTGATTTTTGATATTTTTTGTGTTTATTTGTTTTTGTTTTTGTGGGGACCCCCTTTAAGATGAAATGATTCATCTCATCCTTTCAAATAAACTTATACAAAAACAACTCAAAACCCGAAATCCCTCTCTGGCCGTCTGCACCAACATGGCGGCCACCATAAGGACCAGCACCATGGAGATGAAAAGGGCTTTTTCTAAACAAACGTAAAAAAACAACAACTTTTTTTTCTTTCAGCTGAAACTACCCAAATGAGAATAGGGAGGAGCAGCAACGCCACAAAACAACCAACTTGCCTGGAGCGTAAACAGATCTTACACATTAAATCTCTAAACGTCTTCATGGAGTCCTTGAAGATTCAAATGTGTGTTTATTTCATCTGGTGCCCTCTAGTGATGTGAACCAGCTGACTGCCTCTGTTACACCCAAATACAATCCAGTCTGGTATCTGCAAACAAAGACACACACACACACACACACCTCTGTAGGCATACACACTCACACGGACCTATATACGCACACACACACACACACACGTCTGTAGACCCGTGCAATATGATTGACTTCCTCTTCCTGTAGATCTAAGGTTTCTGTTTCTGTCCCGTTTCCACTTTAATATCCGTTTAAGAAGCATTGAAGAGGCGTGCATCGGTACTGTGAAGAGTTCTATTATGGGTTGAGAAAAGAACCTTACGTTGGAGCTGCAGGAGTGTGTGTGGAGTCAGATGTGTGTGGAGGCGGCTGCGTCTCCTAGTATCACTGAAAGGTTGGACCTTTCATTTTTTCAGCCCAGTCACGGTTCTTATTCTAGACGTACTTTATCTGCTTTGTCCGATAGTTCCAAAACATTCTGCAAATTTGAACGTCACATTCATCCACGCATCCCTTCTCCACCAGCGGCGCCAGAATGAGGACGGCGATCTTCATCCCTGAACCTACGTCCTCCAGCCCCTCCTGGGTCCGGATCACAATTCACAAGAACTCGCTAATGAAAATGGATCCTTTTTTTTTTCTCGATAAAGTTGATAAAGTGGTGGATGGATTCGCTGCGACAGAGATGAGAATCAAAAACGTATTAGAGTTTTGAGGAATTATTGAGCTCCTGGAAAGTTTTCCGATCAATCATCATTTGACTGTTATGAAAAACAATTTACCAGTTGATAAAAGCAAAAACACGCTACCGAGTCTCTACGGACGTAGCACAAATCATCCAAGAAATGGGCCTTACCCGGAATGGATTTATCCCAGTTTGCAAAAGAAACACAAGGCTGTGCAGCTGTGACGTGAGGTATCTCAAGTATTTGCGAGCATATATTACAAGGAGTGAAAACGAAGGGCGCCCTGACGAAAACAGCGGCGCTTGAAATCCACTGGCTCCGCCTTTCAGAGCCAGGAGTCAAGCGGGGATTATAAATCTGATGAGATCATTGTCTGCGAGGCGTCTGAGGAGCAACTTATCATCAGAAGGAGTCACTCCCTCTGAAACACAAGCTCGACATAATCGCCCTATAGGTGCAGCTATGACGTCATCGCTGTCCGTCATCGAAGCTTAAACTGAGAACGATCGAATAATTAGTTGTTCCCTCGCTTCTTGAACGACCGTCGGCGCTTTTTTTTTCTGTCGCGTTATCTCGCACCAGACCGTTTGCCCTTAGCCGACCCGGTTGCCCTTGTAGCTTGGGCGTTCTGGTTTCCCTTGTCACGCCGCACAGGTCGGGTCCGGTGAGGTGCCGATGGGTGTCAAACGTCCCACCCTCAGACGTGTGAGTGTTTGAAAAAGTGGTTTAAAGGCGCTCTGCCTGGTTTTTCTCATTGCAGGAGGGGATGGAGGGATCCGGTTGGCATTTAGAGTGGAACTATGCAGAAACGATTTGGGCTGCTAGGAGAGCCCAGTAAATTCTCTGTACCCCTACATTGGTCTTTGTGCGTGTGTGTGTGTGTGTGTGTGTGTGTATGTGTGTGTGTGTGTGTGTGTGTGTGTGTGTGTGTATGTGTGCGTGTGTGTGTGTGTGTGTGCGTGTGTGTGTGTGTGTGTGTGTGTGTGGGAGAGCATGGAGTGAGTTATCCTCTAATTACACTGAGTTTGGTGAGATATTCAACAAGTGAACACACTCTCAGTTGGTCTCAGTCGGTGCCAGCACTGGATTGTGGGAAAACAGAAAAAAGTCACTTTTGTCTCTCTTCTGCACCATATGTGTTAAGTTTCAAGTCCAAAACAACAAATTCTAACTGTACATGTCCAGACCGCCGTCCAGATGAAGCAACTCGGACCGTAATTCACTAACTTCAACACAACGGCTTACGAAACATGTTCTGGAAGCCGCGCACCAACCCACAAGTCAGAACCTTCATGGCTCTCACGTTTCAACGTATTCGGGGTTGTATTGGATTAAAACACCGGAAAAATGCCTTTAATCAACAATTCCAGGTGTTAATTATAGCGTTGAGGACCTAATGGAGATCATATCTGCAGGCTGAATGGACCGCGTCCTCACGGAAAGCAGAGTTCTTTCTCCGTGCCTCAAATTACCGGGGGCTTTCCCTCTTGGACTTCCATCCACTCTCTTCAAACAGTTCAAGATGCAGCCCAACAACAAGTCAAGATGAATTAAAGCTGTACATCAAAGTGCTGTTGCTTAACTGCAAATGTTTTTACACTCAGATTTTGCCTGTTCTTGTTCTTGTTTTTGTCCACTTGTGTATATCCTTGACCTCCGGGGTTGAAACATGTAAGCATGCTCTTATTTCAGTTATAATAAATATTAAAATGTAGTTTACGCTCCACTCAAAGCACCAAACTTATACTTTAAATGTCTTTGATTGTAACAGACATTTACCAAATGACAAAAACAGCAAGTGACATTATGGAGAAAATAAATACATCCCAACCAAGTATTTTAAATCCATACAAAGTACAATGACAACATTTTTACGTGGAAGTTTAAACGCCCTGGTTTCAATAACTTAGAAAAAAAGGGGACCTAGAACTTCCCAATATTCTGTACTATCGCTGGTTTCCCAGCTCAAATATTTAACAGAATGTATAAGAAATGAGCCCAACTCTACATTTCCTTTATTTGGAATCATCAGATAGTCAGAAACCCTCTAAAAACCTGGAATTGGGTCTGCAGAACATCTTAATTTACTTTGGATGCTGGCATTTGTGAAATACCGGATCTTTTCTCACGACTTCAGACAGAATTCAGTCTTCCTCAAACTCTATGGTCCCGCTATTTGCAACCTCGGAGTTACATCAAGACATGAAGACATGAAGATCTATAGAAGCAGAAATCTATAACAGCAGACCGGACCCAAGGGGCAGGCTTTTCACAGATGCCCCTGTGAAAGTCCAGCACATAGTAGCAGGGCCGTGAGATGCATGCTGGGACAGCATAGATGCCAGCAGCAGGATTAAACAGTGACGAATCGATACTCGTCACTGGCCCCTTCAACAAGTCCAAAAGTCTTGTTGGCAGGCGCCAATGAATGTAGCTGAGAACATCAGAGGCAGGATCCTGGTCCAGCTCCAGACTGGCTGAGTTACCAGACACAGTGGTGGCTGATAAGGTGGAGCAATCCCAGCTGAGACTAACACCGGGGAAGAAGGATCCTGTCAAGACTGTGGTTGAGCCCGGGGCCCAAAGAACAGCTGGAATAAATTTTGAAGGTGAAAGCCAACATGGTTCCAATAGCGGTCAGAGCAGTAGGAGCTATGAGACCAAAGGGGAAGAGAGGCTCCAGCAGATTCCAGACTTAACCTATCAAGTATCGGTGCAGAAGAGTGCAATCAAAGGAAGGTACCGCAGAGGACCCTCAAACCTCCAGGCCCCTGATAAGGCTGATAGAGCTTTAGGAAGACCTCCAACCACTCATTTTTCCTCTTTGACCCTGAAACATCAGAGCGCAAAAGGCAAAACGTTTTAAAAAGACAGGCTACCGTAGGAAAGGTAGCCGCTAATGAATCAGTACCTGAGCAAGTTCTGGTAGGGAACCTACGTTCACTGGGTCCTATTTGGGGGAGAGAGGCAGAAAGTGGCCGTTGGGTGAGGTGAGGGTGACGGCGAAAGGCTGTGGGAGATTCACTCAGAGAGACAGGAAATAATTATCCTGTTATGTGTCATTGCCCTGAGATCTGCCCCCCAACCGAGCAATTGTCCACATGTCAGAGCCAACCGGTGTGTGTGGTCCGTGGGGGTGTAAGCACTCAAAGGTAAAGGCAT
The DNA here is from genome assembly GCA_037951165.1 of Lophius americanus. Taxonomy (NCBI): domain Eukaryota; kingdom Metazoa; phylum Chordata; class Actinopteri; order Lophiiformes; family Lophiidae; genus Lophius; species Lophius americanus. The sequence continues at coordinate 1,551,505 of JBBDHG010000202.1, read as the reverse complement.
CAGGATTTGGACCCACTGAATAACTTCCCACAGGAAGTGGGCAGAACATACTGGCACTAAATTTAAAATTAATGAAATTTTGCCTTCTAGTATCAATTATGCCATTACATTTATGAGGCGTGGGGTGGGGGTGGGGGTGGTGGTGGTGGTGGTGGTGGGGGGGGGAGGGAGTCAGAGCCTCTAACCCTGGAGGCAAGCCTCCTATGTCATTGGTCAATCATCCATGTGCCAAATTAACCCATTTTTCTTGGTTAATTAAAGGGTGAGATACTTCACCCATGACTGCTGAAATACAAATGAACAATATTCTGGACATTATTTCTATTTCCTGTCCAGCTGTAGGCTTCAGGCGGCGGGGACTTTTCCAACTGTTGTCATTCAGCATTAGTAAGATAAATATTTAGGCTGACAGATGTCAAACAGTTCACCACATTAACAGGCTTTAATATGACCAACAATGAGTGCAAATATAAATAATGTGCTGATTTTACACAGATGTAAGCTTTTTCAGATGCTGAACAAATGCATTTAAGATGTTAACATTCAGAAACAACAGTCTTAAATCAATCAAGTACTTCATCCCTGTCTGACATACAAAATCATATTAAATTAGCATGTTTGAATGTTCAGGTTTATATTTAAAAAAACAAAAACCCAACAACAAAACAAACAAAAAACATGTGTTAAAAATGTATGACAGGTGACACATAGTTAACAAAGTGCAAAAACAAGTGCAATATACATTATTGGAAGGAAAATTAAGATATTAAGAAGTTTAACACGCCACTTTATTTTAGGCATTTGCAAACAAAAAAAGAAAAGAAAAGAAAGTATACTGACTTTATATTAGTGCTCTTCTCTCACCTTTTCAGCTGTCATTGGAATATGGGATGGAAATCACAGCTCAAAGGTTTTCATAATTCACCAGAAAAAGTTGCTTCCAGATGCTGTAACTCCAGTCCTTCTTCGTCCGGTGTGTCAGCTGTCCGTCAAACCTGCATGGAATCAAACAGATTGAGCAAAGTGCACACGCTGTCTCTCTTCGATCTGCAGGAGCTGCTCTGCAGAGGAGACGCAACTCAGACATGTGTAGTAAGAGACCCACAACATCGTCATGTGGCCGTCACTACAGTTTCTCTGCATGCTACCGGAGAGAGGAGCGGCGAGGAGACGCGCCTGCTGCCGCGGTTCGCTGGCTCCCTCTGTCGGCTCAGTCAACATATTACAGGTGAAAACAAATAAATCACCAAACATTTAGTTCCATTACAATCTAGAAAAGTTTTATATTTTAACTATATATTGATATTTTATTTCTTACTTATTACTCAAGTTGTGGATTGACATTTTTATTTGTGGTTATATGTTGACATGCATTTCCCCCAAAAATACTGTGTCATATATGTGAACATAAAATTGTGGATAGTAACTAAGTTAATTTACTCGAGTAAAAATTAGATTTACTTACACAATACTCCTTTATTTGAGGTTTCCCCCCATTTTATGTTCAAATTTCAGAAGGAAGTGTTGTATTTTCTCTCAACTATTTTTCTGAAAGTTGTGGTTGCTAATTATTTCTTTTATGGTTGTGAGAAACTTCTCCTACTTTATTAACATTAATTAACTCTTTCAACATCATAGAGTAGTTTGATCCACTCATCATTTAACATCAACAGCAGTAACAGAGACCAAACACATACATTCAGCAGTAATATTAATCCAGATACATGGCCAAACACTGGGAGAGTATTTTACTTCACAATAAATTATATTTATATTGATACTTTACGTATATTTTGCTGATAGTACTTAAATACTTTTACTTAAGTAACGTTTGGAATGCAGGCCTTAAATATCAATATTTTGGACGGTACTTGAAAGCATCACGAGAGGTCGCGCGGAAGGGGCGCGAAGAGGGGGCGCGCGGCAGCTCGCCTGACATTGTGGGCGGAGCCTGGCAGAAGAACGTTCCTGCTGTTACACCTCTACGGACTGGACAGGTACGAACGGAGGTCGTCATTAATCCTATGTCTGTCCACGTCAGAGGTAAATATGTCGTTTCACTAAACAAAACTTTGAGGCAGTTTTTAAAGAACGTTTTAATGTCTGAACAGTTTGTTTTGAGTCTTAAATGTAACGGGAAGGCAGGTGTGTCGGTCACTGTTCAGTCCCGCTACGTGCCAAATAATATTTAAAAAGACTCTTAAGTCTCCTTGTCTTAGTTTACTACGACATAAGTATTAATAAACTAACATTTTGTATAAACTGCAGTCGCCAGTGTTCAAGAATAAACAAGTAGAGGCATGATCAGGCTGTCCATCCCAAAGTGCGCACATAGCTGCACAGTGTAATAACAATATCATGTTTTATATGGAAGAAGTGATGAATGTTAAATCATTTGTCCTCATACAAGGAATATTACACTTGTATGAGGACATACAAGTGTCTTCATTCACTACCAGAGCACTGGTTTTACTCTGCTGTCAAGTTACTTACAGGAATATAAAATAAAAAAAAAGGAGTTATAGCATTAATCTGTTGTCTGTTTACCTGATCAAGTTTTTAGTTGCAATGCAAATAGTGAAGAGAAATATATATTTTAGTAAAGCATATATGGATGTGTAGCATACAGAGTGCCCGGGATTGTTATAGTCATTAAAGTGGCAGTGTATTATATGTTCATATTAAAACAGTGCATTTGAATTGCGAGAAATCCCCATGTGGAAGTAAGTGGATGTTTTAGTGAATGTGGTTTATGGACGCTATACGGCTGATTTAGTGCTCCTCAGAGAGATGATCTGTTGGAAGGAACTCTTCTTGCATCTGGCTGTTTTGGCAACCGTATCTCCGTAGCGTCTGCCACAGGCTGGAAGTTCGAACGGGGTTGAGTTCAGGGTGTGGTGGCTAGGAAGCAATATTTACGGCCCACTTCCTGATATGTATGAGTCCAGAATGGAGGGCAGGTTGGCAATGATTATATTTTCTGTGGTCCAAACCAGACAGTGATGGACGGGCAGAGATCAGACTGGACTAGAACTGGATCAAACCAGTGACAAGGCACTGCAACAAACATATCACTGAGATAATGCCAATTCAGATTTAGACTAATGGATTCCACGTATTTTTGAGAGGTAAAAGCTGCTTAGACGAGAAAACAATTTTTCAACTATTCAGGCTTTAGTGACAATGGCGTTGGCGGAGGTATGCACACTCTGAGTGCTTTCTACTTGTACTTCTAGTCAAGTTGCCAAGAAAAACAAACAGCAGCCCACACATTCACATCAATCTAGCAGCCCTCAAGTTCAATAAAACTGTCGAACCACAAGCCCGAGGAGGCAGCAGACGCAGATGATGTGAAGAGTACCGTTGCACCAAGTGAAAAAGGAGACATCTGTCCGGAGAGATTAATAAAGCTTAAAGCGCTACAAATCATCGGACACTGTTTGGTTTGATGTAATATACATTTTGATTTAATCTCACATACATTGGTTCAAAGTAAGAACCTCTTGTGAAGTCAGTACGCGGTGCAAAAGCCAATTTTCCAACCCCGTTTGTAACTGAATAATAGTTTTCTTTTACAATCCCCGGTTCGGCTGTAACTGAGGTTTGAGAATATGAATAAAGTGTTTCCGAGTAGATAAGTCATCCTGTTTGTACAGTCGCTTTATTCCTTTGCAGATGTGAACACATTGACGCCCATTTTGGGAGTCATATAGTTTAAGAAACGCTGTCCTAAGGCATAAAATCAACGACCTCGGCAGTTCTGCGCCCGGCTCTGCCTCACTCCGAGGAGGAGACTCCTCTGTGTCTCTGCCCCGTGAAAAGGTCTTCACTACTGTATGTCAATCACACCACTGGGAGCTTGTTACCGACCTGGCCAATCATGCACCGCCCCTTAATTAACACAGGCTTTTACATTGCTATATTTATAACCTAATAACTAGACTGGCCTGCTTGAAAGGTCACATCAACAGTTTTGCCGTTTTTGCCTGAGAGCAGTGTGGCCCGAGAGGATAAGGCTGGGAGGGAAGCCAAAATTAAGCCGAAAGCATCGAAGCTACTTTTCTTGGAAAAATAGCAAAAACTTCTTCGACTCCACTGAATAGCAGTTGAATTCCCCTTCATATCATTTTAAGCTCAGAGGGTTTTTCCCAACCATTCAACCAGGTGCATGTCATCCCTGACCATCTGAGGGCTCCACAGACGACTGAGACTTTTAAAAAAGGACTTAAAACTTTCCTTTAAGCAGAACCTGTAACTTTTAATTAACATTGCTGCTTTTTGGTCATATTTTTATACCATTATTACATTTTTTTATTGACGCTTTTATCTGCTTTTACCTTGTAGCACTTTGAGATTTGATCCAAAAGTACGTTATAAATTAAATGTATTTCTATTATTATTATTATGTTCATGGTGTTAACCTTTTTTTCTTCATCTTTTGTAAATAAGGGAATTTATCTAAATGAAAACGAGATTCAAGTTATGAACTATAATATTTTATAATTCTTGACCCGCTGAGTGAAATCTTACGAGGTGCAATTGAAGTGAAAACAATAACAATTACAGGAAAAATGAAATAAAACAATATTTAAAGTAGCAATATGTAAAGTTTAGGTGTTATCTCTTTAATTAATGGGTTTAAATGATTCATAATTATGTTTTTTTTTAGTGTATATTCACATGTAAGGACCTCACCAATTTCACGAGTCGTGTTTTCATTCTTACTTTCTTTGACAAGACAACACTCCCACAAGGTGAAATCTCACATCTAAGCTTTGACTTTACAGAATAAATGAAAAAGATTATTTCTAAACATGTCTATCTCTACTCATGACAGCTTTTTGACACTAGCAGGCCTCCGTAGATTCTTGGACATGTGAGCTAATGTGTTATATATGGTGCTATCCGGGCCTTCACCGCTAGAGGACATAAAACTTTACACACAGCACCTTTATGATGTTGTTTAACCCAGAACGTACTAGTCTTCTTTTCTTCTTTTGACTTTTCAGGGCATTGCTGATGTGGTTTCAGGGTGATGGACCAGCAAAAACGAGTCTCATTGTGGTCGGTGGAAGAAGTGTTGGATTGGGTGCAGGATCAGCACCCAACCCACATGAACACGCTCCATAAAGCCATAATTAAACACGCCATCTCAGGTACAGCTCATGCATTAAATACATCTTTATTGGCACGGAAGTTGGATGAAAAGCTATTTAGGCGGAAGATTATGTTGGGCTCCATCCAATTAGTGACTGCATAAACACACACATCTCTATTCCAGGCCGCGTGCTGCTGAGATTAAAGGATCATCACCTTCAGCTTCTCGGGGTGGCAACTGAGGAGCAGCAGCAGGAAATATTGCAGGACCTCCTCCTCCTCCGAGTTCAAGAAGAAATCAATGAACTTAATGACATCTGCTCTGGTGAGAATGCTAAATGTCTGTGCCGCGAAGCTGAGGGCTAACTTATTCAAAACGGTGTGTTGTGGTGTGGACCCGGAACACCCTGTATGGATATACGGTGTTACTGCTCCACATAATGATTTCTCCTCCGCAATTCCTTTTCACGCTCCTCACGATTAACATTTAAAGTCTTGTGTTGCATTTGTGTGCGATGGGAGAAACCAGCCGCTAACATATCTTTCATTTGTTCTCCTGTCTGCTCTCCAGAGTGTTTCTCTCAGTAGTAAGAAATACGCATCGAGAAGACAAGCAGCGTCCATCCATTCAATTATCCGTCGGACGTGGGGAGGGATGTGGGAGTGACGGAACAAACGAGTAAAGGTGAGGAGAGAAGAATCAATGAAGAATGAAAAGAGAGAGAGGGAGAGAGAAACCCATTTCCTCTGTGAAATCTGACCCGTACAGATGGATGAGATTAGTTTTTGTCTCTGTGTCTCTTTCTGATATCTACTCCTCATTCCTCTCTCTTCTTTGTGTGTTTTTATACCATCAGTCCGTTAAAACATTGACTTTATTAAAGTTGGCATACCCTGTTCCATTTTTGAATCGTCATGAATCGATCGTTTAAGCAAAAACCTTGTTGGGGTACAGCTCAAACTGTACGGTCCGATCTTAAACCACGAGGACTGTACGTAAAATAAAAGGTCCGTCGGCACCTACAGCCCGTACAAATGTCAATAGAGCTTTGTTTAAAAGTTTGCAGGCAGGAACACGTTTGTTTGAAAGCATCATGCCAATTTGTGGCATCCTGTCTACCGAAACCTCTAAAAAAGAGAGAGGTGTCTGCGTATCTGTACTAAAATGTGGCGAGGACAACTGGGACGGTATGGCTGGTTCATTTAACAGGGAGAAGTAGACGGAAGCTACGCTTGACTGTTAAGAGTTTTAACTTGAAAAACTAGCATCGATCGGACGTCTAAGAACTTTTTTTTTCGTCTTTGTTTTGCAGCTGCCGCACAAACGATATCCAGCAAACCCCGAATTTGGCCCAACTCTGAAATGAGTGGTTATGTCTGTGATTATTTATCTAACTGAGTCACAACTAAGTGTAAAAACATGCCTGGCGGTGAAAGTAATGCGTTGTGTGACGTCATCGGTTTCCTGAGCGCCGCACTCAGTTTGTCTCGCAGGAAAACGGCGACGTTACAGAAAGACAGGGAGCTGGGAAAGCGTGGAAAGGCAGGTTTTAATTGCTAGACTAAGAGAGTAGTACTTCCTCCAGCAGGGAGCTTTTCTCTCTCACATCCCCCCTCGACTGAAATCGATGATTTCTGAGATGTAACTGGTGGAGTTGTTTTTTATAAAGTGCATTCTGTTACAAAGGATCCATTTGTGTTATTTATGTCCTTTATTAACGCGTGTGTCTGCATTAGTGTGAGCTGCCTCAGCTTGTCGTGTTGGGGGTTGACGGCCGTGTCGAGGACGGAGAATCCGTTGGCGGCTGCTTTTGTGTTTCCTGCCTTCTCCGTCCGAAGTGTCTTTGGTATGTACGAGAAAAAAAATGAACATTTGATCAAAAAATAATCCTTTTCCGTCTGCTGACTTTCAATTTTTCTTTCTTTTATAATCATTTGTCTCTATCAGAGGGAAGGTATCTTCACACATCAACCGTTCTCCTCCGGTGGGATCATCAGTCATCTCGTTTTTCTGCCTCTACAGCAGCAGCCTAACGCCTCATACATATCCAGTGTGAGCCCGCAACTTTGTTCCACACAGAGTCAAGAGTCGTAAAAGTCATAAGAATTCATACGTTAAACTGGATTTATTTGTCATTTCAAGATAAGAACTTTCACGTGACTTTATAAGACGCCTTTGTTCGAACCCAAAGCCTGTACAGACCTTAAAGGAGGGGATTTCTGAGTTCTCCATGTTGTTCCAGTTTTCTTAAACTACCACAAACTATGTCTTTATTTTCTTCAGTTTCAACTAAATGATTTTAAAATGTCCAGGAAATGTTTTGATATCCACTAGAACTGTAAAAACAGGATGTTTTTAAAGGACTGATCCGCTGGTGGGAAAAAGAGAAACAAGAAAAACATTATGCTAAACCCTGTGTTTGAGATGTCTGTAAACATACAGGATTATATTATTAACCTGCACCTGAACCGGTTTAAACTCACACAAGCTCACACACGCATACACAAACACACACACACACACACACACAAACACACAAACACATACACAGGCAGAAACAAGAGAACAAGAAACAACACGCCTGAAAGCTTCACATTTTCTCACAGGGTTTAAGAGTGCACACTCACAACTACACACATTGCCTGTGCGCACTCACATTATACACAACTTTTTCTAAATTCCGTTCTATCAACTTTCCCTTCTGGGCGTGTGTGTGTTTGTCTGCGTGTGTGTCTGTGAGAGTCTGTTAGCGTGAGTCTGTGCTTGTGTTTGTATGTATGTGTGTCTGTGAGAGTCTGTGAGCGTGAGTCTGTGCTTGTGTTTGTATGTATGTGTGTCTGTGAGAGTCTGTGAGCGTGAGTCTGTGTTTGTGTTTGTCTGCTTGTGAGTGTCTTTGTGTGTGTATCTGTGCGTGTTTTTGTATGGTTGTGTGTGTCTGTACGTGTGTGTCTGAGTGTGTGTGTGTTCGTCTGTGTCTTTGTGTGTGTATCTGTGCGTGTTTTTGTCTGATTGTGTGTGTCTGTACGTGTGTGTCTGTGTCTGAGTTTGTGTGTTCATCTGTGTCTTTGTGCCTCTGTGTGTGTGTGTGTGTGTGTCTGTGAGCGTCTATGAGCGTGAGTCTGTGTGTTCGTGTGTGTGTGTGTATCTGCGTGTTTTTGTCTTTGTCTGGTTGTTTGTGTCTGTACGTGTGTGTCTGAGTGTGTGTGTGTGTTCATCTGTGTCTTTGTGCCTCTGTGTGTGTGTGTTTGTGTGTGTGTGTGTGTGTGTGTGATTAATACCCCGGGAGCTGGCGTGACATTTGATATTGCAGGGCGTGGCTGAGGAAGCACTGACTCAGCACAAACATAAATCCGCCTCTCTGATAAAGTGTTGGGGATGATGAAAAACACCCCCGGCTCTGACGCAGGGAAAACTCAGACACTAAATACACAAATGTGAAATCTCCTCCTTTAAGAAACCATAAAACCAAAGGTTGGTTGTGCCGTTCCTAATCTGAACCTGAAGCAGTGGAACCAAAGGGAACGTTTGCAACACAAGTCAAAAAGTGACTCCTAATGATTAAAAAATACAAATAATCTATAATGTTGGATGAATTGAATGTAACACTAGAGGGTGAAACTATCGACACCCTAAGAAACCACATGAACATACTGCACAAACATAATGAGGTCATCGAGCAACAACAACATCAGACACTAGAATAATACGACAGATTGTGTTAATTATTAATTATAATGACATCTAGAATAATAATAGCGATTCTATCACACCCATCATTCTTAATGTATAAATCACTGCCGCCGAGGATTGCTTGTGTTAATGCAATAACTCATAAACCATTTCATGGATGGTTTTCATATTCCATGCCAATATAGATCTTAGGGCGAGGAAGAACTGGATTGTGCGACATGTGGGCTGTATATTTGTGACACTATGACTCCAAAGATGTCGGGCCATAATTTCTCAACCGACGGGGCGATTTGGTCAAAATCTGGTGTTTAAGAATCATCCCGAGGAAATCTATCTTGTATACATCATGTTTTATTCTAATAGTTCATATTTTACTCACTAGGGGGAGCCTTTTCATGAAAAACACTGTTTTTCGGAAAATAACTTCACATTCAAAGAGCTCATTCAGGTGAAATGCTTGTACAACACCGGGGATGGGGGCAAAGCAGCTTTATTTATACAGCGCCATTCAGGCAAAAGGCAAAGAAAAGTATTAAAAGAAGACATTAAAAGAATGCTTAAATGCATTTAATACAAAAGTAAGCAAATAAAAAGTATACCAATTCAAGAATGTTAAGAGACAAAGATAAATACAAGCAAGTGAAAGGAATCAAAGCAGGTTAAGAATCTATTTGGTTAAAAGCCACAGTGAACAGTAACGTTTTAAGTTATTTAGATGTAAATATAAAAATAAAACATACATTCTCAGCACATTTGCAGAACAGGGCCTCTTGGTTCTTACGTTTTTGTTTTTTGGTATTGTTTTCTTTTCTTTTCTTTCTTAGTGGTTGGTAACAACCTGGCGTCCTAGCTAGAAGGTTCTGGGATCAAATCCCAACTTGGGGGCTCTGTGTGAAGTTTGCATGTTGTCGCCACGTGTCCATAATGAAAGAAATAGTTCAGTACAGACCCCTTTCAACTATCAAATATAATTGAACGCACCTTAAAATTGCATCTAAATCTAAAAAGATAGGAATTTGTGCAAACAGTCGACAATAAGATGAAAGTTTCCTCTTTTTTTCTGGAAGGGCTGTCCAGCACAGTTTGACGCCCGACTGTTGGGAGGGAACATTAACGAGTTCGGGAAGCGAGGCCCCACACACGTTTGGATAATTTTAATGATATTCATGAATATTCCTCACCTGTCTCCCCGGTGCTTGCTCATGGGGGATATTGGGTGTCTGTAAAATAAAGAATATGGTCTAGAACTGCTCTTTTGGAAAATGTCAAGAGATATACTTTGTTGTGATTTGGAGCTCGGCGGGTAAATCCGTTCTCGGCTTACTAGAGCGTGGAATTTTTCCCCCTTACTTAAGAAACCCAGTCAAAACCATTAAAAGCACGCACACGCTAAATGTCAGAAAAGAATGTGTGCAGGTGTTACGTGCTCACACTGTTAATGCTCACAGATACTGTAACAAGTACTTCATGGTTTATGGTTATCCAAACCTCTTTTAGAGTCATTCAGCATCGGGCGTGGTCCGGTGTCGCTGATGTAGTCATGGCCCGGACTCGGTTTTGGGTTCTAGTACGCTGCGAAGAAAATCCGTATTATCTACGATGGGGTCGTCGCTGATCATAAACATAATAAGAAGGGAAAGTGTTTTACTTTGTACAAACTGACCTTGTGCCGTTTCTGGAAACTTTGGTAATGCTCTTCCTGTATTTTGTTGCAAAGTCGGTTGTAGGAGTTTAGTGTTTTCTAGCATTTGCAGAATCCTTTTACTCAGCGCCGTGTTGTTTCTTCAGGTGTTTAATCTCTTTGTTTGTTTTAAAGGAGATCATTTGCTGAGCTGTTCATAATCTGTTTACCTACCTGTTCAACCAATGGAAGTGAAGGTTACATTTTCAAACAGTGGCACCGTATCCATAAACGGGTGTATTTGCCGTTAAGTGGTATAATTACCATACGGTAGTATCGTATCCATAAATGCATCATTCCAAAAAAGTGTTTTCATGGTATTGTTGCCATAAAAACAAAATGTATTGTTGTTGTAAAGCGGTGTTATTGCTATAAAGTGGTTTCGTTGCTATACAGTCGTATTTCTATCATGAAGTGGAATTATCCGACTAATCTTGATGCAAGTACATGAGCCCGGTACCTGAACTTATCCCATACTGGTATCAGTATTAATGCAGCGCTGCTTTTCACCTCACATCTGCCAAATTACTGCATCAAATACTTATTTCCTTGGGACAGTATTTATCTGCGTAAACACATACAGATAGAACGGTAGAAGCGTCACTTCTTCCTCCTTTATAGATGGGACATGGTTATATGCCACATCCACTGTTTTCCGTCAACGAGACGCCGATGGAGATAAATCCACGTTGAAGCACAACCATTAAATGACAAATGTATTTTTTGTCATTGTTTCATCCAACCAGGCTGTGATGTTATCAGATGGTTACAGTTTATAGTCAGAGGAGACACTCCTTCCCTTCAGCCAGACGCAGCAGCCTCTCTGTCACCTTCTTGTTATTTTTTTTTATAGCTGCTCGGGGGAACCGGAAGATCAATATATCCTGACAGAAAAATGTATCAGCGTCAAGTTCACTGTGAGTTCAGAGGGGATGTTTTCTAAAGATTGAAGAGAGCGTGCCAGAAATCTGCAGCTCACCTCCACTCAGTGGATCCTTTGGCCTGAAAATAGCAGTAACACGAGGAGGAACGCCATCAGATCCACTAACGACTGCCTGGAATCTGGAACTTATCACAACAAGCTTCTGTTGCACTTTCAAATTTGGCTGTCTGTCATCCATCTGTGAACTTTACTGGTGGTTTCATGCATGGATGGATGGATGGATGGATGGATGGATAGATAGATGGATGGAACTATGGCGAGAGAGAGAATGGATAGATGGATGGAGAGAGATATAATAGATGGATGGATGGATCCAAGAAGTTTGAGATGATTGAATGGTTGAGATGATCTTGGTGGAGGTAAAAAAACCAACCAACCTTTAAATGGTTTTAACGGTTGAAGGTAACTACATGTTGGAATGCCTCTAGATATGAGAAAGAATCGTTCTCTCTGGACACCCTACACCCACTTTTTGGAACAACCGCCATTTTTCATTACTTGATATTACTTCACAGATTCACATTTGGAAGCTTCCATTATTTCCTCTGTGGTCCAAATATGAAACCATAGAGGACATAATAGTTCCTCTATGGTCCAAAGAGGAACCATAGAAGACGTAATACTTCCTCTATGGTTTATTCAAATCCAGTTGGAGCTGATTACAGCTACTTTCAAACTGGATTTCTGCCATGGAGCCTCTTTGCAATGGATTACAGTAGAATGAGAGGCATCCAACGTCTTTCTCTCTCCAAGGACTTCATTTCAGCTGTGATCAATGTAGCGGCACAAAATGTCTGCACTTCAGTCCAACCACGTTTCCAGCAAAGCCATTGTCTGCATTGCCAAAAAAGGGTGTCAAATGCCGAGAAGCAGGATTCACGTTTGCCTCGCGTTTACGATAACACGCAGACATTGATGGGTGAAAATGTTTGTTCCAATCTCAGGGACGTTAAATACAGTAAAACATATTTCAAAAAATGGCGCTACACCGTATTTATGCGACAATGTTGATGGCGTAGCTGCTCAACAGCACACCTGTATTAAGGGTCTGGTTTATTCCCGACATTGCCCCAGACCCTGGATGTGCTTGACTTAATCCAGTCCCCGCCCTGGAGACGTGACGTGGTCAGAGCCGAGGACAGTCTGTGTAACTGTCTGTACTGGTAACGTAAACGTATGGACCAGAACTCATTGGACCGGTCACACACTGTGTCGTTCGCTAACATTGTGACACGGGGGGAAAATGGTGAGACAATCTTTAATTCTGTATGAGATGGTCAATGTTCTGCATTTTCATGATACACAACTTTTTTTTGGGAATGTGAAAGAATTCTATGACGTCAGCAACATCAGATTATTTATCTCACAGCAGCCCTGATGAAGCCAGATGACACCCCAGGGCGTCGTGGCAGCCTGATTGAGAGAGGCGGCGCTGGATCATTGATTTTCCCGGTGATTTGATGCATGGACCTGTTTCGTTTATGGCGCTAAAACTGCTGCACCTGGATAGAAGTAAACAGAGAGAGAAAAACAAGAGTGGGTTCAGCGCTCCTGCTGAGTTCATGAACAGAACACACTCGTTCACGATTCACAGCGGACGCAGTTAGCAGACGACGACTGGATGTAAATGTGTGCGTGTGCACTGGTCCAATCTCTAGGACAGTTTGTCCGTTTGTCAAGACAATTTAGAAACAGGAAGGAAGGAGGATGAGGTGTCAAATCTCCAGCCAGAGCCAAATGATGAAGAAGAAGAAGAAGAAGGAACAAACAACACAGTGTACTTTATTACCTGGAAGTCGGGAAATGGGTTTCGTCAAACAAATGGCCGATCTATTTCCCCTCCCATCAATGAACTCATGGCACATGATCAATCTTCTTATTGGAGGCGACGGAGTGAAAAAGGGAAAGAGCAAAGATGGAGTTCAGCTACATCACAGCAATCACCACAACTAAAAGGTTTAACGTCTAAGGGTGAGCCTTCCGATCGCTGCGTCTTAAATGTTCCCCACACATCCAGTCATAAACATTTACTCCGGTTTGTTCTTTTCATCCATCAATATATTTATAAGATCTTTTTTCTGCCCTGTGGTTGGACCGTATTTTGTTTTGTTGTGATTTTAGGCCTTTGGAAAGAGAGGAAGCAGCAGAAGAGTCAGCAGGACCGAGGAGGACGATCCACATGCTGTTACATAATTATGCCTACGCTGTCGTCCCACGACAGCAAGGGTCTATCTCCGAAAAGCCCCCCATCCCCTGCGTCGTACAAACAATCGCATTGAATGAAGTAAGAAAAAGTGCAATTATGTCAGAAAAATTGTTTTTTTTTGTTTAAAAGCTCCTCCTAGTGAGTAAAATATGAACTAAAAGAGTAAAATCTGATAAATACAAGATAAATCTCCTCAAGTTGATTCATATTCATCAAATTTGGAATAAATCAGTTAGGAAGTGACATCAGAGAAACACTGTTTGAAATATTCTAAAAAGCGCCAAAACCAACGTTTGTGAAACAATGGCCCGGAAATTTTTGGAGGTAAAGCTAGTGTCGGAAATATACAACTGCTTTCACAAAATGATTCCAGTTCTTCCTCACACAAAGTCGAAAAATGATCCATGGAAACATTTTTTTAAGAGTGTCCAAAAATCAACAAAAAAAAGAAAGCTCCTCCAAGTTAGTGAAATATGAGCTACTGTAGTTAAGTACGATATTTACACGATACATCGTCATCTTGATATCTTGAGTCAAATCATATGAAGCAAATTTGGAATTAGTATTTGTATTAAAGGTCCAGTATGAAGGATTTTGGTGGTGTGGGCCCCCACCGGTTGCTAGGTTTCCCCTCAACCTTTGAGTTCGACCTCTACTCAGCTCACTATATTGAGTATTTTTCGAGTATTCGGACTCAATAATGTGTCGTTTCGTGTGTCGTCCAAGTAGTACAGTCTGCCAGCAGTCTACTGATAAACCACCGTTAAACTTTTCCTGAGTTTTGACACGGGTCCAGTGGGATAACCTCAACGCCATTCACCGGAACATTTGGGTGAATGTTGTTTACTCACAACAGAAGTATGAGGCAGAGAAAAGTTGAGGCTTAAGAATGGGAAAATGATAGAGGACATGCCAAGGAAACCAATTATGGGGGATTTTAGCTAAGTTGGGGTGGCTGGAGCAGAACTGATGCTAATTTGTTTTTAAGAAGAATGTACAGTTGGAGGGGCTTAGAGGAGAAATATATTGTGTTTATTTCTCCGGCTCACCTCCTGTGACTCAGCAGCTCATTGTGGGAATCCATAATATGTCTTTCCTTCTTCTAATTGTATTTTCAATACCAATTATGTCAATATGTTATGATGAAGATGCATTTAGGGGACTTTTTCTCATCATGAGATCCCGGGGACAAACAATCTACCAAAGATGAGTAGCAGAATCTTAGGTGCATCATTATATCCCCCCCAAAAGTTGGGGATATTATGGGATCATCTTTGCAGAATTCACTGCAAAGATCCTTCGATTAAACGCGATAACTCAAAAACTGGACTTTCCCGGATCATTATCAATTTTTAACAGATTCTGGGAAAAGGTAGGTTGTATATTGCTGACACTAGGGGGAGCCATAAATTTCTCAACCGTTGGTCCGATTTTGTCTAAATTTAGTGCATACGATTCGACCCAAGGAGATAAATCTTGTAGAAGCAAAATTTGACTCTAATAGTTGATATTTTATTCACTAGGGGGAGCTCTTTTCTTACACAACCTTTATTTGTATTTAGTCAAAATCTGGTGCATTTGAATGGACTTGAGGAGATCTTTCTGCTCTGTATCCTATTTTAGGGGGCGCTTTTTATGAAATAACGTGTTTTTCGGACAAAACTTCATATTTAATTTAATTTAATTTAATTTGGTAGGAGGTCTGACATGGCTTTTATTTTTTCAGTTAAAAATCTTGATGCAAATCTCATCAAATTTTTCATATTCATCAAATTTGAAATAAATCGGATAGGAAGTGATGTCAGAGAAACACTGTTTGAAATATTCTAAAAAGCGCCAAAACCAACGTTTGTGAAACTATGGTTGGGAAGTTGGGAAAATAAAGAAAAAATGAATAAGTTACAATTTCAATTCATAGTACAAATACTTTATGTAAGTACAAAAAAAAATTCCAGGTGTCATGTGGATGAAGATAATTGCACATTACAGTTTACAGCAGTGTCATGACGCTTACTCTCCTTTCCACCCCTTGAATTGATTACCAACCAAATTCACTGAATCTCTTGAGAATGCATGAGATCGCCATTCGTTCGGCATCCCATAAATATTTTACTCCGGTTAGTCACCGAGGCAGTAACTCGGCCCATAAATCAAAACTTGTGTGTCTCTTCGCACTAAATAAATATACCCCGTGTTTATTGCACCTGTGTTTGGTGGCTGCGTTTTAAAACTGCGTATTTAAACATTAAAGCTGACAGGATGACAGAGTGCACCGCGCGGGGCGTCGCGGATAATTGAAATGCCAAAACTTCAAGATGGCTGCTACATTTTAACATAAATTTACAGCCTCCATCACAAGCCATTTATGCTGAAAATACTTTACGAGGGGATTCATTTACCCACGCCGCTATCCACCACTCATCTCAGGGATGACAGCAGCAGAGACTCGCTGCTTTTACTCAGACACATGTCTCGAGATAAAAAGGTAGTAACAGTTTCCCTGTCCTATTAAAGTGCCTAATACTGCTTGACCAACGTATAGTTGATGGATAGATCATGACAACCCATTTCATAATCCTTGTCGAGCTGTTCTCGGCAGAGCGCAGGAGCCTAATGAGGTGGGAAATGTAACAATAGACTTCCCCTTCCAAAACTAAACCTCTGCAGTCGCAACCAACAGCAAGGGTATATCCCCGAAAAGGGCCCAATCCCCTGCTTTGTACAAGCTATTCACCTGAGTTATGTCCGCTGTATTGTTTGTAAAACGCTCCCACTAGTGTATAAAATATGTACTATTGCAGTAAAACACAACGTATAATAGATAAATCTCCTCGAGTCAATTCATGTGTAACAAAATCCGACCAACCGTTCGGATGTTTTGCCTGAAAAACAATGTTTTTCCTAAAAAATTCCCCCCCTGAGTAAAATCTGAACTATTTTGTGTAAAAAGACGATTCTTACGAGATAAATCTCCTGGACTTGATTCATATGCATCAAATTTCAAAAGTCTTATAACATGAAAACTAATGTGACCGCGGTCAAAAGAGTCGCACTCGTGTCATTCCTGAACATTATTATCCTGCCCTTTGATCTCATTTTGTGCCAGAGAGAGAAAACACAACAGAACTGCTGTTATCGGGGGTGTGAGGTGTATCTTCTGCACAGAGAGGATGACGAGAAGAATCCCCGCAGGAGGAAGTCCTCTCCTCACTCTAATACATGTCATCTTGTACAAACGGTTGAATAGGACACCCCTTTTTTTTGTTCTTTGAAGGGAACCTATTACAACTTCAATTTGAGATAAGCTGTGAATGGGCTGGAGGTTCTGAAGGAGCAAGGCCCGTCAGAGTTACAGATGAAGATCTTGGTCTTAATAACCAAACGAAACTCACCTAAAGAGGCCAAGGTGTGATGTTTTTATGAGAAAAAAATGCATAGTTTGAAATGCATAGGTTGCTTTACATGGACGGCCTAATTCTGAATAGATTCGGCAAAAGACGGCCCTTTCGAAAGAAAAAGTCCCATTTTCTTTCCGAAAGGTCAGGTAAGCTCTGCGTTTGAGTCGTATCTGTTCACGCCCAGCGTCGTGACGTAATCCTCTGGTGGATGTTGTTTCATACAAAGCTTCAGAACAGTACCGGTCTGCAACGGAGAGGCATTCACTCATCGCGACTTTGAAAAAGTCTTACACAGTTGGACGGTTAGATGGACGAAAAATCACGAAAGCCGTTTCCGATCAGATGAGTCGATGCGCGTGAACGCCGGCTCTGAAAAGCTCAAAGGTCACGTAAACAGGCGACCCACATTGTAATTCGGAAAAGGTTTAATTTTGCTGGGAGAAAAGTGTTCCGTTTAAACCCACCTAATGATAATAATCTGGACTACGCTGTTTTCTGCTGAGTGCCGTGTGTTCAGCAAATGAATCAAAGGTCGAAAGCTTGAGCTGGAGCAATTTACCAGAAAAGGATTTACAGCGTCTCTTTATGTGTGTGTGTGTGTGTGTGTGTGTGTGTGTGTGTGTGACTCTTTAATGACTGTGAGAATGAGCATGTATGTGTTGGGTCGAGGTGTCGGGGGTCTACGTGAGCTCCAATCCAACAATGTGACTCAGTCAACATTGTTAGCATTTAGATGACTCTTCCAGACGTTGCATACTGAACAAAAGGTTTAGACAAACTCAAAGGATTTGTCTCACACGGAGGTCACCTTCATCAGGTCGCCGCTCACCTTCAAAGCACCTTCAAAAGTCTATCGCTCCTATAAGTGGAAGTTCTGAAACAGAAGAGCAAATATTCTCTTTAAATATGGACTAAAAAACATTTACTGGAGATTTTTACTAACCAGTATTGATGGTAAGATAAATATAGAATATCGGCAACCTCGTCGTTTATTATGGTCTTTAACTATCAGCTATTAAAAAACAACAAGGACCGGTTCAGAGAGAGAGGAGAGATCCAGGATCGGTTGAAGCCTATAAGGGACTGGAGCCTATCCCAGCACACACTGAGGTGAGGTCATCCATTCATGCTCACAAGCACAAATACGGTCAGAGTACATAATCAGCCTTTTCAGATGTGCTTGAGTAAAGGTATGAAATAACATAACAGTTTTAAAGTTTGAATTGTAGCTGATGAACACTCCACCAACGGCTGAATTAAAAAAAAAACATCCCAGGATGAACAGAGGAACATTCAATTATCTGTGCGGTCTTACCTGGTAAAATCAAACGTGTGACAGAATCTGAACGAAACCAAGAAGAATCCTCGTAAAGCGGGGTCACAGTCCTGCCCTAAAAACCAGGACGGGAGAGAAGATAGATTTGACCTGCAGGTACCTGAAGTATCCCATAAGCTCCCAGATTGATGGTGAGAATGAGCGAGTGAAGGAAGAGAAGGGATGGACTGAAGCTGCAAACAAATCAAGGTTGTCTCTCTCTCTCTTCTGCTCCGCCGCCTTTTCAAATTTATCATTCCCTAATCGACCATGAAGCCATCGGCGCCGGCCAATCTCTCAGAGTTATCACAGCGCAGGTAAACGGGAACACAACTTCTCCTCCGGTGCAGAGAGAGGAGAGTTTTGTACAAACGTTGTCCTGCAATCCCAAATCATGC
This sequence comes from Lophius americanus, assembly GCA_037951165.1. Taxonomy (NCBI): domain Eukaryota; kingdom Metazoa; phylum Chordata; class Actinopteri; order Lophiiformes; family Lophiidae; genus Lophius; species Lophius americanus. Next base: position 1,532,776 of record JBBDHG010000202.1, on the reverse strand, counting down.
AGAACCATCAGAGATTAAAAAATGCTCTTCGGTGTTTCGGGTTGTTTTTGTTTTTAAGGATCATTCCTCATCAGTTCAGTGATGAGCGCTACCTGTGGGTCAGCTGGGAAACACGTGAAACTAAAGAAGCACCAGTTGCGATAGAGAGAGAGAGAGAGAGAGAGAGAAAGGTAATGATATCAGCTATGCTAATCCACTTTCCTCCGCTTCTCCAGGGTGGGCCGGCGGCAGCAGGGACCCCAGGGTGATAATAACAATAATGGTAATATAAAATTTAGCAATGGCTTATGGGGAAATACTATACAATAATAATAATAATAATAATGATGATAACAGTATTCATCATCATGATCAAATATGTAATTAGTCACCAGTCATGTGACCCTACAGGGTGACAAAGCACAAAGACTCCAGGGACGAAGTCGAGTTAGTAACATGCAATAATCCAGTAACATGCATTAATCCAGTAACATGCATTAATCCAGTAACATGTATTAATCCAGTAACATGCATTAATCCAGTAACATGCATTAATCCAGTAACATGCATTAATCCAGTAACATGCATTAATCCAGTAACATGTATTAATCCAGTAACATGCATTAATCCAGTAACATGCATTAATCCAGTAACATGCATTAATCCAGTGACATGCATTAATCCAGTAACATGCATTAATCCAGTAACATGCATTAATCCAGTGACATGCATTAATCCAGTAACATGTATTAATCCAGTAACATGCATTAATCCAGTGACATGAAATAATCCAATAACATGCATTAATCCAGTGACATGCATTAATCCAGTAAAATGCATTAATCCAGTAAAATGCATTAATCCAGTAACATGCATTAATCCAGTGACATGTATTAATCCAGTAACAAGAAATAATCCAGTAACATGAAATAATCCAGTAACATGCAATAATCCAGTGACATGAAATAATCCAGTGACATGCATTAATCCAGTAACATGCATTAATCCAGTGACATGCATTAATCCAGTAACATGTATTAATCCAGTAACATGCATTAATCCAGTGACATGAAATAATCCAATAACATGCATTAATCCAGTGACATGCATTAATCCAGTAAAATGCATTAATCCAGTAAAATGCATTAATCCAGTAACATGCATTAATCCAGTGACATGTATTAATCCAGTAACAAGAAATAATCCAGTAACATGAAATAATCCAGTAACATGCAATAATCCAGTGACATGAAATAATCCAGTGACATGCATTAATCCAGTAACATGCATTAATCCAGTAAAATGCATTAATCCAGTAAAATGCAATAATCCAGTAAAATGCATTAATCCAGTAACATGCATTAATCCAGTGACATGTATTAATCCAGTGACATGCATTAATCCAGTAACATGCATTAATCCAGTGACATGTATTAATCCAGTAACATGCATTAATCCAGTGACATGTATTAATCCAGTAACAAGAAATAATCCAGTAACATGAAATAATCCAGTAACATGAAATAATCCAGTGACATGAAATAATCCAGTGACATGCATTAATCCAGTGACATGCATTAATCCAGTGACATGCATTAATCCAGTGACATGCATTAATCCAGTGACATGCATTAATCCAGTGACATGCATTAATCCAGTGACATGCATTAATCCACTGACATGCATTAATCCACTGACATGCATTAATCCAGTGACATGCATTAATCCAGTGACATGCATTAATCCAGTAACATGCATTAATCCAGTGACATGCATTAGTAGGCTTAGTGATGGGCATGTATGCAGAGGGACAGTGAGAATGTCCAGAACGAGCTGAGGCAGAGACTCTCCTCCTCCTCTCTCTATCCAGTGATGTGATGTAACATGAGGTGAATAATGCAAATAATATAACTTTTAGACTTTCTCTTTTTTTTTAAATATCCGAACAGACGAGTGGCTTTCTTTATCCCTGCGGTAATGCGGTTCAAATTTTATCGACACTATATTTTACAACCACGCATTTCACCCGGCCGATGGTGACCCCCACCGACCTTGATGCCCTAAGCAGGCGTGTAGTCTGGGTACAAGAAGGGGGCGGGCTGCTTTAGAAACAATATATATAAAATGTGCTGATATGATACAATTCAGTTCAATAACATCAAATCAACCCAGACGTGTATGAATTATATGAATTTTACTGCACATTATTGAAACTCTGAAGTAACTCCGATGATGAAAAAGTTATTTCAAAAATTAGAAAAGCTGCAGAAATGAGAATAAAAACCTACTTCTCCTTGTTCTCCTCTTGTTGTTGTTGTTTTTCTTCTTTGCCTTGATCGACAAGTGGATCCTACAAATAATAAAGAGCACAATGACTAAAGTCACAAATAGAAATCTCCTGACGTCACATCGAAACTGAAGGTGTCTCCGAGAAGCAGCCGGATGAGAGGAAGGTCGGAGATCATCCTCTGCAATGACGCCATTGCCCACGAGATGTCGCTGTTTGTCACATGATGTTATTCCCCTTTAACACGCGTCTGTAAACTCCCCCTCTAATTTATGAGATAATGGCCTCTGTTTAAATCATGAGGAAATAAAAGTGAATTCATTCCCTTCCAATAATGGAAACATGAATGAAGGGAAGGAAATACGGAGAGGAGAAAGCGGTCAGAATTGATTAATTTAGATTCATTAAGAGATTTAATGAGGCTAGACTTAATTAAAAGTGCAAAAGTTTGCCAGAGAGTCAGTCCAGTAGATCCAGACTGGCCACCATGAAGCTCTTCAGCGTCATTCGTCATAACCGTCATGAGAGCCGATGAGACGGAAGTGGATCAAGAGCGGTGAAAGACGATTCCACAAATGTGACTGATTACCACTTAATCACCAAACTAATAGGCGAGATAATTCACCTAAACCGCTCAAAACTTGACAGCGAACGCAGCAAACATGATTATTGAAGCGTTGCAAGAAAATAAACAATTTTTTTCTTTTTGTGCAAAAAAAATTTTTTCACCGTAAATATGAAAAGGTTATAAAAAAATAAACCGAATTTTCCTAATGTCCTGCATTCTTTTGGAGTTTCTAGGCAACTTCTTATGTTTTGAAGAAAATCAGTTGCGCCAAATCACTATGTGATATTCTGCTTTTTTTTCATTTATTAGCATTTATAGAAACTTCAAATTCTGTGTCTGACATTTGAATGATAATTAAACAATAAAAGATATTTTCAGTCTTACAGGCACATCATTTATCCGTAACATTAACCCTTTAATGTCCCGCTCAACTGTTTGGTTGAGCTCATTTTCAGTCGCCATTAGCACGCATTGTGTATCCTAAAGAGTAAGGGGCCAAGGATGGAGCCCTGGGTGACACCGCAGGTGATAACGCCGACTGAAGAGGAGGCTTAAACTCTGGATAATGGAAAATTAAAGCATGTGAGGACAGACTGAACAGAATTATGTAACTTAATACAGCTAAAAAAAGTCTAATAGGGGTCAAATAGTTTAGTAAAAACAAACAGGTTTGATTCAGCATCATCACAGGTGTCACATGTTATCTGAAGGACACCGGGACTTTTTCATGTGGAGACGTGAGGAGGTATGAAAAATGGTATTTCCAAACGTCCCTCTCCCCGGCCACACTCCCCAGCTCATCCCAGGCGTCCCCAGGCCAGCTGAGACACAAAGATCCTATGAGTTACTGTGCTTCTAAAAACGTTGTCCACTTTTTTGGACTTTTAGTGTTTTTATAATAATGATGTTTTTTTTTCTTCATTATTACACATAAACATGGTTCAGAGGGTACAATCATCATAATAATTGTTATTATTCATTAGACACCCGGAAGGCCTATCTAGACCCAAAAGATGCCAAAGAACCACGACTGAAGGATCCACTCAGTCCATCTTCTACATTTTTTTTTTTTTGCAATTTCGCAAACTTTACGCAATTTATGCTTGGAGCGAATGCTTTGATATAATTCATGACTCCATTCATTATTTAAAAATCCAATTGAAGCCACTGATTTTTAATGATTTTTTATTTATTTATTTTTCCTTGGGGAGAAAAACGTGTCTATTTATGTCTTCAGGGTTACAGTTTCTAATTCCATGTTTCTCCTTTTTCTTCAGAGCGTCGACGCAACAACGACCTCCAAATGTTTTAAATTGAGTTTTAAAAGACCAGTTACTGATGAACGCTCACCATTGCAGACTTTTTTTTTTTTTTTACATTTTTCTGACTGAACCTGGTTGGAATAGTGACAAATAGAACATACAGAACTTTAAAGTTCCCACTTTGGAGCTTTTGAAGTGACCCATCAGTCCCAAAACCAGAACTGAAGTCTCGGATCAGACCCACACACATGTCACAGAGAGAAGGTGAGTGTCCGTGGATCCCTGGAGCTCGGAGGAGACGCTTCTGCTGCTGCTGCTGATGATGATGCTGATGATGCTGATGCTGCTGCAGGGTGGCGCAGCGCACATCCATCTGAGGGTCGGTGCGTGGAGGTGTGAGGACAGCGGAGCTGCTGGAGGCGGGCTGACAGGATGGGTTAACCCGGAGTACCGGCAGCGCGCGCTCAGAGGGGGTCGATTCTGCGATCAGCTGCTTGTGAGGGAACCAGGATTCTACTAGAGCGCGTCTGTTCCCGTCGGCTGCGCGTCGGTTCTTCAACTTCTGACGATGACGGTGGTTTCCGCTTGTTTCTGAGCGAAGGCGTCGGATGGGAGTAATGTGTTTAAACCTCAAAGTTTGGATCTTCTCCTCTTTCTAAACGGGCCGACGGACCGGAGATGAGGACCTCCGTTTGTTCTGGGGGGGCTGCCGTCAATGTTCCCGCGACCCTTCCGGCGGATTCTTCTGAATTTGAGATCGCAGCTGGGATTCCCGCCGCGCTGACGGACAGCTGTTTCTCTCAGGCATCCTAAGGTCTCCCAAAGTTTTTTTCCCCACTGTTTGGGACGCGTCGGAACGATGAAGGCTACGGACGCACTCTTCCTCCTCCTCCTCTTCCTCCTTCTCCCTTGACGTGGGTTTAATCACGCGCGTCACCCGTGGATTGATGAGTGATTAAGTGACCGTGGGTTCCGCCGGAGAATGCGTATCCGAACTCTGAAGTCCTGCTCGGGCTTGAGGGGAGAGAGAACGGATATCCCCGTCCCTCCCCGGGACCACAGGTGTTCCCTCTGAACAGGTATGGAGAGAGGAGTTCGGATCTCCTGCTATGATTTACAGCCATTATTTTTAAATAAATGAATGTAAAATAGAATTTGCATGAGCTATAGTTTAATAAATGGCACCAATTACCCACCTTTATCAGAAAAATAAACGTTTATACCCTGTTATCTAAGGTTTTGTTGTTTTTACTTAGTTTCCTTGTGTCAAAAAGTCCCACAAAAAAATATTGTTTTATTTAATTCATCAATTTTTTTTTTCTTCTCACACTTAATTGAAAGAATATTTAGACAGAAACAGTTTGCGGGACCAGTTGCTATAATAAAAAAAAAGTTAAATTCAAGAAACCCTTTTGTTCAGTTTTTATATTTTCTCTTCTTTCTTCCATTCTGCAACCGATTCTGTAGCTGAGTGGATGAAAATGTTCCCAAACTGTTTATTAAACTCGGGAAACACGGAGAACGTTGGTCAAAACCCATTATGCATAACAGCAAGTGTTATTTTTAAGCTGTTTTTATAGCCTTCATCAATTAGAATCTCATAAATTGTTAACCGCAAGCAAATATTACAGTCAATATTCATAAACAATTACATTAAAAAAAATACCTCCGTTACTCCTAGAGCTGATGATATTAATATTTTAGGTGGTAAAAATGTCACCAAACAGCTCAGAGGGATTTTTTAGTGGTTATTGAAAGAGAGACTTTAAGAATTTATCTGTATTTATCGGACCTTTCTGATACTCTCGCTAGAATCAATATTGTTCCCGTCGAATCTGAAGACATGAGACAATATTTACAATATTCAGAGGGATTGTGTGATTTTTGGGCTGTTTGGTTCAGTTTTAACTTCCTGATCTACTTTAAAAATCTTCAATTGTTTTATGCAAAACTTTATTGAACCATTCAATTAATTGTTATTTTTTTTAATCTTTTAGAGATTCCACGTCCTAAAATGCCGAGCTGTGGGTAGAGACGCTGCCCTGTGGGTGGAGCTGACCTCTGTCTACCTCGCTGCACCTCCTCATCCTCTCCTTATTCCGCTTTGTACTCTGTGTCCCCTCCTGCCAACCTTTTATCCTCCCTTTTCCCCCTCCCCCCCTTTATTGCCCTACCTCAGGCATCTCCATCCGCCTTTCACCCCTTTCACCATCTTCCCTCTTCTGGTACCGCCCTGCCGTCCCCTCCTCCCTCCACTATTCTACCCTCCACATCCTCCTCTTCCTCACCCCCGCAGCACACATGCAGGCCAAGAAGCGGTACCTGCTTGTGTCTGTGGGGGCCGGTCTTCTCTTCCTCATCTACTTGTGGGGTCTGGAAATCGGGGAGTTCCAGCAGCAACCGTACCAATACCACCAGTTTCCCCAGTACCCCCAATATCACCAGCAGGAATACCAGTACCACCACCAGAACCAGGAGGTATACCAGCCCCAGCCCCTGCCTCAGAGAAGCCCATCCAGAGCGCCCAGGCACTGGCCGGAGTCGACCCAGCTGCTAGAGCCGTATCTGGAGGGGGGAGAGCAAGAGGTAGGTGGAAAGGACCAGAGAATGTTGATCCACAACAAAAACACGGGAGACAACTTAGATACGGACCTCGAATTGAATGTATTTAAACAGCGACATGCTAAATGTGAACGATCTGAACACGTCGGCCTGATCCCTAACCCTGAACCCTACGAGTTTGTGCTTTTCACCGTGTCAAAGGTCACATATATGGAAAGTGGAGGAAGTTCTGCTTTTAGAGCTTCTCTTGTAAATCACAGCGTTTAGCAACCAGAAATCATTTCATGCAGAAATACTGTTCAAACCCAGATTTAAAGTACGCAGACGACTCATTCATCCATGTTTATTAACAAACAACAGAAATTAAAGAAGGAGGCCGATGCTCCTATATATATATATATATATATATATATATATATATATATATATATATATATATATAAATATGAATATATATATATATATATATATATATATATATATATATATTTATATATATATGATAGATCTCCTTGACTTGATTCATTTGCACCCAATTTGGACTAAATCGGACCAACGGATGAGAAATTATGGCCCCAAAACATTTTGAGGTCAAACTCCCCCTAGTGTTTGAAAAATAAAATGGACTTTTCCTAAAATCAATCCAGTTCTTCCTCACACTACATTCTATGTGGGATTAAAATTTGAAAGTGATCTATGAAATATCCAGGTTGGATTATTATCCTCCCAAAAAGTCGTGGAATTGATGGATTGATAAAATGGACAAACCCATAAAGAGTGAATCTGAGGTGGTGGGACAGAAGAGGTGGTCCTGCTGTTCTTTTGATCCGTCCTCACTGCCATTGTTTTGTGTCTGTTTGTCCAGGCGGACATCCCTCAACTCCATCACCAACACACGTCGCCTCGGGAGCGACGTGCGGTCCGGGACAACATCTACAAGAACAAGCGCTGCCGCATGGAAACCTGCTTTGACTTTTCTCGCTGCCAGTCGGGCTTCAGGGTTTACATCTACCCCCCCCAGAGAGGGGAGCAGATCTCAGAGACGTACCAGAAGATCCTATCGTCCATCCAGGAGTCCCGCTTCCACACCACAGACCCTTCACAGGCCTGTCTATTTGTTCTGGCCGTAGACACGTTGGACAGGGACCAGCTCTCGGCCCAGTACGTCCAGAATGTCCGGCTCCGCATCCAGAGCCTGCCAATGTGGAACGACGGCCGGAACCACCTCATATTCAACCTCTACTCTGGGACTTGGCCTGACTACACCGAGGATCTGGGCTTCGAGGTGGGTCAGGCCATGCTGGCCAAGGCCAGCGCAGACATGGTCAACTTCCGACCCAGCTTCGACATCTCCACCCCTCTGTTCTCCAAGGACCACCCGCTGAAAGGAGGGGGAATGGGTTACTTGACACTCAATGACGCGCCGCCCTCCAGGAAGTACCTGCTGGTTTTTAAGGGGAAACGGTACCTGACGGGCATCGGTTCTGAGACGAGGAATGCTCTACATCACATCCACAACGGGGAAGATATTATTCTGCTGACCACATGTAAACACGGCAAAGACTGGGAGAAGCACAAGGATTCCCGCTGCGACAGGGATAACGAAGAATACTCAAAGTAAGCCATACTTTCTCATCTCGTCGTGCGGCTTTGGTTTGCGGTGGAAACGAGCGCCGGCGCTTTGAACCGTCCAGCGTACCGAGGATCCGGCTGCTGGTCTCTCTGTCGCTGCTCAATCGTTTGTTTCTGGTTTGTCATCCTGCAAAGGGTGGAGACAGCTTTCAGTTTAGCAGCGGCGTATCTAATTATCCTCTCTTATCGGCCTGTCGTTGTTCCAAATGCAGCGCGTTTGCGGGTCATTACCCCACGAGTGACTGTTGTATTTGTCCGACAATTATCACGGGTGCTTGTGGCTGGAGCCTCTCCTGCAATGGAACGACGGGGGCTTCCTGCCCTCTTCCTGAATGAAGCCCATCTTTCACGTTAGTCAGTGGACCGTCACCGTTCTTCAACCTCTGGGGCCGAGTGCGACAAAAATGCAAGAGTCCGTGTGAGATAGAGAGGAGGAGAGAAGCCTTTGAGTAGAGTGAAGGGATCCGAGCAGAAAGAGGAGGAGGAACTGTTAGAACTTTCTCAACTTTGCTTGATTTTTCCAGGTTATGTTTGTCTAAGAAGTCTCATTGGATAACGACACAAAGTAAAACAGCCGCCATGGATCCTTTTTTTTTTTAACTCGGTGTCTCGTCTGCACATCTGGCTCCATTCCAGCACATTAAATCTGAATTTGAAAGTTAAACCACCGACTTTCAGCCGGTCGGATGAGCAGTGGCCCCAATGGAGCTGGAAAAATTATCCCCAAAATATATAGAGGAGAAGAAACTCAGTCTCCCGAACGAGAAGCGGAGACGCATTAAACGTCTGACGGAGTATAAGTGGGGATGGAGACTTGATGGGATAACTGTACCGCTCTGCTTAGACGTGGGTCCACCCCATAAGTTTGTAAAGTCACCTCCACTTTATGTAGATTCTGATGTCGGGGTTTCAGTCCTGGAGCACAATGAGTTGGAAAAGAGATAAAAACACGGTAATAGTGAAAAGTATGACGTTTAATGTAGTGAGTGGTAGAACTCTGCTGATAGATTGTTGGAACCCGGCAGGTCCTTCAGCAGAGGGTCTCAGCGGAGAGACTTGTCTTATAGGTAGAAAAAAAGAAACTTGAAACAGAGAAAATATGTTGAAACATTTGGAATTTCTCGACTCCCCTCTCCTCCATAATCCCGTTGGTTGTTTCATTTAATGCTTTCCCAAAAGCTGCGCTCGTGAACTTGTCTGAGAAGATACGACATCAGACGTCGCCCTTTCCAACTAGCATTAGCTTGATTCGCTCGAATCAAAGGTCAAACTCCGAAACCAGCGAACGGGTTCCAACTGGAGAAGCTGGAAAAATGCCGTGTCGGTTATTCTGTAGGCGGTGTTTTTAAAAAAGCATATCAAAAGAAGCGAGTATTGATTCATTTTAGCGAGGGGGAATATGGAGGAGCAGGTTTGGGTCTTGACAGAGATTGGCGGGATCCATCAATATCAAGTAAAATATGAAGAGCAGCAGAGCCGCTGACCTGAATTAATAACAACTGGGCCAATAGCAGAACCATGAATTCAGTCTCATAGGTGCATGTTCCGATCCAAAGGATGTGAATGTGAGCACTGATCTTCATCCCCAGCTGTTACCGAAACCCACGCATCATCACACGAAGCTGTTGAAATATAGTCGGGTTTTTTCATTATATACCAGAAAATTTGGCGATATTATGGAATCCTCCGCCGCCGATCCTTTGTGTTAACTCGAAAAATAAGTTAGGTTAATTGTGTATTAATCACAATTAATATTACTTCAATTAACCATAACGACCATAGTCGTGTGTGTGTGTGTGTGTGTGTGTGTGTGTGTGTGTGTGCGTGTGTGTGGAATCTTCTGTCTGTTGCTCTTGCAGCAGGTTTAGGACTGTTAAAGGAACAAACTTTGGGTAACACTTAATCCACTGGCGCACCCTGTTAGAAGGCCCGGTGGTAGAGGTGTGTGTTGTGTTTCGTAGTCTTGATGATGTCATAGAAGACCCCCCTGAGATCAAACGTCTCTTCTCTAGACTACATTCTCCATCAGGCAACTTAAACAATCACGTAAATATGACGTGTCTCTGTTCCTTTCTTCCCTTCCATCCTCTCCCGAAACATCCTGCATGTTCGGACCTTCGATCGCTTCCCTTTCCGTCGGAGCGATAAAAAAGGGTCGCAGCCACGAACGATAGCGACTCATTACGGCAGCAACAATGGCGGAAAGATTTTTCTTTGACGGTCAATAGCGAACGCTGGAATGAAAAAGGCTTTGTGGTGATGAAGGCGGTGGGCTAACGGCGTGGTGGAGATGTTTTTTTTTTTTGTTGAGGCCTTTGTTGTTTGGGAAAATAAATATTCTGGGTTTCAGTGCGGGTAACATTTACGTGAAAAGTCCAAAAAAAGTCCAAAGGAGATCACCGCCGGCAGCACTAAACCTCCAGAGTGATGATAGATGGAGAACGTTAATGAACTGAAAGAGCTCTAGATGCTCCTTCAATAAATACATTCTGCATTAGTCCATTCTCCGTCTCGGCCGGGCTTTGGCCTCATGTCAGAACCTAAGAGCTCATTCTGACGGCGCTATTGGATCTGGCCTTCAGTCATTTTAGATCGCCGCTTCTGCTGGTGTCTTCTCTCTTATTCCTACTTGGTATTATATCAACGGTTTACTTAAGAACGGACTCCAGTAAAGCCAGAACATTAACGTTTCTGTTTCTTTAAAAACAAGCAGTCTTTTCATCATCAAAGACTCCAATCCCCTGTGTTGTACAAGCAGCCCAGAGATTGAGCAACTCGAATTAAATGCAAAGTTATTTACAAAAGACAGTGTTTTTTTCTGGGTAAAATATAAATATACATTTAAGAAGTATAAAGTATGAAGCATAAATATTCAAGATTCAACCTGCTCTGCCTAGTGAGATAAAATATAAACTATGAGAGAAGAACACAAGATAGTTCTGCTTTAGTTGATTCACATGCAGCAAAGTTGGACTAAAACGGACCACCGCTTGAGTAATTGCTGACGGAAAACTTTTGGAAGTAAAGCCCAACATAGTGTCAATAATATACAACGGGCTTGTCCAAAAATCAATCCAGTTCTGCCTCTTGCTAAGGTCTATGTGGTTATGATATTTGAAAATGTACTATAAATGCCCTCGCCTTCCTATACGGAGCGTACGCGCTTGAGTACGGCCCCCGGCGGATCAGTGGGGGCACCAATCATGGTCACACGGCGTCGATAAAAGTTGATCTGCGGGCACACGGCGAACATCCAAGCCGCTGAACGAGACGCTCGTCTGTTCAAATAGGAAAGAGAGAGAGAGACTGAGAGAGAGAGAGAGACTGAGAGAGGGAGAGACTGAGACAGGGAGGGGGAGAGGGAGAGAGAGAGGCGGGGAGAGAGAGAGGGAGAGAGAGAGAGAGAGAGAGAGAGGCTGAGACAGGGAGGGAGAGAGGGAGAGAGAGAGAGAGAGACTGAGACAGGGAGGGGGAGAGGGAGAGAGAGAGGTGGGGGGGAGAGAGGCTGAGACAGGGAGGGAGAGAGGGAGAGAGAGAGAGAGAGAGAGACTGAGACAGGGAGGGAGAGAGATATCAATACAATTTTGGACAATTTACCAATCATGGGGTCTTTTTTTTTGCTCGATTACTCTATCAATAGTCATAAACAATTATTATTTATGATTTTATTACAATTGTATTCTCCTAATTGTTGTTCATGATGATGATGATGATGATGATGATGCATTACATTTATTATGCCAAGGATAAATAATAAATTGTCATTGAAAGTGCGACGCAAATCAAAAATAGTTGGATTATCTATGAAAACGATTCAACGGCTAATTAGTGTTAATTAGAAACTATCTCCCATCTTACTGAAAGACTGAACCTGTTTGGTACAGAGGGTCCGGTCCGGCCCACGGATACAGACATCACCCGGTTCAGTCCAGGGGGGATCCGACGCACTGAAGCCCCCTGATGGGAACAGAAATCAGCGAGGATCTTAAAACCCCAGGCGGTTGATAATTGCCCTCCAACTGAATGAAGCTGAGAGTGAAGGAGGATGAAGATCTCACCTCCCACTGAAGGGGGCTGCATTGAACTCAGTCTCTTTTTTTTTTGTTACCGTACGAAGAAGATAACAGCTGGCTTCATCAAATTTAACCTCGCTGTCTCAAGTGTCTCAAGTGTCTCTCCCAAAGAATGTTTGATACCGGAGGCTGCAAGCTAAATTTACCCCCCCCCAACCACACATACACACACACACCCCCATTTAAGAATATGTGTTCTCATTACCGATTGTTCCGTGAGAGGGGGCAAAAGTGTTAAATAAATAAATAAATAATGAAATGCTTTTTCCATTTAGCATTTCTAATTTGACGCGACTCGGCGGCACAGAAACGACTCGGACGGAAACGCAGCTGCTGTCACATCTGCGAATGCTGGGCAGCTGCGAGAAAATTCAATATGTATGACGTGAGAGAAGGTTCTGACAGCGTTAATTAAAATGTCAGCTGCGGTCATGTGGCTGTCTGATGTGGGGACGACTGCTGCGTTTGGGTGCGTGGGAGTTTTGGATCTTTTCTTCGTGATGGTCTTTGAAAGCATCAGAAAAGTCAACGTCCTCTTTCCATGTTTAGGCTCCTTTTATTCCCCGTATTCCTCCGTCTTATTCCTCCCCTCCTCCTCTTCCTCTTACCGTCCTTCTCTCATCAGCCTTCATCCTCATCCTCCTCCCTTCTCATTGCTCATCGGGAACCATTGGAAAGTCATAATGAAGCACTCCAAAAGGAAGAGGCTGTCACCTTCAAAGAGAGAGAGGCAAAATTCAGGAATCAAATTGACGTGTTGACATATTTATACGGAAGCTTATTGCATTCACCTAAAAGAAAAAGAAAAAAAAAGCCACGTTTTTCCTTAATTAATAACAGATTCCTGGGTTTTCTGGGAGTCTTTAGGTGCCTGAACAAAGTTGACAAACTAATAAGAACATCTGTATTAATTAGAGACGCGGGTTTCTCCCAGTGTCTTAAATCAAAACACATCGGGTTTAAACTAAACTCTCGGTGAAATCCAAACCCTCGCGTGAATGAGTGAGTGAGTGAGTGAGTGAGTGAGCGAGTGAGTGAGTGAGTGAGTGAGTAAGCGAGTGAGTGAGTGAGTGAGTGAGTGAGCGAGCGAGTGAGTGAGTGAGTGAGTGAGTGAGTGAGTAAGCGAGTGAGTGAGTGAGTGAGTGAGAGAGTGAGTGAGCGAGTGAGAGAGCGAGTGAGTGAGTGAGAGAGCGAGTGAGCGAGAGAGCGAGTGAGTGAGAGAGTGAGTGAGTGAGCGAGCGAGTGAGTGAGTGAGCGAGCGAGTGAGTGAGTGACTGAGTGAGTGAGTGAGTGAGTGAGAGAGTGAGTGAGCGAGTGAGTGAGTGAGTGAGTAAGCGAGTGAGTGAGTGAGTGAGTGAGTGAGCGAGCGAGTGAGTGAGTGAGTGAGTGAGTGAGTAAGCGAGTGAGTGAGTGAGTGAGTGAGAGAGTGAGTGAGCGAGTGAGAGAGCGAGTGAGTGAGTGAGAGAGCGAGTGAGCGAGAGAGCGAGTGAGTGAGAGAGTGAGTGAGTGAGCGAGCGAGTGAGTGAGTGACTGAGTGAGTGAGTGAGTGAGAGAGTGAGTGAGAGAGAGAGTGAGTGAGTGAGTGAGTGAGAGAGTGAGTGAGTGAGTGAGTGAGTGAGTGAGTGAGTGAGTGAGTGAGTGAGTGAGTGAGTGAGTGAGTGAGTGAGTGAGTGAGTGAGTGAGTGAGTGGGCGAGTGAGTGAGTGACTTCCAGCTCGTTAATTCAGAAAAACAAGGCAAGATTTTTATTTTCCTGAGGTGAATGCGATTGGCTTCCGTAGATTTACAACGTAACGATGAAGGTGTGTCACTGACTGTGAAGAGGGTCACCGAGGCCGAGTGTGCAGGAATGGTGTGTAGGACAAGAGTAGTGAGAGATGACAGTGGCCCGAGTGTGCAAAGGGATAGTCTTGCGGACTACTTCATATAGTGTTTATGATGTAAGTAGCTAACTTTACAAACTTAGGAGACAAACACATTTGTTTACTCATTTCTTACCTTCAGGAGAGACAATAAGGACCAGAGGGTCCTTGACGTCTCCTTTGATAAGCTGTCAATCACGTCATGAGGAGTGAAAACACCATTGCGGCGGTTTTATCGATGTTCCACTCATTTCTAAGCACCATTCACCGAGGCTCGCTTAAAGGCTCCGGGTCAAGGTTTTTTCTCCTCCTTACTTTTACAAACGGCCGTTTTGTATTTCTGCACCTTCTCCTCTTTGGAGATCGTGAAAAAAACAAAAAAAAAAAGTCTCCGAATTGAAGTTCTCTTAAGAAGAAATATCATATCTAAAAGCGAGTTAAGATCGAGTAACTCTTAGCTGACCGACTGTTTGAGGAGGATGTGTCTCACTGTTGATCTGTGGAATCTTCTTAACTCTTCCCAGACTGATGCCCCTCAGCTCTTCAGGAATTTCTTTTGATTTTGTCATCGTGGGAAAATGGTCTATTTAAGTGGTGATTTGATTGAATTGGACCGGCATTGGACACTTGTGGTGGTCGGTATTATCACCGCCAAAACAGACAAACTGTTTGATAAAAGCATCAATAAAAAAAATGAAGATAATAATAAGAATATAAAAATACTGTGATGTCATCAGTCATTAAATCAACGGAAGGATCTGCGTGAGATTTTGATGAAGTTTCTGCCGGCCTGCTTTCTAGTTTTATTTTAAATATGGTTTAAAAAGTGACACAACATGTTATCACACACAAAAAGAGAAGAAAAACCAGCAGGTCCGACTCTTTTTACCCAACTTTTCACGTTTTTTGCAGGTTCCTGATCCTGCAGACAGCAGCAGATAAACTCATCAATAAATTGAAGGTTCCTGCCGCCGAGGCTGTTTGTCGATCGGCAGATGAATGGAGGTTAATGGTTCCTTCTTGGTGTGTGGAAACCAAACATAGATCGGCATTTAGTGCAACGAAGCCTTGGCATTTACGTTAGCTGACCCTCCCCCACGGTTAACAGGGGAAAAAAAGAGGAAGTTAAATGTATCAACGGCTAAATCGGTCAGTGTGAAGGTGTGAGGTGTCGACAACTCACTGGGCGGATTTTTTCCCTCAAAGCTGCACAGAATTAATAAAACCTTTAATTCAATATATCCCAAATTAGCATATGTTGAGGTCGTGTATTCACCATACTGCCATAAGTTGTCTTGTTGAGGATTTGTCTCTTGCTGTTTGCAATGTGCAGGGAGTGGAGAGGATAGAGGAGGAGATGATTGAGTCTGATTCCCAAGGTTGCAAATACCAATTTTTTATTTTATTGTCCTAGAGAATTGTAAAACATCCCAAACACAGCAGGAAGAGTGTAAAACAAGATCCAGAGTGCAGCGCACTTTTAGCGAGTCTTATGTGGCTAATGATAGGGATATAAGTCTCTACATACTGTATAGTTATGGGAATTTTCCTGCGTAACGGAGCTTGAAAGAAAAAAAACTCCCCTCCTACGTTTGTGATGTAAATATATCCCCGAAAAGTCTGGGATATTAATAGATACTTCCTGTTAACGCGACAACTCCACAACTTTCTCTTGGATCCTTTTCAAATCTGACGCCCACATAGAACGTAGTGTGAGGAAGAACTGGAGATATTTGGGGAAAGTTGGGTTGTGTGGTTCTGACACTAGGGGGAGCTGTATGTGCAACAAAATGTTGGACTCTAGTAGTTCCTATTCTTATTCTACGGACATAACTCAAAAAATATTTCATGGATCATTTTCACATTGTACACCTTAATAGACTGTAGTGTGAGGAAGAACTGTGTTTATTTCGAGAAAGGTAGGTTGTGTATTTCTGACACTAGGGGGAGCTGTATTTGCAACAAAATATTCAGCCGTAATTTCTCACGCGTTGATCTGATTTTGTCCAAATTTGTTGCATATGAATCGACTGGAGGAGATCCATCTTTAATATGTCATTTTTTACTCTTAAAGTTCACATTTTATTCACTAGGGGGAGCCTCTTATTATTATTTTTGAGGTATATGTTTTCCAGACATACCTCAATCATTTTCATGGATCTTTTTCAAACTTTATAGCCCAACAGAACTTAGTACGAGGAAGAACTGTATTGATTTTGGGAAAGATATGTTGTATATTTCTGACATTTTCGACGGCGTGGGTCCGGTTCTGAATCAGAGTTCTATTGCTTCTGTCTGCTTGTTAGTCAAACCGACACAAACTGGAGGGAAATCTCTTTGTTTGGGGAAACAACCTGTTTGTCTGCAGGATGTCATTTTCGGCGACTGTTCGAAGTGTCAGTCCTACATCACTTCCTTCCCTGGAGCACACAGAAAACACGAAACACAACTCAACCCAATCACCGCTCTCTCCCCGCCCTCCACTAGTGTCTCATTTCCCCTCTCTCTGTCCTCCTTCCCCTCCTTTCTCCTCTCCATTCCTTTATTTGCCCAGAGCCATCAGTTGAGCTGAAGTAAAAGTGTGTCGGCCTCTAGCGTGTTTGCCATCCATCCTCGTTGAGGAAGACAGAGGGGGCAAAAATTAGTGAGAGGGTGACGCGCTGTTTTAACCTCATGTGTAATTCATCACGAAAACAAGTTAGGCTCTTTTGTGCAGATTTGACTCTTTCCTGCACCAAAAGGCAGAAAGCCGATCTTTTTTACAGTCTCAGTTGTTGTTTTGCAATAGAATTTATATCGCAATCTCGATCTGTGGGTGTGTATTCAGATTTATATCCCAGGAGTTGTCCCTCCGCGGCCGTCGCAGATTCTTTGTGTTTATGCGATTAACTGAAAAAGTATTTCCTGGATCAATGGAATCATGGATTTGGTATTTTATACTCAAATAGACCTTAGTGCAAGGAAGAACTGGATGGATTTGGGGAAATGTTTGTTGTGAATTTCCAACACTCTTGGGAGCTTTACCTCCAAGAATTTCCGGGCCATAATTTCTCAGCAGTGGTTATTCCACCAGTGGTTATTCCACCAGTGGTTATTCCAGATTTGGTGAATATGAATCCATTCAAGAAGCGTCATTTATCAAATTTTTTGCTAATAGTCCTTATTTCACTCCGTAGGAGGAACTTTTAATGATAAACTTCCTGACCCTTTGTCAGATTTCTGTCACTCAACGTCAGCTGGGATAGGCTCCAAGCCCCCATCGTGACCCCTTAACAGAATAAGCGGAAAATGGAAGGATGCCTGATCCTGGCGGTTGAGTGTCGGATTCTAAGGCAGCTGTAAATGCCACAGATAGTTTATTCATGTAGTGTCGGGGTAAAATCTACGGATGCGGCCTTAAGAAGGAAAGAAGCGTGGACGAGGTAATTTTAAGTGTCTGGTGGACCGAGACCTACTTCAAATAACGTTGCTGATTTTTCTGGTTAGGCTCTATATCTATTAGTCACTCGTTTTAATGCTGAAAGAAGTATATGGATTAAACCGCGGCTCCTGTGTAGAGGATCCATTTCTTCTTTGGATCTTCACAACAAAGAAGAAATGCAGCGACTAGAAAGCAGCCAGATTTTCTGCAATCACTGGGGATCTGATCAAAGCTCAGGAGTTGGCGGATGAACTGTGGGTTTTATGGGATGAAGTGAAACAACATGGACACCTTGTAGAAGAAAGGAGCTAATTATTATCCCCTGTTTGTTTTCATTTCAACTCATCTCATTTGAACATCACGCCAGCGGCTTTGACTTTTATTTTACATTTGCTGTGGTTCACAGGAGCCCGGCGTCATTGTGGTTGAGGTCAAGGTCTGGGTAAGATCTCGCTTGAAGCGAGAGTTGGGTATCGTTAAGGATAAAAAAAGGGAAAAAAAGCCTGTAGAGAATCAATGTAAGTCAATGGAATGTCCTCAAACGTGCGTCTGTGTGTGTGTGTGTGTGTGTCTGTGTGTGTGTGTGTGTGTGTGTGTGTGTGTGTGTGTGTGTGCGTGTGTGTGTGTGTGTGTGTGTGTGTGCGTGTGTGTGTGTGTGTCGCATGCTGAGCGGAGAAGTTAAGATGAGAGTAAGAAATTAATTATCGGTGTAAATTTCTACAAGCGTTTGGGTTCACACAGTGTGTTTCAGCTAAACTTCTCCTCACACAGACATAAACGGAGACAACTTTAACATTTCCTTCAACATTTATTCTATTTTTTCTTTGATCACTGGACCTTCAGTGAAAAACACCGACAAAATGTGGCACACACACTTTAAACGCCGGACTGGTAGGCCTTTAAAACAGTTAGTAGCAGTCAGCAGCTAGTAGCAGTCAGAAGCTAGTAGCAGTCAGAAGCTAGTAGCCGTTAGGAGCTAGTAGCACTCAGCAGCCAGTAGCAGTCAGCAGCTAGTAGCAGTCAGCAGCTAGTAGCAGCTAGCAGCTAGTAGCAGTCCTCATTAGACTTTTTGTTGTTGTATCAAGTTGCATAATCCTGTTTAGTCCTCAAATGCTTTAATATGCCAAAACGTATTCAATAGGACGTCCTCCATAGTGATGGTCTATGCCCCCCCCCCCTGTGCCCCCTTTGACCTGTGGTGTCCCCCAGGGCTCTGTCGTTGGTCCGTTACTCTTTAGCACATATACATTTTGCCACTGGATCGTATTATAAAAAGGCTCAGTCACATTTTTCTAGAAGAAATAGTGACTCAAAATGAGATCAACCGTTCAACAGTTAAGCCGAACATTATTAATATGGTACGCTATTTGTGTTTTGTTGGCTTTTGTTTTTTTTGTTTTAATTATTATTATTTATTCATTAGGAAAAAAAACAAAAACAAGTGACTTTTTAGGAAATTTAAATCTTTTTAAATGAAGACAAATCACTGACTATTCCATAAAAGCTCTATTGGATTGCTGGACACACACACACTCACGCACGCACGCACGCACGAACGCACACACACACACACACACACACACACCCACACACACACACACACACACACACACACACACACTGTGGGATCTGCCTAATTAAAAAACACCTTTCCTGTAAACCATGGGAATCTAATCGCCCAAATGGGACTTTAACCGCCAACCCCCTCATGCAGCTCTTCCTTGTTAATGCTGACAGCACACATGTAAAGATGTGTCCTGTTTACCAACACACACAGCACCGTGCCAGAGCGAGGCCACTGTTAAATAGTTTCAGTATCGCCACCATAAGCTCTTCTGGCTCCATAACGCCGTCAGGAGGGATTTACAGCTCATTGGCTCTCATTATGAAAATGTGATATCGCACTTGAAACCCTTCCAGCTATTCTTGGCTTATGGACTTCTGCAGTGTCATGGATTATAGACGGAGGGGAAACACAGCTGTCAGCCTCCTGCGCGGCGTCCAGAGAGGGAACGACACATCAGTTTATCTTCACCTTTACACGGGGGAGGGGGGGGACTCAGAACCTCACACACAGTGGTGGCACAGGAAGTGGTTTTTATTATACACTCGTACACACACCACCACGTGTTTACAGGAGGAGAGGTTGGAATAATAGGACATACTGTGTATTTATGATTGAAGGTAACACAGGAGATGTCTCACTGGTGTGTTTGAATGACTCGTATGCCGACTTGGACCCAGTGGGTCATGACAGGTGAAGTGGAGAAAATCCACATACATGGGTAGCGAGGAGAACATTTTTGTAAGCTAGATTTTTATTATAACCATGAAGTCATGGAGATGTGCTGGTTCCAACTCACGGATAACCTGGGGTCACAGGAGGTCTTTAGGTCTCTGAAAATCAGACCCCGGGACCCAGAGGATCAAGGCCCGGTTTCCATCACAGCAGCATCAGGCCACATGCCTGAACCTCTCAATCCAAACCCACCTCGTGGATTTCTCTGCGGCGATAGTATTATTGTACGGCACCCCGTCTGTCCTGCTCCATTAATTCCAAGCGTGGGCGGAGATTTAAAGAAAGATACAGTTATCATATTTTACTCAAATATTTCATATTTGACTCACTAGTGGGAGCCATTTTACGAAAAAGCCACAAAGGGCTCACAAGCCGGTGCACTTCTAGTGTTGGACCCAAGCCCGGATTGTGTCAGGAAGTGGAGTCGGACATAAAACCTTTACCATATCAATATGCGGAACACAAAATAAATTTCCATATGTGATCAGTCAGGACCGGGGCTAACAACGATCGCCACTGGCATTGTTAAGCAGCAGGGTGCCGGCGGAAAATATGTCATTGTTGGTCGAAGAAGAAGAAGATTGAGAGGAAGGAACCATGCCAGGAGACGGAGAGAGATGAGGAAGGCTAGCAGTGCAGGCCTGAGATTAGGAACTTTAAATGTGGGCACAGTGACAGAAAAGGTGGCTAGTAAGCTGATATGATGGAGAAAAGGAAAGTAGATATATTGTGTTTTCAAGGGACCAAGTGGAAAGGCAGCAAGGCTAGAAGCATCAGAGGAGGGTCCAAAGTGTTGTGTATGTGAAGAGTGTTGCGGAAGTTAAGAGAGTCAGACAGAGTGATGAGTGTGAAGATAGAAGAGTTAGATAAATCACCCTAATAGTTGATGTTTTTCTCACCGGGGGAACTTTTTTTCTGAGTAACACGTTTTTTCAGCAATGACTTCTCAATTGTTAAACGATTTAGTCCAACCGTGGTGACTATGATTGGACTGAAGGACATCTATCTTACACATATATTTCATATTTTACTATAAAAGTTCATATTTTACTCACTAGGGGAACCCAGTTGGGCCGGATCAAGTCCGGTTCATCCTCAGCAGCATCTGGCCACATGCTTGCCCTCTTGATCCAAACCCTCCTGGTTCCTCTCTCTGCAGCTTTGGTAGTGGATCATATGCCACCCCGTCTTTGCTGGTCCATTAACTCCAGGCGCCTGCAGAGATTTAGAGAATGATCCTCCCGGAGATCCCTGACAGAACACTTTGATTGGGTCACAGTGAGTCCACTGGCCTTGGCTTCAGCATTCCTCCTCCAGGTCCTGGTATCTGGCACACTTCCTCCTCTTCCACGCCACCACTGGCTCCAGCCAATCCACAATCAGCTCCTACAAATCCCCTGCTCGGTGGTTTTGGAGAAGGTGATCAGGTCAGGAGCGGTGAAACAAAGATGTGGACTGGTTCTAGAGGTGGACTCCCTCGTTAGTCTTCCATCGGTGGAAGATGGCTTTGATAGCGGCTGACGCCCGAGGAGCCTCCACCAGTCGAGGTAATGGCACATGTGAATAATTAATGTTTAAATTAGGAAAAAAAAATATACTCTATATAAGAGTTTAATTGATAAATAATGAGCAAATATTAAAGTTGTTGTTTATCATTAATGCATTAGATTGAAGGTAAGTGCCGCTCTTCCAAAAGCCTGCTAGCGCTGTTTTAATAGCGCTAGCTATTATTGTTTGGCCGGAGATAAAGTGCAAGTCTAATTCAACTATTGGCCATCAACCAACTTTTATTTTCAGTACAGACTGAGAACAAAAAGCCTTTATTCAACTTTTCAACCCATTCATCCCTTTACTCTAATTATAAGCTGAGAAAATACGAGATATCTTTGGGAACGGCTGATTTTACAGCGAGGATGAAAAGAGGCATTCACGTCATATCTGAGACATTTTTCAGCTTATTTCTCCACACCAAAGTTATCTCTCAAATGTACAATGCGACACTATTAGCGCTTTGTCCACATTTCAAGGCAAACAGTCGAAGGAGAAAAGAAATCTGAACTATTAACGTACTTACCAATTTGACATTTCTATTTCAGGTGACTGGCGTCATAATTACCCATTCATGCAGTCCAATCTCACTCTTTAGAATCATCCACACCCCCTGAATATGCAAGAAGACGGAACAGATAGATTGGTAGAGCGGTATTTAACGAGGTTGCGGAACAGCACATGTTCAATTATAACCTGTCGATGATTTAGTCAATCAAATCACACTTTACAACTTCCTGTTACTAACGGTCTCAACCTTTCCACAGTGACAAAACTGGCATATGTGCAAGTAGAAACAGAACCTAGCAGCATAACGGTGTGATAAAGGTGTAATTCACTCTTTAAAAGGTACTTCTTTAACTTCTTTGATGCGTCTTGAGTTGAGTTTTTGCATTTTCTCTGAAGAAATATCCATTTCTTTCTAACATCAAGAAAGTTCACAAATTCTGACGGGGTTCATACAAAAAATAGCGGCGCTGCCCAACTCGGAGATAGCTCTCTTGGTAGGATCAGGTTCTTTGTTCATCTCTAGTAAGACGTAGAACTTTAACTGCTTCACTTCTTCATCAGTATTTAAAGATCGTAGCATCAGCCGTTCTTTCCGCCTGATTTTCCAAAAAGGAATTTTCTTCATACAACAATGTTTCATGTTATTTTACGTGTTATCTCAGCTCTACACCACAACAACTACTTATTAGTCCCTCATTTATTATTACGCTCTTGTTTAATTGACTTTGGTTTGCTCCTTTCAAGACCAGTCGGTCCAAAATGTCCCTTTTGTCTCGCCAAAAGTCCAAATCTTCATCATCGTCATTTGTATCATCATCATTCAATCTGATTCAAAACGACAACGGCTGAGAAGCAAAAACCAGCAGCATTTTTATATGAACAAAATCTTTGGATTGTTTTACTGAATTTATGAAACTTTCGGTTGTTTATTCTTTTTCCTCCCGGTTGTTTTTAATTGAATTGAATCATCAATGATTAATCATGACAGTTACACAGACATGGTGACCATTTTGACTGTGTGTGTGTGTGTGTGGTGTTTATGTGTGTGTGTGTGTGTGCGTGTGTGTGGGTGTGTGTGTGTGTGTGTGTGTGGGTGTGTGTGTGTGTGTCTGTGTGTGTGTGAATATGATCAGAATAGATTAGCTCTTATCTGTTTTTCTCCCTGGGCGGATAAAGCTGGACAGCTGTCGCTTATTTACACACTCAAACACCCAGCTGCTGATCTTCCTCCCTGCTCTTCATCCTTTCTCACTGTCTTTTTATCTTTTCTTTTCTTTTCCTTTCTTGTTTTTCTCTCATATTTTCCTCTCTGCTCCCCCCCTCTCATTGGCTCATACCCTTCTTACCTAATTTTCTCCTTATTCTTCCTTTTATTCCCCTTTCTTTCATAAATCTTTACCTCCTCTATTTTATTCCTGCTTCCTTCTTTCTCCTCTATTTTTTCTTTCCTCTTACCCTTTCCTTCCTCGTCCATTTCTTCTTCTTTCCTTGCTGCATTTGCTCCTACCATTCACTTAATTGATTTTCTTTTACAATTATTTCCTTTGAATCTGCTCTTCCTCTTTGTCTCATCTTCTTCACAATTTTGTCACAGTCCTACTCCCCACATCCTGTCCCTCCTACATTGTTAAATATCTTTTCATTTTCCTTTCCTCTTGTCCTTGCAACCTTCTTCTCCTGACATGTTTCGTCTCTTTCATTCTTTCTTTTATTCCCTTTCAGCATTCCTCTTTTTCCCTTCTCTGTTTTCTCCCATTTTTTTTACTCCCCTCGATGCCTCCTCCTTTTAGCGCTTTCCTTTATGTCCCCTTCATTATTGATTTCCCCTGCATTCTGTCTTGCCTCCTCCGCTTTTGATTTCCTCTAATCCCCTCATTGTTTGCTTTTCTTCACCTCCTTTCCAGCCTCCATTTCCACCTCTTCTTCCACTTCCTTCATATTTCCTCTGTCCTCCACTCTGACACTGTAGTGGAAGCAAAGGCGCTTAAACACATTTGCTCTTCCGTAGCCCGTCATCCCTTCTCCCCATCTTCAATTACTTATCTGCTCAATAAACGTTGTATTATTTTATGTCAATCATGGACTGAGCTGGAAGCTCGGTGTGCTGAGCAGGAACACAGAAGTGGAAGAAAGTCCAACGGTTCCGGAGTCATTGAGAGAAACTCAAGAGTTTGTTGAAATGAATCTCTCTGTGGAACTTTGCTAAATACTGCTATCTAATTTATTGTGATCACAATGACGTCTATCTTGTTTATTATTGTTTTGGTCCAAACGTTTATACATGTAGAAAATATTTGGACGTTTATGTTGTGAGTGGCAGTTTAGAAAAAGAGAAATTTATTACTCTCATTTCTTTGGAGGAAAGTTTCTCTCGTCTCATCTCACTGAACTTCAGAACTACTGGGTTCTTTGAGAGAAACACCTTAGTCATATGACCTAACTAGAAAAAGCACCCAGAGAGCGCAAACCCCCACCAAGTCACGACAGTATCCTAGCTTACGGAAAAAGGCCGAATTCTCCATGAAAGTCTGAGTTATTGTCAACTCCTACAAACTGAGTATCTCTCAAATCCTCCGTATTCTCCTTTGCCTTCCACTTCAGTGTCTCTGTTCAGCCCACAAAGCCCCCAGCTCCACCCCAAAGGATCATCAAAGGAATCGAACTCTTTAAACTCTTTAAACTGCAACGCCACTCCAAAGAAACAGAAGGAACAAATGTAGCGATAGCCACATTGTGACGTCACTACTCCAAACGGCTAATTTTGTTTGAAAATGCTGCAAAAACACAGACCATCACCAAACTTTAATCACCTCTAGGATACGCCGAAACCCACCCCCGGGTAAAATTTCAAATACATCCTATAGTTTTTCATAATTTGTCTCACAAAAATAACAAACACACAGTAGTGATAATAATAATAATAATAATACATTTAATTTACATAATGTCCTTAGCGGAGGTAATAATCTAGGACATAAACAAAGTTTTACAGACAGGAAGTTGTAAATTCCCTGTAAATTCAACATAAAGTATATCTTCTGTCCAAAGTCAGATATGTGTCAAACTTTTGTTAATTCGGATAGAAGTCCTTGCTTGAAGACATCTTATTGACAAAAGTACATTACGGTGATAGTGACACCTGCTGGCAAGATGGAGTAAATAATGTGGTCACATGTTTAATTTCCATGAGATTTTCATGGCGTGGACTAAATGCGATCAGATACATTTTTCGTGGGTCTGATCAGCATCTTTTTTACATTCTTTCTACATCTTTAAATCGCATTAGGTACTAACTAGACCCAAGCTTTTCACAAAACCTCACAATGTTCAACATCTGTCATTAATTCTTTGATATATATATATAATTTCTGCACAATAGTGTCGGCTCTTCAACATCCATCAGTCCAACCCGCAATTTCCTCAGTCTGACCTTCTGAGACGTGTTTTCTTATTTCTTATGAAGTGACCCATATCTTTCTTAGTAGTATTATTATTTTTAAATTTTCAGTTCTATGTAGACGACACTGCTCTTTTTTCACACATTTATTGCATCCAGACATCTCAGAGGAAAAATCCACTCACGAGGAAGCGTGTTTAGCCCTCATGTCTTCACCCTCTGTCATCCTACGATCTTGCGAGAGTCCACCCGTCCGTCCATCTGTCCATCCGTCCATCCGTCCATCCGTCCATCCATTTCCTCCCTCTCGTCCAGCCCTGGGTCGCCATGACGGCTGGACTAGTAGAATATTCCAGGCAGCTTATTCTCTCCAGTTCATCTAATGGGAATCCCAATCCGTTGCCAGACCAGATTAGATTTTCAATCTTTCGAATGAGTTCCTGCATCTACTCTAAAGGTCTCGTCCCAGTTGAACATGTCTGGAAAACCCGGTACGGCGAGGTACTCCCGGTTCACCCTGATCAGATTTTTGAACCACCTCCAGCGGCTCAGGTTCTGAGGAGTGGAACACCAAGCCCTATGGTCACTGCGTGAATTATGTAAAACATGCTTTTAAGTTTGAAGGCCTCTGAAAAGACTAGATCAAAAGCGCAAAAGAGCCAACAGGTGGCCCTGTGTCGTTTGGGAGGTGTGGTGAGGTGATGCCTGATGGTTGACGCGAGTTGTTTCTTAGTTTCAGGGTCCGTCAGATTCAGTGCGACCAGCACCATATACTCATTGCCCCACTGCTCGCACAGGTCCTTCACAATGTTCCTGGAGAGCTTTTTGAAAGTACCTGGCACGATGTACAGCTCCATTCCCCTGACTTCGGCCCACGCATTTTCAAACAGTTGGTTCGTGACGCCGTCTTTGTTTTGCGGCAACATCCTCAGCTTGTGCAATATTTGCCAAACCACCTTCTCAGTGAGGATCCTGACCGACTCCTTGTTCACTTCCGCCCGTAGCTTCTGTTCATCACACGACTCCACCTTCCTCGGGGCTGTCTCCGGAAGATCCTCTAGCAGAGCGAGTGCCGTCCTCTCACTGTGTCTGTCCACCTGTGTCTTCCACCACCAGTTGATCAGCACCATGAACAGCCACACCTTTCCTGCTACGTGTGCCCGGATGACCCCGGGCGACACAAGAATGGACTCTCTCATCTTTTTGGTCACTGATTCTGGGACAATATTGGGCAGCATCCCAGCTGTCAGGTGACTAAAGAGAAGATCATTGAGTTCTTGAGTAAATATCAGGGATTTCCTGCGATTGTCTATCAGTGGCAGCAGAGCGTAATCATCTTCAGCCTCTTGTTGTTCAGGGACAAGCAGAGATTCAAGCCTCGTCATGATTGGCTTCAGTGACTGGTTCCTCGCTGCCTTTGGTTTCCGGAAGAATCGCTTGATCAGCTGTGACTTCAATCGATGGATCAACCCTTTGGCAAAGCACCTTGTGAAAAGAGCTTTTAGCTGCCTCTTTGCTTCCGTAAACAGCGAACAGCTCTTTTTGGAATGTGAGTTTGTGAAAGCCTTTTCAACGATTGCCTTTGCAATCTTGTCCGAAGTATCTTCTATCTCCTCAGCGATTTCAGATTTCATCGTCTTTGCAGACGAGGTCGGCACGTTGTCCAAAATGGAATCCATGATGCTGCTCAGCTCTTGATTGATGTTCTTCTGGACAGCTTTGGACATCGCCTCCAGGGATTCCAGTTTGCAGTCCTCGTCAGGGTCCAGATGTTCCCCAAACGCTAGGTCGGAACCCTGTCTTCGTTTTCGAGGTGCGCCTGAAGTCTTGGCCAATAAGGCTTTCAGAAGTTGTGTTGCATCGCGAACCATGGCGTTCAAAGTGTGAGCCGGAGTGATACGCTCACACATTGCAGAATCTGAAGAACTCAGAGAACTGCAGAGTGCTGAATTGACATTTTCGGCGACCTCTGTGTTCACCAGGTGAGGCAACCGTTTGGAGCGTACACCCTGATCTTGGTAAGTCAGGCTCAGGGCTTGACCAAAACTCTGAAGGAGTGTGTCACCCAGACAAGACTGAACGCACTCCTTCGACACGGCCGCGTAGTCGTTCTTAAGAGCCGTGGTCACAGTGTCGGATGCAGTTATTATGATGTCCAACAGCAGCTCCGCCAACTTGATCTTGACGGCACCATCAGGGGTTCCCGATTTCAACAACAGCCACTGTCTGTCCGTCAAACCGTCAAAAAAGGATTCGATTGGCGGGAGGAAAGTCTCTACTCCAACCTCCAGAGTCTCCACTGGAAGTAGACTTCCTGTCCTTTCCGTAACCATTGTTTTATCAAAAGAGTTATCTCCACTTCCTTCAGTTTCTTGGAGTTTGTTGCTTTCTGTGGAGTCCTGCCATTCTGTCACCCTCTGGGAACCAGAAGTCTTGCTTTTCATTTTCTACATTTTTCTGCACCTATAGTTATAGCCAGTCAGCTTCAAAGACAATGAAAGATCAAAGGTTAAGGGAAAGCTTGATCTGAGGTCACAGATCAAAGGATGTTTTCAGGAAGCCCCGCCCCTCCGATCGGAAACCGCAGCGTAGCAATCGTTGCCGGGTACAGAATGTGCTTTGATTTTTAGCTTCTGAAATTGAATGACCAGGATGTTCGTCCGTCTGACCCAACTGTCGACTTTCTACAAAAACTGGGAGAGACTGAGAAACTTTGAGATATTCCAAGAATGTCCGACATTCTCTCCAGGACTCAAGATCCTTCTGGTAGTGAATTATTGTTTTTAATACCTCAAACGTGTTTGAAACCATTGCTGACTGATTACTTGTGGTAGGAATGTATGTCTTTCATGACGATAGGCGTGGCTAAATGGCTGGCTAGATGCTCACACGCGTGATAATCTTCATTAATGACATTTATCTGACTAGTGCTTTGGTGTCAGGACCGGTTCAACCTCCTGATTATCAGGATGATCAGAGATGAGGCCTTTTGAAATGCCCAGATCTGAAACTCACTCTCGTATTTATCTCCGTTACAGTCGCCTCTCTTTTAATGAGATCATTCGATGAAGATGGTCGTGTTCAGTTCCGTGGAACAAAGTTATTGTGCTTCTGTAATCAAAGGGCGATGTGATAACCGTGACTCTCAGACTAGAAAGTTCTGTTTAGCGTTTATAAGCACTTTGATATTAAATTATTTGTGACAGGGTTTATTGCACAATCCATTCCGACTCAGTGTGTTTCTGTGCGCGGCCTCATAAAAACAAAGTATTCCTGTAGGTGGTCCAGGTGCTGCGTTGGCAGATCTAACCTGTTCCTGTAATTGACTTGTGTTATTTTTAATGGACGCATATGTTGTTTCTGCTGACTGGTTGTTTCTGCGGACACACACACACACACACACACGCACGCACGCACGCACGCACACACACATAAACACACACACACGCACGCACGCACGCACGCACACACACATAAACACACACACACACACGCACGCATGCACACACACATAAACACACACACACACGCACGCACGCACGCACACACACACACACACACGCACGCACGCACGCACGCACGCACGCATACACACACGCACGCACGCACGCACGCACACACACATAAACACACACACACACACACACACACACATAAACACACACACACACGCACGCACGCACACACACACACAGACACACACACAATCACACATGCATGCACGCGCGCGCAGACACACACACACACACACAATCACGCACGCACACACACACACACACACACACTCAGACATACAACCCCACTCACACCATCCTCACCACCATCATCACAGTCAACACCACAACCGTCACCAACATCACCAACACACACATACACACACACACACACACACACACACACACACACACACACACACACACACACTCAGACATACACACACACACAGACACACGTGCACAAATACACACACACGCACAACACATACACTCCACAAACACAAACAAGTACACACACACACACATACACACACACACACACACACACACACACACACACACACACACACACACACACACACACACGTGCACAAATACACACACACGCACAACACATAGGTACACACATAAACTCCACAAACACAAACAAGTACACACACACACACATACACACACACACACTCATTCTCAGACTGGACTTCTGCCGCTCAAACTTTGATTTGAAGAAACTTTGAAGAGTTAAAGATAAATGAAACGAATGATCTTCAGTCCAGCATACTTTTATCTTCTACTCAAACATGGGGTAAAGTAAAAAAGTATCGGACCTGATTCATGTTCTATTTCAGTTTTTTTTACAGTGGCGTTAAGTCTGATGATTTTAACATCACTGTTTTTATTTCATAAACAGTCGACGTTTCATGAACTCTGAAATAAAACATTCTGAGCCGAAGCTCTCAAACAGCCAATTCTGGTAAATATTCCTCTTAAATTCCGAGAGGGTAATTTGTTCTGATTACAATGTCGAGTCTGAGACGCCTCTTAAAATGGGCCTCCATCATCGGCGTCTTACACATTCGTGGAAATAAGGTCGGTTTCAAAGAAACGTTCGAGCGGATACAGAACGCTGCTTTAAAATATGTGAAGTGATATGAAGGACAATAAGTGTTTTATTATATATATATATATACGTACTATAGAATTATAATGTATTTAATAAGCGAATCATATTATTTCATGATGAAATTTTGTATTTTATGTAAAATGGTCAATTTGCTCAACTTTTGAAAGGATCCTGACAAAAAACATTCCCACCACCATCACCATCGTCACCATCATCACCATCATCACCACCAACACCACCACCAACATCACCAACACCAGCATCACCACCCTCACCACCATCATAACCATGTTCACCATCACATCACCACCATCTCCTGCGTCTCCCTCACACACACACACACACACACACACACACACACACACACACACACACACACACACACACACACACACACACACACACACACACACACACACTCGCGCTGAGTGCTATGCCTGAGCGTTTAAAGTCGTTCGTGTTTGCAAACACTGAAGGCGTATTCACCGCAGCCTCTTCATCGCCGTCTCCTTGTTGGAGTGCGATAGAAGAAGAAAGCCGTTTAATTGAAAGTCTAATCTCCATTTTTATTACCTCCTACTTTCTTTCTTGCTGCGTGTGTGTGCGTGTGTGTGTGTGTGTGTGCGTGTGTGTGTGCGTGTGTGTCTCAGATGGATTCTGAAAGCTAAACGGGTCTTCGTCTCCTCCCGTCACCTCGCCGCTGTCATGCTCTCGTTCACATTATTCCCCTCCGCTCATGTAAATGCTTCATCTGTTCTTCACATCTTAATTATCTATTTACCGCCCTGTGCTTGTTGTTTCTATTATAAATACACATCAGAAGACTTTTTCAGCTTCATTTTTATTATCATGCCGTATGACACGCGTAAAGTCTGTAGCTCCATCGATCCTTTCCACAGCATGAAAAGCACAAGTGCAATATTTACATATAGAGTTTATAAATGCTTTATAACTTGTTGACGAGTCCTTATTAAGCCGTTATAACTCATTAGATATGAGGGGTAACAGAGACATGTCGCCTGTTAAGTAGTGAGTAAACAATGATTATTGAGAGCTTTGTTATAAGACGTTTATAAACACATTTTTTATCACAGTCCTGAATGAATGACTGAACTATAATTCACTTCCAGCATTTGTTTAAAAAACTGTCGCCTCCTGTTCAAACACGCATGTTACATTTAAAGTGTTAGTTCTGGACCCAGGAGCAGACTCAGAGTGGATCAATGTGGGTTCTAAAGTGAATGTAATAACTTAACGCTGCTGGGAGGGCGAGGAGAGTGAGGTGATCTGGCTGCGGGTCGACGCTGGGATGAGGGGAAGAGAAATCGGATGAGGTAGAAGAACACAAGGGTGAAAATTGTTCACAAAAATAATCCTTTTTCTTTTTTATGCGTCATACACATCACCTCTGAGGACAAAATGTTCCCACCCACTGACAGGGGCATTATCACGAAATGATGGATGGATGGATGGATGGATGGATGGATGGATGGATGGAGGGATGGATGGATGGATGGATGGAGGGATGGATGGATGGATGGATGGAGGGATGGATGGATGGATGGATGGATGGATGGATGCATACAATTAGGATGAAAAATTTAAAAAATTTGAAGAAAAACAAGAAAAGGAAGAGTCAGATATCCAGAAACATGTATAAATATGAATAACACATAAATTAAAGCCAGGTCCAGATGTGCAGTTAGCAGAAACACACATGTTGTGACGTGAGTGGATGAATGAGGGGTTGGGAAAGATTACAGGTTTTGGACAGAACACAGTGTCACAGTGATTTGTTGTAGAGTCGGGACGAAGGTCACGCGGTGGCGCTCGGTCTTATACTGTGGGTGTAGCGGTCTGACGCTGGAGGAGCTGCTCAGCGGTCCCACCGACTCATGGTAGGGGGGTGAGAGGTGTTGTCCAGGATGGAGGTCCGCTTAGTCAACATCCTCCATAGAGTTCAGAGGACAGTCCAGGACAGAACTGGACCTCCTGACCGACCCGTTCAGTCTCTTCCTGTCCCTCTCTGTGTATCAACGCTATTCTGTCAGTGGTCATAATGTAATGGCATATCTCTGCGTGTGCTGCTATGGCCGCTACCAGTATCTTTTTTTCCTCTAAATTTTTAAGTACTTAAACTGCCGGCGGAAGATTCAGCCATCAAAGACAGAAGAAATGAATATTTCATAGCTTCGGGGGCGGCTGTGGCCCCCGGGAGGTAAAAGAGCGCCTGCATCTCCAGACTGCCCCTCCAATCAGCAGGTCGCGGGGTCCGTGAGCAAGACACTGAAACCCCAGGCGCCCCTCAGCCCCTCAGGGGTGTGTCAATTGCAGAGAAGTTATTTTGTATCCTATCACCAAAAAGTCGGATCGTTTGTTTTATAACTAAAAAAACGTTTCACGGATCAACTTCAAATTTGACATCCACATAGCAATAAGTGTGAGGAAGAACTGGATTGATTTTGGAAAAGGTGGACCGAATATACACAGATACATTTGGAGATTTCTCTTGTATATGTCATATTTGATCAGTAAAGTTCATTTTCTCCTCACTAGAGGGAACATTTTGTTCCTTTTGTTGTTGTTTTTATTGTTATTTCCCAACTTCATGTCCAATTAGCTCCCGCTTGAATAATTTCATTATAATAGTTCATCTATTACGCATTAGGGGGGAGCTTTTAGTGGAATACACAGTTTCTCGTCCTTAACTTCCCTACTATAAGTCCAATTGTGTCTGGATTGAGCTCATGATGAAGTGATGAAGACTTCAGCCTCTCGTATCCCCCCCCTCGTCTCTGAGGACAGTTTGCCACCCTAATAGCCAGTTTCCAGGGTAATTCTCTTTTGAGCCAATATACGGTAATATCCCTGTAAATTTATTTTTAGTTTAAACATCAGCACTTTGCATCATAACAAAAAAAGGTTATTATGGTTTTCTTGTGCGGCGTCAACGATTTAAGTCATAAAAAACAAAACAATTAAATGTACTTTCATTTCCTGAATGAAATCTTTTACATAAAATAACGATAAAAAAGACGCGACTGATTCATATGGGAACTTGAGGATTTATACTTTGAATATTAAAACGTCTTAATTATTTACCTTTGAACTTAGAAGTGAAAAAATCAAACTTTTGTCTGTTTTTCTACGGGGGGGGGGTTTAGGACAGGACAGGACAGTGACAATAAAGATCTATTCTATTCTTCTCTATCTCTTGAAACCCAACCAGTCATGTTAGTAGGCAGTCAACCCCCAATCTTGGATCTGCTGGAGGTTTCTGCCTGTTAAAAGGCAGTTTTTCTTCGGCGCTACATAAATACTTTCTGCCATTTGGCTCTGAGCAGATATCACACAGTCAGCATGTGCGCTGGGAGCCCCTCAGACTACTATGGTGGGGGGCCTGGTGGGGGCCACAGGGGCTCGGACAGATGGTGTGGAGGCCCCAAACAGTGAGAAAGAGTTTCACAGAGCTGGACTCGTCATCATCGCCGGAATCTGCAGGATGAAAAGTGAGAGGTGTCAAAATAATTTTCTGGAAGCGTAGTTTAAGATATTTTAGATTTTTGGAGTTGATAAGAATTTTGAGATGAGCAGATTTTTTTTAACCCACAAGTAACTATGCCGACACCAATGTCAAACATTTGCTGTAAAATTCCTCCTTCTTGGCTTCATTCTTTCTTTCTTTCTTCTTTTTTTGGGGATTATTTTTTGTAACTAATGTCAGTTTCAACTAATTTAACATTTTGTAATAATTTTTTTAAATCTCATGGATCACATTGCTCCGGTTCTGAACATATTTAACAGTTTTTTTGCAGAAGAACTTATTTTTACTGATATTGTTGTATTTCCTTTCATTGTTTAATCATTCAGGGGGGTAAATGAATCAAAAATGTGTGTGTTTGTGTTTGTGTGTGTGTTTGTATGTATGTGTGTTTGTGTGTATGTGTGGATATATGTGTGTTTGGTTATGTGTGTATGTGTCAGTGTGTTTGTATGTGTTTTTGTGTGTGTGTATGTGTGAATGTGAATATGTGGATGTATGTTTGTGTGTGTATGTGTGTGTGTGTGTGTGTGTTTGTGTGTATGTATGTGTGTGGGTATGTGTATGTTTGTGTATGTTTGTTTTTGTGTGTGTGTGTGGGTGTGTGTATGTGAATGTGTGGTTGTATGTTTGTGTGTGTGTGTGTGTGTGGGTATGTGTATGTTTGGTTATATATGTTTTTCTCTGTGTGTGTGTGTGTTTGTGTGTGTGTGTGAGAGTGCGTGTGTTTGTGTGTGTGAGAGTGCGTGTATGTGTATGTGTGTGAAAGTGCGTCTGTGTGTGTGCGTGTGTGTGTTAGTGAGAGAGTGCGTGTGTGTGTGTGTATGAGTGTTTTTCTGTGTGTGTGTGTGTGTGTGTCCATCAGCTGGATCCACGGTGTCTCTGAAAGTCCCTGAACATTCCTCGGAGGATTTCTCCGCCGTGCCTCGTCTGCTGCTCTCAGCTCTAAGCGACGCTCTGACCCTCTTTTCTCCGATGCAGGACTTCAGCAACTTAAAATTATGATAAATGCCGCAGGGGAATATGGATGCAGAAAAGGGAAAGTGGGAAGTGTGTGTGTCAGCAGCGGGATCATATTTTCAGGCACAGTGATGCCTCCAAACAGCCCTCTGTGGGCTTCTGCCCCGTATCCATCTGTAACTCTGCTGCATCGGATCAGAAGGGCAGAATCTAACGCTGCTCAGCTCCGACTACTGGACTCCAAGGTTGTGCTGAAAAAACCCTTTTGGTGAAGTGTGGGAGTTGTTTCGCGACGGCGAGAAAGAAAGGAGAGCAGCTTCCTGTTGTCTGTATGGAAAAGGTTTAATCATGAGCACAAAAAAAGGAAGGGATGGGATCAGAAAGGGAAGATTAAGAAAGAATGATCAAAACTGATCCAACGTATCTGTTGTTGTTGTTGTTGTTGTTGTTGTTGTTGTACGACAGTTTGTCTGTTTCTTTCTTCTGTCAGCCAGAGTTTGGTAAAAACGAAATTCTACTAAGAGCTGGACCGGAGAGGGCTGGAGCTGCAGGCTCAGTTCAAAGGGTTCCTTTGATGTTCCTTTTCGGAGTGGAGCTAAAGGGCTCAAGAGTTATTTAGATGCCTTTGATGTTTCGTTGAGGGTGGGGCTGGGGGCTCAGATTCAAGACTTAATTTGATTCCTTTGATGTTTCGTTGAGGGTGGGGCTGGGGGCTCAGATTCAAGGGTTAATTTGATTCCTTTGATGTTTCTTTGGGTTGGATTTTGGGGCTCACTTTCAAGAATTCTTTTGATTCCTTTGATGATATTTGGGTGGACCTGGGGGCTCAGTTTCAAACGTTCCTTTCATTCCTTTGATGTTCTTTTTCAGGCTGTGGTTATGGGCTCAATTTCAAGTTATTTCAATTCCTTTGATGTTTATTTGGGGCGGAGTTTAGGAGTCCGTTTCAAAAGTATTTAGATTACTTTGATGTTTTTTGGGGGATGGAGCTAATTGGCACTCTCTGAGTGCTTTTTCTAGTTTAACTTATTTTTGAAGGGGGAGATTTTCAAGTGCCGGAAAATCTCGAAGACTTCGAATCCCGAAGTCTGAAGGTAGTTCTGATCTAAAAAAGACTTTTTGTGGCGCAGCAGTGTTGACGACCACTGGATTATCAAACTTCAGTTCACTGGTGTGTATTATAAGTTCGGAAAAACAACTTTGCGGGATCGCTGAGATTAGTGGCGATCCTGAACATTTCTTTGTCTGCGATGTATCTGCGATGTATCTTACCTTCAGCCGGTAACCACTGCCACCAGTGTGGGCATGAGAGCCAACGGACGGAGGCTGCCGTGTGTCTGAAATAGCCATGAGTGCTCGATAAGACTTCCAAAGTGCTGCGTTTTACAGTCCATTCACCACTCAAATGGACCCCGTCACGGGAGGTCAGGTCCACGGCGTTCCTGGCGTTGAAGTCTTTAAGGCGTTAGAACGCCGGCGCTAGGCAACAAGAAGTTAGCAAGCTAGGAGGCAGGTAAGGAAACATGCGCTTTAAAATACACTTCAGACTAACACTTTCGCCAGACTAGCACTAGACAGAAAACTGCCCAGGAATACGAATCAGAATTTAACTGATAAAAAGTTTGACTATCAATAAAGGTACTAAAAACACATTTGCACATATTCACATACACACTAAGTGTTGCACCGGCACAGAGAGACACACTTCCTTGGATCCCTCTGCTGTCTTATTATACACCCGTATCAATGGCCGTGTCATGCTCCAGCCAAAGGTCGTCGACGTGAGCACACACACACACACGCACACACACACACACACACACACACAAGCAGACATTACCGTCATCCCCGACAGTGCGAGGTCGGGACCATCCATCAAGATGTAGAGTTTTGTTCGCTGTCTGGGTGAAGCTCGACCATCTCGCCGCTCATGGGGGTGACTTTTTAAACACCCCTCAATGTTTACTTACGCCTAACACACGACACACACACACACAGCAGGGGGGAAAAGAGACAGTGGGGGAGCAGAAGCCTGGGAAACGAGGTAAATGAATCAAGTCAAGGTTGTGGCCTCGCTGGCTGGAAATGAAACCTGACTGCAGGGTGAGAGGAAGAGGTGGAAACTTTAAAAGCTGGTAAAATCTTTTGGTGTTACCAGCCAAACACTAGAGAAGCTCTTAGAATGCGTAGGTGTGTGTGCATGTGTGTGTGTTTGTGTGTGTGGGTGCAGGCTGTGAACTGAGTGAAGGGAAGAGTGATGCTCTAAAAGGCCTCTCCAGCTGTGTGTTAGAGAAAATGGAGCTGGATGTCATTTGCATTCGTAACTCAAGGACAAGAACAAAGTTAGCCACGCGTAATGAAACATGGCGACGCTCATGTTCATGTAAACACACAGATTTGTATGTTACTACTACAGTGCATGTATATACTGTAATTATCCAGGTGGATGGAATAGTGAGTCCAACCAAAATAAGAGTCATGTTTGCTGGATTGGAAACATCTCAGGATCGTTCAAAACTTATTTTCACGTCGGAGATGAGCAGAATTTAAAAAAAAAAGGAATAAAATATAAATTGTAGAGAACAGGGATTCAAAGTTTTAACCCGGCTCCTAGAAATCTAAAGCTTAATTTTCACAAACCTGCCTCAATGAAGGATGAAGCGACCTAGAATCGCCGACAGCAAGGTCATGGGAAAATCATTAGCGCTGATACTCTCCCTTTTGTAAGATCATGTTTCACGTTCCCCCCCATCAGACAGACAGACATCTGAAATCTGTCAGATGTCTGTCATGAAAAAGTTGAAGAGAGAATATATAGAATATTGAGGAACGCATCATTTCGGGATGAGAGGACATCGGCGCGAGATGAGGGGATTCCAACGACGTGAACATTCAAGAGGTCAGGGATTGTATAATTCATCTGTGCACGAGTCTCACGGACGATAAAACATTCATGCGGGCGTTCGGTTCCCTAATAGGTGAAGAAGACGAAGCTCGAATCAGCGTCCTTCCTCTCTCTATCTATGCTCCAAGGTTTGCTTTGCACTACGGCCAATTTAACAGCAGTTTGAACATTCCAGTGATTAATAACAGCAACCAAAGGAGGGAGTTGTGTGTGCGTGTGTGTGTGTGTGTGTGTGTGTGTGTGTGTGTGTGCGTGTGTGTGTGTGTGGGTGGGACAAGCACTCAAGGTCCATGAGAAATGATAATGTCTTGTGTCTCCTGCTTTCCAGGCTGTGATTAAATTACTAAAAGTTACACAAACCGTGCTAAGCTAAAGTAAAGAAGAGTAATGGAAAGATTAACCTGTAACCTGTAATCTGTGGTGCGCCCCAGGGCTCCTACCTTGAACCCCCTTCCTTTTTTTGCATCTACATGCTGCCACTTCATTATATTATAATTACTTTCAGTTGCATTTTTTTCAATCCGAAAAAGTGACTCAAAATGTTGTTCAACTAATCAGTTGAGCAGGACATCAAAGGATTCATCTCTTCTTCTCTAATCTTTGTGTGTGTGTGTGTTTGTGTATTTGCATGTATGTGTGTGTACGTGTGTAGGTGTGTGTGTGTATTTGCATGTTTCTGTGTGTAAACGTGTAGATGTGTGTGTGTGTGGGTGTGTGTAGGTGTGTGTGTGTGTGTGTGTGTGTGTGTGTGTAGGTGTGTGTGTAGGTGTGTAGGTGTGTGTGTGTGTGTGTAGGTGTGTGTGTGTGTTTGTGTATTTGCATGTTTGTGTGTGTACGTGTGTATTTATGTAGGTGTGTGTGTGTGTGTGTTTGTGTATTTGCATGTATGTGTGTATACGTGTAGATGTGTGTGTGTGTAGGTGTGTGTGTGTGTGTGTTTGTGTATTTGCATGTTTGTATGTGTACCTGTGTATGTGTGTAGGCGTTTATGTGTGTGTTTGTGTACGTGTGTAGGTATGTGTGTGTTTATTTGCATGTTTGTGTGTGTATACGTGTAGATGTGTGTGTGTGTGTGTGTGCGTGTGAGTGTGTGTGTGTGTGTGTAGGTGTGTGTGTGTGTGTGTGTGTGTATGTGTGTGTGTGTGTAGGTGTGTGTGTGTGTGTGTAGGTGTGTGTGTGTGTGTGTAGGTGTGTGTGTGTGGGTGTGTGTGTGTGTGTGTGTGTGTGTAGGTGTGTGTGCGTGTGTGTGTGTAGCGGTACATCTTCCTCCTTCATGTCGGTCTTTTGGAAGGAGCTGCTCTCCCGTTACTTTCGTTACCATGACGCATCTAGATGAAAGCTGTCAGACGTCTTCTGTACGTTTGAGGCGGCCCAGAAGTGACGCAGACAGAATCCGGGTTTGAGTGAAAGGCCAAGAGAAGACAAGAGACGTTTCATTAAAAGAGCAACTTTGAGAACGATGGAAAATAGGATAAAAGGGGAGGACAAGGTAACGTTTCTGTCTGTCTGCTCCTCCCCGTCTTTTATTCTAACCTCTATCCTCACCGTTCGTCTTCATCGCTCGCTTCCCTCGTCTTCCCCCGTCACGCCAAACGTCTCTCTGAAGTTCCTTTCAATCATTCCTGCTTACCCCTCTCTCCGTCTGTCGGACCACGTCGGATCTAATCGGGGACCTAACGGGTTTTCTAAGAGTTGCCTGAGAGCAAAAAGAAAACTTTTACATCCTGAGTGAGGGAAAGAGAAATAGATGAAGAGGAAGAGTCAAGGAGGAAGAGTCAAGGAGGACGCGATGCCTTCAGGAATGTCTGTTCAGTGCGAAAAAAGAAAAGGTGTGTGTGCACAATCGGAGCGTTATACCTTGTAAACATGTTTATAGATAAAATGAAAAAACAGGATTATACATGGTTATACTTTCAAAATAAGAGCACCGTACCTTCACGCCGATCCCTCAGGGTATCTGACCTTGGCGTTTCTTCAGCTGCTCTCATGTTTACATCACATCCTGTCTCATGTATCCCGTTTCTTAATCCAGGACTATTATGTGATTGATGTTTTAAAAGCCAGAGCAGCTCCCTTTTTTTTCCCGTTTTTATGCATATATTCATTTTCAGCGCTGGAGCTCAAGGGTTTGTGTTTCCTGCTTGATTTTGTATGTGGCGCCCTAATGGACTCTGTGATCTGTGGATCTGTGTGTGTGTGTGTTTTTTTTCTTTTGCAAATCTATATGTAGCTGATACAGAAAATGCCTCCAGTTGCTAATGCAGCGGCTAATGGCTGAAATAATGATTGCTGCAAATGGAAAAGCCGAAACCCGTGTCGGTGTGAGGAATGAATATAGACTGGTGTCGTGAACCGGTGGTGGAATAATGAATACACGACTCACCCTCATTAATATACTGTCTCAACAGCTTACTGGTCACTAATTAAAAGGTAACTCTTCTCACATCGGTACCTAAGGTTTCCGTTTGTGGAAAAAATGAAATGTACTGACATTTTTTCAACGATATGTTGCTAAATTGATGTTTTTGCCTGGTTTTACTAACAAACGAAAGTGCTGACTTATAATCTTAGGAAACCTTTTTGTCACTTAAAGTCGACTACATGGTCATTTCCACCACTTTTTTTTTGCAAACTAAACAGAACCCAACATTCTGGGTCAAAGCCCTAACCCTCTGTCACTGTATGAACCTGGACTCTTTCACTGTTTGTAATAGTAGTTAGTAGAATTATTACTAATAACAGTAGCGGTATCGTCTGAAACTTAAAAGTTTCAACGTACAGAAACTCACGGTACCGACTTTTATTCTGGTGACTGGGTTGTGTCTTCGTAACAGATTACTGCCGGTCCTCAGAGACCCGAGGCCCGTTTAACAAAGCGACCTACTCTGACTATTCCTTGAGAAAAATGAAAGAGTAGCAGCATTTCCATTTTTACGAAGGACAAAATACTCGTGTTCCACTTGTTTATTTGACTCACATCCAGAACGATAAGTGCTTTGCTGATTGTTCTGAAACGCTCACAAGGACAGCCTCAGCGCACAGCTGGGACTTTGATCCGGTTCATCCTTCGTGGACCGAATACAAATAAAAAGTCTTAATATAGTCCATCATCATCATCCATTTATTATTAATATTAAGGCTCTAATGGAAACGCAGTTTGAACATCCTCAAAGCAACAAACA
The DNA here is from genome assembly GCA_037951165.1 of Lophius americanus. Classification (NCBI taxonomy): domain Eukaryota; kingdom Metazoa; phylum Chordata; class Actinopteri; order Lophiiformes; family Lophiidae; genus Lophius; species Lophius americanus. Next base: position 1,492,172 of record JBBDHG010000202.1, on the reverse strand, counting down.
TTAAAGATTTGGTGCTTCTTTAATGGGTTTTGTGTGTACAACAACAACGAGAGTGAAGGACTGATGGTGTATTGGTTCTGGTGTTACAGCGGGAACATTCACCGCATCCATTCTTCGCCCGATATGAGATGCAGAACGACACGACGGATGAAACGTGGCTGCAAAAAGAAACAGAAGGTCTAAAAGGAGATGAAACGCTCTCGTGTAATGCCCAAATGCTAATTTTACATCTGAGCCTTCCTCCCATTCAAATGTTTCTGTGGTACCAGACCCGTCTGAGCCCAAACATGACTGAGACCAGACATCACTGATAACTGTGTGTGAGTGTGTCCCGGTGCGTTTGTGTTGAAGTTGGGTTTCAGGTTGACAGAAGTTTACATTTGTACCTTTTTGGGGCAAAAAGTATACAAATATAAAAACAAGGTAAAAACAAAGACATCTTCTCAAGTTGATTTTCCACGGACCAAACTTGGATTAAAATCGGACCAACATCCACGAAGTTTTATCCGAAAAAAGCAAAACACGATGTGTACGAGATAAATCTCCTTGAGTCGATGCATTGGAACCGAATTTGTACTAAATTTGATCAAGAGTTGAGAAATGATGACCTATGAACTATTGGGGAAAAAACCCTTCCATACTCTCCGAACTACTCGACCTACTTTTCCCAAAATCAAACCGGTTCTTCCGGAGACTTCTCTAATACCCCCCACTTCAGGGGTACAACTATGATATACAGGCTAGATCTCGTTGAGTTCTTTCATATTTACTCTATTTGGACTAAATCGTGCCGACAGTTAAGGTTATGAAACGAAGGTTTTCCATAAAGTTCTAATTCTAAATAGTTGTTTTTCAGCAGGAAACAAATAGTCGTAGTAGTAATTTCTCACCTAAGTAAAGAAAAAGGAGGTAACGCTTGACTAAAACTTCCCTTCCATTACTTCTAACTGTATGTTTTTCATTATCTGGTCCTCCTCTTCTCCCAAAGAAGGTCTTTGCTCTGGTACGCTGTCATTTCCTCGGCAGCGGTTTAATGAGAGAGAACACGACACACGGAGAGGCAGGGCCGCTAAAAGGTAGAGGCACCTCATGAATATTACACCGTCACACAGAGAAATCCCTTCCTGCCCGACGTCAAACATGGAGACGAGGTTTAGGACGAACAGAGAGGATGACCGCCGAGGGGTTCGTTCGGCTTAAAGCTGTGCAATAGTTGTATTTCGGCTGTTAGCTGTTTAATTCTTAACAGGAAGTGGCAATGAAAACCGCTAGCTTCGCAAAAAAACGTTAAAATTGTTTTACCTCCCGCATAATTATAAAGACGCTGTTTTTAACTGGACTGAACAGAAACTTTGGTCAAAGACGTTCATTAAAGATGGTACCGTTGATTAGAAATATGTAACAGGAGACGGTTCTGTGAAGTAATAACGTGAAACATACTGTATGTAGGGTGAAACCGGGATAAAAGTGATTATAAATAAAATATCTGATATGTGGAGTTGTGGAGTAAATTCCCATCTTTACGGAAAAGGATCAGGGCGGGATTCTGACTTTATTCTAAGAATTCTGACTTTAAACTCGGGTATAAGGGGGTACATGATATATTTTTGGGAATTTTGACAATAAAATCAGTATTCTGGATATAAAGTCAGAATTTGCTTTATTCCCCGAATTAGGGTACAGGATTTTTTTTTTGTAATTCTAGGAATAAAGTCAGAATTCTGAGAATAAAGTCAGAATCCGGAGATTAAAGTCAGAATTCGGAGATTAAAGTCAGAATTCGGACAATAAAGTCAGAATTCGGAGATTAAAGTCAGAATTCGGAGATTAAAGTCAGAATTCGGAGATTAAAGTCAGAATTCGGACGATAAAGTCAGAATTCGGAGATTAAAGTCAGAATTCGGAGATTAAAGTCAGAATTCTGAGATTAAAGTCAGAAAATGTTTTTTTTCATTACATAGCTATGTTTGACCCTACTCCTCTTCTGTACAACATAACTATTGATCTACTTGTAAGTGTTTTACTTTAGTATTTTCTGTTAAATGAAAGCGTAGAAATCCCCCACTGTTGTTATTTATTGAAACGTTAATCATAAAACATAATAAAATCATTGTAAAAGGTAAATACATTATGTATTTCTTACATAATAACAAACCCTTCACAACACAATTCTCTAATATATAACAATATTTGTCTACAATAAGCTCGAAAAACATCACAACATATTGGAATAAAAAAATTCCCTGCAGTTCTCAGAGAACTCGTACGTCTAAAATAATATATATCACAAATAAAGTTTCCCCGAAGTCTTGAATCGCGACACAAATGGGATGAATCGCCAAATCGGTGCATTTTTCTAAACTCATTTCATCCGCATTCGCATTTGAATATCGGAGGGAATTTTCGCCCCCCCATTAGACATTATTAATTACCGCTGCGCTTTGAGCCAACGCGAGAGGACCATTATGTCCAATGAGACGAGCGACAGCGCCGAGGCGGTGGACGGCGGCGAGACAGGCGCCATTTAGCGTAATGAATATCCGCAGCGTTCCCCGATCCTCCGGCCCTGAAACTAATTGCTGGATGTTGATTTTCTCGTCTGGAGTGAGTTAGCAGGAAATCGAACCGACGAGGTGGCAGTTCGTTAAGAAGCATCAATAGTGATCTCATTTGCATTGTAACTAATGAGGCGGAACTTTGGAGCTCTTTGTTATTGGATAAATGAAGGCTCAGAGGGAGACGTGTTAACCCACAGCTTCAGCCCGCGGGTCAGAGTCATGACCTCAAACCTGGTTCCGTCCTGACCGGTGAGTAATAGATTACAAAAGAAGGCTCCAACTGCCGTACTGTCTGACAGTCATTGAATTGTCCGCCGCAGGTCCTTCATGTTAAGGCAAAAACTCAAAAACTATTTCATGGATCATTTTCAGATTGTGTAACCCCCTTAGACGACGGTGTGAGGAAGAACTGGATTGTTGAGCATTTGGAGCTTCATCTTGGACGATCATTTCTCAATCGTTGGTTGGATGCGTATGAATGGAATTGAACAGTTTATGCTTGTAGAAATTGTCATTGAGTCTAAAAGTTCATGTTTTATTCCCTAGGGGGCGTTTTTTTTTTTTAACAGAAAAAACAACTTTTTTTTTTCATTGCGTTCACCTCAGATCTTTCGTCATAATGCGATAACTCAAAAACTGCTTCAATGATCATTTCAAATTTTATAGACACATAGACCTTAGTGTGAGGAAGAACTGGATAGATTTGCGGGAAAGGAGAGTTCTACATTTGGTGCCTAAACATCGACTCGAGGAAATCTGACTTCCATGAGTCATATTTGACTCTAATAGTTCAAATGGAACCCACTAGGGGGAGCCTTTTTTAAAATTAATTTATTCTTCTTTTGTTTTATGTGATATTTGCTAGATAGAGCGCCTTGACTCGATTCGTGTGCTCCAGGTTCGGACTCAATCGGAGCGACGGTTGAGAATTTGCTTTTCCAAAATTACTCCAGTTCTTCCTCGCACTAAGGTTTATGTGGCTCTAAATCAAGAAAAGGATCCATGATATAGTTTTTGAATAATCGTGTTAACACGAAGGATCTGCGCGGACAATGATTCCATAAACACCCCCCAATGTTTCGGGGCTATAACGACGTTTACGACGTTTCGGGGATATAACGACGTTTACGACATTTCGGGGATATAACGACGTTTACGACGTTTCGGGGCTATAATGATGTTTACGACGTTTCGGGGCTATAATGACGTTTACGACGTTTCAGGGCTATAATGACGTTTACGACGTTTCGGGGCTATAACGACGTTTACGACGTTTCGGGGCTATGACAACGTTTACGATGTTTCGGGGCTATAACTCCCTCCACCAAGCAGGTTATGCTTTCATGGAAATTAGCATAAAGTACAGATTTTTGAGAAACAGTCAGACGTATTTGACTTTTTTCTCAACCTAAACATCATCCGTTTCAAAACGTTCCCCAAACTATGAGCATTAAAAGCATCAAAGCACCGTGAGAAGACGCGGCGGGCAGATTCCTCACGCCGAGGACCAGCTGTTCCACCTGGTCCTCCTGAGCGCCACATCAGGATGGGATCAGACAGGCGTGCAGAGGGACGGCGGGGGACATGTCCCCACGTTGTGGAGATATGACTGACAGAAGGACGGCCCCCCCGACTCTACCGAGAAATCCCCCAACGCAGCAAAGAGCACTCAGCCACTGTTTTATTTACACCGTCAGCGCTCATCCCATAATATTAAGCAGCCCGTCATGAATTAGTGAAACGGGATCTGGGCCCCACGTGTTTACATTCCCGCGTCGCTTCATTTTCACTCGGCAACGGAAATATACAAAATCGGACAAGAACTCCATCCTGGGAATTTATGGTTTTTGGGGCGATGGAGTAGAATTGATGTAAAATGAAAAAAAATTAAAAAATTGATTCTTTCTCTTTTGACGATGTCAGCAGGAATTATATAAATATATAAAGAACCAGAATTTAACCTTCTGATAGTTAAAGGAAATAGAAACATATATACATATATAACATACATACATACATATATATATATATATATATATATATGTATGTATATATATATATAAAACGAAGAGCGGGGTACAAAAAAGCTTTACGTTACTTGATTAGCCATAACATTATAACCGCTGACAGTTGAAGGTCACCCTCTCCAGCTCTGCAGGTTGTATGGGATGTTCCAGATTTGGGTTGTTGAGCACCTGGCAACAGGGACATGGACGCCCAAGGCTCAATGAAGGACGTAGGAGGAAGAGGAGGAGGCTCACAGAAGAGCTACAGAAGAGAAAGGTGGTGGAGGTTCTGGTAGAAAAGTTGTCCGTGCATCTCAGAGCTTGTTTTGATGGGGGGGAAAAGGAACCTGGACAATATCAGGCAGGTCGTTCTATTGTTTTGGCTGATCGATGGATAAACTCTTGTAACTAAGAACTATTCCCCCTGTCTAATCTTAATCCTCCCGTTAATCTTTTATACAATCACACTTTTAGAGGATTTCCTTGTTGAACCAGGTGAACGGTTCAAAGATTCAGTCTTTGTGTTGGACCCGAGGAAAACGTTTGTTTTGGGACATCTTCTCCGATGTCCAGATTCTGCAGATCCTGCAGGTTTTTGTGTTCTGAGGAGGATTCAGGCTCCGGCCTCGTTGGGTTTGACTGTCTGTCCCTGGAATAACTCTCTGCGTTTAACGGCTGACAAACGGTGACGGCAGCTGAAGCGTTTTTGGTCGGGAGTATATCCGAAGGGCCAAACATCCAGATGAAGTTGTCGGTGCCGAGAGAAATGTTTTGATCTGAAAGTGTGGTTGTCAGCAGCATCTGTACGAGCCGCCTGTCGGAACGACTGAGAGCCTCCGGTCCGTTCAGGGGAAGGAGCTGATCCAGAAACATGCCTCGTGATGTAAAGACGTCCTCCACACGACTCGCTGGATGAATTACAGCGTCATCCACTCCCCTCCGGAGTGTTCATCCCGGCCCGGACCTCGACCCGACGGAAAAGGAACCGCCCCGACGACCCGAAGGGACATCAGCGCCATCAGTACTTTTATATTCGCCGACTTTTTTCTCAACAGGTTTTCTTAAATCCTTTTCATCTCACTTAATTTTCTTTATTTCCCTCATTTCTGTTTGTTTTTTCAAAAACAGTTTCACAAAGAAATACAGAAATAAATACATTTATGATGAAATAAACGTAGAGTTATGACAATAATTAAATGAATTTATTCATTTAGAAATACATAAATGACTAAATTAAATCATTTTAGGAATTAAACATTAAATTATAAAAATGAATAAATAAATAAATGTAAAATTTATTTAATGAAGCCCTTTTCAATGACAAGATATATTTATTATTATTTTTATACATTCGACACCAGATTTCCCGGTGGGTCTTTGGTCCATTTTAACTCCATTATAAATCATATACTGAACTTTTAATCGTATTTCATCGAGTTTTCCTATGATAGCGTGATAAAAACTATGACGTTTGTCTGAGCGGATGCTTGTCACGGCGTCTCCTTCAGACAGGTGGAGCAGCGCCGCGTCCACTGGTGAGTTATTCCACTTCTTGGAGTTCATATTGGGCGGTCTGTTTAAAGTTGTCAAACTTGCTTCTCATTTCCTGCTGCTGCCAGTTCCTTCACACTCGGCATCCGTCTGCGAGCGCCGTTCCTTTATGGCTCCCGGTTGAGGCCCAGCATTGATTTTTTTTTTTTTTTCTCTCTCGACGTTTTCTTTCTCCTTCAGCCGAGAGAAAAATGCACCTGACAAAACAGTCCGACAGAGCATCAGAAATAAATGGCTGTCCGAAAACCTGCCAGCGCCCTGCAGAATTAACCATGTGACCTTTCCGTGAAATGCTTCCTAATAACCTGCCACTGCTGCCATAACGAAAGTACGGCCGGGAGACGTCATCGCTACAAGTGACCGCGTCCAGCTGTTGTTTCTGTCGTATGCATTTTGTGCACCAAAACATCCAAATCCAATATCGCCCCGAAAAGTTGATGGAATCATCATCGCAGCGTCCGGCGCAGGTCCTTCGTGTTAGCGCAAAAACTCAAAAACTGAATCATGGCTAGATCTATCCTCTAAATATCGTACTTTCACTCTAGCTGTTCATATTTTACTCACTAGGGGGAGCTTTCTACCAAACAATACTGTGGACATAACTTTGCATTTAATGATTGGAGACTTTTGGGCGATATGCACTTGCTGTCAGCGAAAATAACTTTGAATTCGGGACACAGCAGGATTCTAAGTTTCAAATCTCGACGAAGAAGTTGAAACGCGACCGCAGATGGAGGCAGTAATGTAACTAAAACGATGTCAGCTGCCCTTAAACCCCCGAAGAAGTGATGATTCTCAAATTCGACTCTCTAATATGCATCTGTGTTACTGTTAGACGTCTGATAACGCTCCACACATGTCAAGTCTTACGGAAAGCCCACAGGTCCTGCATATTGTACAGTTCTCTTTATTTAGAGGTAGTGCCCTACATGCTGAGGCAGGATTTACAGGTTCGATTCCCTCCTCTGGTCTTTTTACTCCAATATCATCTCCCCTTTCCCTGTTTCTCTTACGTTGTCTTGTGTTTGCCTGTGGCAAAAATCAATAAAAAAAAATAAAAAAATCTTACAATGTCTCCGTTGTGAAAAAGGAAAGATGGAGGTTGATGGCTTTTAGCTCAGGGTTCGCCACAGATCCTCATTAAAACTTCCAACCCTTTAATATCCTGCTCAGCTGTTTTTTTTTGCTCATTTTGAGTCTCCATTTCTTATCACAAAAAGAAAAAGTCCTGTATGTGCTAAAGTGAAAGGGACCCAGGATGAAGCCCTGTGGGACACCACAGGTCCAAGGTGCCACAGAAAATACATTTTACTGAGAATCCTATTCCATTAGCAGGATTTGTTTCCAATTCCCTCGACACTTATCTCATTCAGTCATCTTTACATCGTTTACAGTTAGTCCAAAATGCAGCCGCTAGATTATTAACCAAAACCTTCTTCTTCTTCTTCTTCTTCTTCTTCTTCTTCCCCTTCAATCCCTCCATCGGTTCCCTGTTAAGTTTAGACTTAACTATAAAATCCTGTCAATCCCTTATAAAACACGACACCTTCTCTCCGCAACTTACATTTCCAAACTCCATGTTCGACGCCTCGTACGCTCAGATCTTCTAATCTCCTCTAAAAACAATTATAACGCCTGTTCTTACCGGCAACCAAAGGTGATCATGCGTCGTCGCCAGGGGTCGTTAGGGACGGAGCGCGGTCTTGATTGTCTGCTGGGGTATCAGGTGAGTCTTTAGCATAATATGAGATGTTAAAACTGCTTTGTATGTGGGTGATAGGTGATGGCGTAGACCCCCCCCCGCCCCTGTTTAGGGGGCCGCTCCAGCCAACGATGAAAAAAAACACGGCTTTATTCATTTAGTCCACAATGTCGACATGAAATTGAACAGGAATGGCGCCAGGCTGTCAGGCGCATGATGGATCTCCATTCTGCTCAGATTCTCTACAGGAGATTTTGTGCTGGGTGGCAGACGTAAACAGTTTCCATGTCCTTGGCCGATCACCGACCGGCCGATACTGTTTTTTACAGAGTCTGATTTGTTTTTCCTTGAAAGTTCTAAATTCAAATTGAGCAATGTAGTTGAAATGCTCTTATTTTGAAGGACTCCAGGGGAAGTGAGGCTGGTCAGCATTGTGTATGCGTTCTGACTTTGTCCAACCTGTAGTTTGTTTCTTTAACCAATTGTGTGACATTTTGAAGTGAACATGATTTGTTTAGTCCATTATAGGTTGTTTGTTGGCTTTGTTGAGGGACTTCAAGGCTCGTGGCTGGATCTGAGCTATCGCTAGCTTTAGGCTAGCCTCTCGAAACTGGCAACGTTCCTCGCGGTGATTCATTCTGAAGTGTCTAATTAAGTTTGTCGCGCCGAACGCTTCCAGGGTTGTTCCGCGACAGCTTTATTTGTCTTTACGTCTAACCAACCATAGCTGACAGCGTACATGCACACATACAACGGGCTCGAGGCTGGCTGTGAGCGCCAGCTAGCTTTAGCCACTTTAGTGACATTAGCTCCCTTAGAGCTCGTTATGTTCCTCGGTGTAGTTAAATTGTGTTTCGTGGTTTTACGTTTGAAGTCGTGGTCGCTCATGCTCGGTGTAACCAATTAAATTGTCCGATAAAGTCTTACTTTACGGTGCGTCGAAGAATATACCTGTAGCAAAAATATTTGATTTCAATCCAACCCAAGCCTGAATATGTCACCGACCACAAAGTCTGTGCGTCTAGCAGCCGTGTAAATGCAACGCCTTTGTTAACATCCTGACCCTGCCAGCCGCCAGACTTTCTGTTATTTTCCTTGAAGAGGAGCTCGGAGGGTGCAGCCCTTCCTCTCCGATGAGGAGTGACGGACACGGAGACAGCCTGGACAGGCAGGAGGGAGGCATGGCGAAGATGGCAGCGCTGTGATGTGAGCCTATTAAGGCAGAAGAAGCGGCACAGGCGGTGCTGTCATCCCTCCACCCCTCAGCACCTCCTCCCTCTCTCCCCTCACACACCTCTGATGCTCTCCATCCTCCTCGGACCTCCCTCGCGCTCCTTCCCTTTCATCATGTTCCCATCACCCATCCCTGAGTGCCATGTGGACGCGGCAGGTTCCGAAGACCACGCTAGCCGTCGGCTGTCTTTTGTGAGACACGCCGTCTCACAGCGAGACGTTCTTCGAGCTAAAGGCTCCTCAGATTAGCATAATTAGATTAACTAGAGAGAGAAATCAATGTTTAGCGTGTGGAGATGAAACAGAAAGCCAGATAAATTACACAAACATACAATAGATCCGTCAGCATGCTGTTATGTACAGAAAAAAAAGATGATGATGATGATGATGATGATGAAAGGATGGATTCACACAGAGCGGTGGCAGCATGACGACCTTTTAGACTCATTGATCCTCATGTTGTTCATTTTCTTGTTTGCGTTTTGTTTCCTTCCTGTTACTGAGACAATGCTGTTTTTTTATGAATACATTTTAGGCCAGTTCTGTTTTCCTAGAATTTTCCCGATCAGGCGCTTTTGGTTCGGTGAATTGGAGGTTTAACAATTCAGGTTCTGTTTTTATGTCCGAAGTATTATGTACTTATGTACTGCAAACGGTTCACAACGACTTTATTCCTGCTGTTAGATTGTTGGTTTCTGCTAACTTCTGACAGAACCGGACATTTCCCTCCGGTCCTGCCGCCCTCCTTTAGCAGCAGAACCTTAAAGTCCGGTCATTTGTAAGATTCCAGAACCATTCTTACAGTGGAGCAGGGATCATTATACTGCTGGAAGAGGCCACTGCTACCGTGGAAGACTGTTTCTATGATACCAACTACCAACTAACCGCTTTGGTACCACCTTATCACTTTGGTACAACTTTGATACCACTTAACCTCTTAGGTACTACTTCGTTACCACCGAACCACTTTGGTACCACCTAACCCCTTCGGTACCACTTTGGTAATACCTTATCACTGTGTTACAATCTATCTACTCTCCACTCACCAGTCATGGTTCGCTGACTTTCTCAGACCTCCATCCACCACTTTTGTCGGTACTAATCACCGCAGACTAGGAAAAACCCCCAAAGACCTTTAGTTCTGGACTTCCCCTACCCCTCTGATTTTACCTGTTCCCAACGAATGGACTTGAAGGGCAGTGATGTTCCCTCTGTGCCTGACGTACCGGACCCACCGCCACAACTGATTTATCAGTGTTATTCACCTGACTTTAATATAAATACTTACTTAGAATATTATGGAAGATTTATGTGTTAATAATGTTATTCCCCCCGGGGGTCCAATTGAACCACCTGGAATTCAACAGCCCTGCCTCTGAGTCTTGCCTTCAACGCACATAAGTTTCATTACGCGGAGTATTTGTTGATATGAAGCAATGTCCCTGCTTTTATTCAGGAGGACCGGTGAACGCGCCGATTCCTCAGTTTCATCTGCAGCATTTATTTCAAATCTCTCGCTCAGACTTCCACTGCCAAAGGTCACAGAAGATAACCTTCAAAGTCGCTGAATGAAATTCGTCCCTGGCAAATGTAGCCGTACTAGATGCGGCCTGTCAATCATCTGCTGTAACAGCATCACCCAGCCAGGACATCCAGATACGAGTCGTAAACCGCCGCCAGAAACCTGAAACCCACCGAGTCAGCATCATCATCATCAGCCTCGTTTGACTCCAGTGACCCGCCATGGCCTTCATCTTCTTTTTCCCACTAGCCCACCGTGTGGACTGCAGGTACTGCAGAGAGTTTTTTGCTTTTGCTAAATAGTTGCTATGCATTGGTTGTCAGGTTATGATAAATGATCAGGCAGAGTTGCGGCCCTTTGACTTTAAGTTGTGCTCGCTCTCTCTCTCTCTCTCTCTCTCTCTCTCTCTCTCTCTCTCTCTCTCTCTCTCTCTCTCTTCTCTCCCTCTCGCCGTCTATTTTAGGAAGTTTACCTGAACTTTCCACAGTAATGGAAAAGCACTTTAGACAGCGGTAGGGATCCTCCTGAGGGGAGGATCTAAAGTTCATATCAGGACGTGACTCGTGAAAAAGGCCTAATATCTCAAACAGAACCTTATTTATTTTTCTGACATTAGATTTTCTTAAGGTTTGTCTTTTACAGGTTTCAGAACACGGATCAAATGCCGGACAGTTAGTCAGGATAGATGAACGCTTTGCTCCTTGCCAAAGGCAGGTGGGAGGGATCATGTGGATGTTCACCTCTAACATTAACGGGGATGTGTTTACGTCTGTTTTTATGTCTGTTTGCAAGAATTTGTGAAAAATGGAGATTCTGTGTGGTTACAACACTGACTCTGGTCCAGATGTTGGGGGGGGGGGTCCAGATCCCAGTCAAAAGAGGGTGCGGCAGGAATCCAGCGTTGACCTTTATTCAAGGTTCTTATTGCTGCCACTAAGACTTGACTCTGATTCAGTCAGCTGTTGTTGCGAGTTTTACGTTTCAGTTTCAGTCTATGTGAACATGTTTCAAATGAAAATATATAAGCAATAAAAATCAGTTAACTGTAAGATACTGCAAAAGTCATAGTTTTCATGAAAGCCACGTATTCACGGAAACGAAGGACGAATGACGCACTATTCATCCATCACTTTTTGGACACCGTTGGTTCGAGTTTCTCCGATGTATGTGCATATGAATCCACTCAAGGAGATCTACCTTGTAGCCTACATCTCATAATCTGTTCTACTAGTTCATATTTTACTCACTAGGGGGCGCCTTTTTTAATTTTTTTTACAAAAAACACTTTCGGACATAACTTGACATTTAATTTGAGGAGTTCAATCAGGAGGATTGCGTGTACTACGCAGGAGATTGGAGACATACCCTTCCTGCCGTGGACAACAAGCGTAGGCCTAGTCTAAAGCTGAAGCTGCTGGTTGGTCTGAGGTGATTAAGTTGGTAAAACTCCATTGACGCTGCGTTTTGAAGTAATTTAAATACATCAGAAAACTGCGGTGGGTTCCCTTGAGCGTCCGGGTCACGTGGACATTTACCATCGCCGGCTCTGATATAATCCGATATAAAATAAAGAACCAAAGGAATGACTTAAAATGTCACATAGGCCTGATCTACGAAACACCCTAATCTAATTACACACTGGCACCGATATTTTCCATCTACTCTGCTGAAACCAAAGCGCCAACTATACTCCCAGCGTACGCGGCGAAGGAGAGGACATTGCTTTAACGTCCTAAATTGATTCCAAGTGTAATATTTATACTTTGTTTGTGTTTGTTTACACGTGGGTCCGTGCTTCTACCTGTGCCTGGAATTAACGTGCGGGGAATCGGCTATTTTTCTCCATTTTCGCTGAGTGCGCTCTGATTAATGAGCAGACGCCGCAGTCCTGCAGGGCCATAATTCACAATAATTCATAATTCATATTCCACGGACAGGATTTCTGTGGGTGTGTGGAGAATGCGTGTGCGTGGTCTTTGCTGATGTTTGCTGCTCACGGTTGACTTCCTGCCGTTGAATGTTTGTATGTGAGGAGAAGAGTTAGAGCGAAGCGACCGGCTTCTGTCTTCCTCGCCGCTGATCCTTCATTCCTGCGCTGCTCAACTAAACCGGAACAGCTTTCCAGTGTTGGCCAGAAATACCACGCGGAGAGTTTTCTCCTTATGGAGAGTAAACACTTTCATTCCCCGGCATAGTCTTCCTCCCTGACGGCCCCATTCATCGGCCTGAGAAGCTGGAGGATGGATTATGGAGGGATATGAATGAGAAGAAGCACAGAGTGGTACTGAGACTTGAACTCAGTGAAGATCTCACACACACACACACACACACACACATATATGTATATATATATATATATATATATATACTTATATGTGTATTTACGCAGTTGTCACTTTTTTGATGATATCACATCCACGCGCCTTGATTCCAGTGGGAGCGCCGTGGCCGCGTACGGGTGACCATGTGACCGACCACTGACGTTCTATCCTTGTGTAAATACAGACGTAACGTCGATGTAAACCATCCAGAGGTTTTGTGTCTTTATTTTGGAAATCTGACCTTCAGCTCTCGCCTTCTTTCCGTTTATATTTCTACTTCAAAACTTTGAATTGTCACAAAATTAGCGCTGAATTTTAGAAACATGCGTTGGACAAAGGGGGCGGGTCCAAAAAGTGTAGGGGGACACGTCCTTTGTGTACCGCTGTGCCCTTGTCCTAATCACCGCGCCGTAAGAAAAAAGGGCATTTTAGCTGAAATATCGGTTTGATTTTCAAATCTCTATATCTTTATCTCTATATATTTATCTCTATATCTTTATCTCTATATATTTATCTCTATATCTTTATCTCTATATCTTTATCTCTATATCTTTATCTCTATATCTTTATCTCTATATCTTTATCTCTATATCTTTATCTCTATATCTTTATCTCTATATCTTTATCTCTATATATTTATCTCTATATCTTTATCTCTATATCTTTATCTCTATATCTTTATCTTTATATCTTTATCTCTATATCATTATCTCTATATCTTAATCTCTATATGTTAATCTATATCCCTATATATTTATTTATACATAAATCTCTATCCAAGGTTCACATCCATCAAGAGTGAAGCATCATACAGTGGGCGTGGGTTCATGTGTGGCGGGCTGCGTTTTTGCGTACAGGGGGGTTTACGTCCTCTCTTAATCCCTTAACCCCCTTCAGGTTACCCACTGGAGACCCACACCAGGACCAGAAACACTGACATCTGAACCGCGGCCGTGTCGCGTTAGAGGAGCCTAAAGGAGATTAAAAAAAAGTGACGTTCCCCCTTTTTCAAAGTTCCACCTCACAGCTTATTCCTCTCTCTCTCTCTCTCTCTCTCTCTCTCCCTCTCTCTCTCTCTCTCTCTCTCTCTCTCTCTCTCTCTCTCTCTCTCTCTCTCTCTCTCTCTCTCTCTCTCTCTCCTGAAGGAGATTTGGAGGGCAAAGATAAGTTTCTGTCAGCGGTGCGCCGTGAGCCGTCCCAGACGGGGCGTCGGTTGTCCTCCGCGGTGATGTACTACAAGGGATCAAATAATCAATTGTGTGAGATGTCTACTTCCATTCCAGACGTCCTACATCTGTTATCTCCGCGGTTCCTCTCCTCCTTCTCTTTCTGCTTGGGCTGCTTCCAATCCGCCCGGGCTTGTTCGTCTGAAGATTTACTACAAAGCGTAATTGGTACCAAAGGCGACAGTGTCGGGCCCGGCTTGATCGCCGTGTCCCGCCATTCTTAAAGGCTTAATACGTCTTCTTATTCAGACCGCAACTCCGCGTCTGCTCCGGTTTACACTCCGCCGCTCTCCGTCTCGACTGTCCATCTGCATTTTATGTCTGTGCTCTCTCTTCTCTAGCGCCGTTCCTCCTTCCCTCTTCTCTCTCTTAAGGTTTCTAAGAGAGACTTTGATCCTTTTAACCGCCTCGTGGAGCTGACGGGTTTCGCCGGAGAAAACCTTCCCGTTCACCAGAGCAGATATTGGAGAGGTGACGTTGAAGTGATCTGACATTTATGGTTGTGGTTGTCAAGGACTTGGATGACATGCTGGCCGGCTGGGGCAGAATACCTGTGAACAAAATAAAGAAGCTTCGGTGTGTCGGTCTATAAAAGTTACGTTCACGTCATCATGATGGAAGTTTCTTTATTTCTCTCTGCTCTGGAAATGTAATGAAATCAACCGGCGTCTTCAAACTGTCGGATTTTTGTTGATAAAGATAATAAGATCGAATTTTTGCATTCCTAAAATTGAGATTATAAAATTATTACATTTTTAATACAAGGAAAATATGCAATTCCTAAATTATACCTGCTTATTCTTTGAATACGATGTTTAATGCTGCCAACTAATGATGTCAATGGAGAAAAAAAAAGTTCTAACATGTAATTAAACCCGTTAAATTAATTTAAAACAAAGAAATTATAAAATTTCCATAGTATTTTATTTAAAAAAGATAAGTAAGATGAACTTTTGAATTAGAATATGGATAAAATACGATATAAACAAGATACGTCTCCTCGAGTATATGCCCCGAATTTGGACTGAATAAAGCTCGGGTCGGCTCATAATGCTAAAACAGAGCTCCCCCTAGTGTCAGAAATAAAAAACCAACCTTTCAAAAATCAATCCAGTTCTTCCTCAAAGTCTACAGTGGTATAAATGACTCATGAAATATTTATTGAGATGTTTTTCGTTAAAACAGCTCCCCCTAGTGAGTAAAATATAGACTATTTAAGTAAAAAAAAAACAATGTATACAAGATAAATCTTAATGTCTCCATTCATATGCGATAAATTTGTACTCAATCGGACCAACGGTTGAGAAACTATGCTCAAAAACTTTTGGAGATTATCTCCTTCTATTGTAGGAAGAATAAAACTGACCTTTTCCCGAAATCACTCCAGTCCTTCCTCGCATTAAGGTCTATACGGGTATAAAGTCAGAACATTACACAAGAAATGGCTTTTGAGTCATTGCGTTCACATGAAGGATGTGAGGCGACGGCGGCCGGCCTAGCAGTGGATTCGGTTGCGGCTATAATGATTCCGTAATGTCGGGAAAAACGTATCATTTGTAATAAAATGACATGAACTTCGACATGTGAAACAATAAAACACTTATCCAGTGTCGTGAGATTCAGAAGTTGTTGGAAACCCGCTCTCCTAAAACCGTCTAAGCTCAGAACTTTGTACAAGGAAGAACTGGAGTGTTTTGGCGAAAGTTCGGTTCATATACTTCTGACAGTAGGGGGATGGGCCATAACTTCTCGACCGTTGGTCCAATTTAGTCCAAACCTGTTACGTATGCTTCGACCCAAGGCGATCTATCTTTAATACACTGTTTCACTCTAATAGTTCCTAATTCACTCACTAGGAGGCGCCTATTTTACATTTAATGTGAGGGGTTCAGTCAGCGGGATTGATTGTAAAACACAGGGGATAAGGGACTTTTTGGGGTATACACTTGATGTCGGTGACGACAGCTTAGGTCTAGTTTTTATCGTACGACCCGTTCTTATAGTTCTTGCATGAAACAAAACTATATTAATATAGTTTGATTGATTGATTGATTGATTGATGACTGATTGATTGATTGATTGATTGATTGACTGATTGATTGGACAAGCTTCTTCTAATATTCCGTCCATCCCACAGGTTTATGACGCGGCTCCTGAAGTTCAAGGCTTGACTTCCTGTTGTACAGGAAATTGATTATTTCATCAAAATATCATTTATTTCTAAATCGATACCATCATTATTTTTTTTTAAATTCTTGCAGAAACTCACCTGGAGCCCGTTACTCTGACAGGTGTGACATTCAGATCCGCTTTGATTCGGCTGCACCCTCCGGCGAAGGTCTTGCCTTGCGTTGTTTCGGAATAGATGAAGGTTTTTTGCGTTTTCGCGTTTTTGCTGCAGACCGAGAGATAAGCAAAGACTTTAAGAACAACAAAAATATCAACAGGTGTATGAGGTGAGCTGTTGTGAATTGTGGAATCATTCCTGCGGGTGTTAATTAAATAAAAAGATGAAGATTATATTTCACGTCTTGCAGATAAATGGACATTTTAGCAGGAAGTAAGTTTGATTTAATGGGCAGAAAGTAGCTTAAAAAAAAAAAAAAAAGAAAGATACTGAGCAGATGGACACACTTGATTTTGAAAGTAAGTCCTCATCATATACTGGATGAACTTGGGACGTTGCCCTGAATCTATTCAAAGGCTTTTCTCTTTTTCAGTTTAGAAAAAAAAGCAGTTTGGCTCTCAAACTCAACATTTTCAGCGGATAAATAAAACACGTAAACACTTTAATTGCTTCTACTCCAATCTTGTTGATGCGTTCAATGGAAGTTCCGTTTGGTGAAAGCGTTATTCATGAAGCGCTATATGTGACCAGAGTTTCCGATAAGTCAGTGAGCGAACTCCATCTGCTGCTCGACACAAAATGTGGCAGAAATCTTTAGAATTTGTAATTATTTTTTGTTTAGCATGGTAAAAAGTAGATTTGTTGCTGATCCTTGAACGCACCACTCCTTTGATCTAAATGGCAGTCAAGGTTGAACTAAGTTTCATGTCATTTTCCTCTCTGGGCCATTAGCGGTTTGTAGCATAGTTAGCATGCGCCCCCTTAATATCTGTCTTCATTGTTCCAATATTTCAGCGTGGCAAAACTAGTTTGACTCAACAAAATTATTCTCTTGTCCTCAACAATGCAAAAAAAAAGAATCCCTTTTTATAATTATACTTATAAAAGTTTTATATTTCATTGAAGATAGTCGATTTTGATTAGATTAGCTCAACTTCTTGGTAAGGCGTGCTCTTAGAAAACGATTTGACTCTTATATTTCCGGCATTGAATTTTATCTCCAAACGATTTCAGTCAATCATTTTTTTAAGGCGGCATTTTTACTCAATAGTAAAATAAATAGGGCGAGGTATTTCAGAAAAACAATGTTTTCCGGACATTATTTCCTTACCCTCGGTACAAATTAGTTGGAAATCTATCCTGTAAATATTCTAGTTTACTCTAGTAGTTCATATTTTATCCACTAGGGGGAGTTTCCATGAAACCAAACACTATTTTTACATCACACAAAACTCAAAAAAACCATTTAATGGATCATTTTCAAATTTTATTCCCTCATAGACTTTAATGTGAGGAAGAACTGTAATGATTTTTGACAGAAGGTCGGTTTTACATTTGTGACACTAGGGGGCGCTTCACTTCGAAAAAATGTCGGGCCATAATTTCACAATCGTTATGTTCCAAAAATCCAAATTTGTGCATATGAATCGACCCCAGGAGATTTATCTCGTATGTAATATATGTTTAACTCTAATAGTTCATATTTTACTCACTTTTGTCGAAAATGGGATTATTTTACTTTTCTGTCAAGGAAAAATCCCATATATTCTTCTCATATGTGATACAGGAGAACTAAATAACTATTTTGCTCCTTATCTTTATCTATATATCTAAATCCATTATATTGACCAAAATAAAATAAAAAACCTCTACAAATAATAGAAGCCAAGCAAATGTAAAGCGGAGTCCCGATGGGAAGACGCAGAGTTCACTGTATCACTCTCACTTGGTCACAGGTTGACTCGCCTGCTTTAACTTCAGTGATTTATCACCGAGAGGAGACGCGGCACAAACGGTGGTGACAGTTTGGGGTCGCGGTGTGTCGACACATATGTGAGTTAAGCAGCTGAGCAGGCAGACAAACTCCTGCAGACTGCTTTTTGTGTCGATGTTCCCCCTGAGAACTGTGATGCACAAGTTTGCTGTAAATAACTTCCAGCCCAAGAGCTCTTGGAATATTTCTTCGCAGCTCTTGAGGCTATTGACCAAAACTGATGATTATATGACGGGTTTTCAATTAGTGATTAGTAATTATTTTATTATATAATTATTATTCTTTGACAGATTGCTTTTGGCCCCTCCCCGGTCAAAAAGAAGAACCAGAGGTGACCGGGCCTTTGCCTCTGGAACCGTCTACTATTCTTGTCATTTTTAAATTTCTGTTGAAAACGCAACATTTTTCTCCTCTTTTAATCCGAGTTGAGTTTTTTACATTTCTATTCAAGTCTTCCCATTTGAAATCTTTATTTTAATGCTTCCTTTCTTTTCATTTATGCTTTTATATTGCTTGATTTGAACGGATGATGTCATCTGTCTTTTATTCTTGTAATGTTTGGATCTGCTCAAGGTTTCTGACTGTTAAAAGGCAGTTTTTTTGCTGCTCTTTCTGGAAAACATCCTGAGACAACAGTTGTTGTGAATTATGATTATATAAATAAAGATTGAGTGATAAACGCGCTACATAAATAAACTTTGACTGGAAATGATTATTAATTGATTAATAATTGACATATTAAAACGTATTCAAATAAATTAGTTAGCTATTACTTACATGTACTATATAAAAGTAACTACGTGAAATATTACATTTTCTAGGCTGTTTCCTCCTATTTCATATTATTGGTGAAGAATTTCCCAAATCTGAAAACTGAATAACCTTTTCTTGCTAATATTTGTCGATTCGTTTTACTTTCCAACACGTCATTTTTTCCTAAAACTTGCGTCACTCCTGAATAATTTGTAACGTCGCGCCGTTGGTTCTATTCTAAACTAAAAGCTGTCAAGCTTGTGTCGTATCATGTGACTGTTTCTCTGGATTGTAATCAGCCTTTTACTTACCGGGGTAATTAAAGTGTCACATTTCCACCCTCTGTCATGCCGGCGTACTGCGTTGGATTTATGCAAAGCCTGTTTTTAGCAGTGTGTGTGCAGACCTGATCTCCGATCTTGTTGCTTCAGTGAGACGGAGTGGCAGGGGCTACATGGCTTTATGCATATTTCATAGGGTATGCTTTCCTGCTAAACTGACCCATTAGGATGAGTTTTAGTTACAGATCATTTAGGTTCTGATATCTCCTCCTCAGTGCGTATCTGTGTGTGTTTGTGTGTGTGTTTGTGTGTGTTTGTGTGTGTTTGTGTGTGTTTGTGTGTGCCGGCCCTTCGCCTATTTGCCTATAATCAATCTTTCCTGCTCTCCGTGTCATTTATCTAATGTTCTTTGCAGTGCTTTACGGTAAAAGACCTTGTGTGAATCACACTACACCGCTAACAATTCAGCTTGACTACAAGCTCTTACACACACGCACACACGCACACACACCGAACACACACACACAAGAACACACACACACACACATCACTGGAATGAGGCTTATCGTTGACTGTGAGCTGTCGGTCATATACTCATCCATCCATTCATTCATGACACGCTCTAGTGTGATATCGATTCCCCTATATCTAATATCCCGTTTTCTTCCGTTTTACTTAATTTAAATAATGTTTATTAAACGCATTTCCTGTTATTTTCGCTCAAAGAATTCTCACATTTTTGATTATTCCTGATTGGACACCTAAACCTAAGCTCCTCAAATTAAATGGGAAGTTTATTCTACCGAAAGCAGAGTGTTTTTTTTTTTGAATAAAAAAAGCTCCACCTAGTGCGTAAAGTAAGAACTATTCACGTAAAGTAGCAATAAATGCAAGACGGATCTCCTGGAATGGATTCATATGCACCAAATTTGGATTAAACCAGACTAACGGTTGCAAAACTATGGCTCGAAAATCCTTTGAGATAAATCTCCCCCTAGTGTTGGAAATATACAGCCGACCTCTGTCAAAATCAATGCAGTTCTTCCTCGCACTAAGGTCTACGTGTGTATACAGTTTGAACCAACTATGCACTGGAACTAGCACCAGCACCGACCTAGCACCAGGTTATTTCTGGTGGGAAAGGGGTTCAGAAGAACATGTCAACTCCACCATAAAAGAACAGGTCTGGATTAAAACCCTCTTGGGTTCAGGTGATAACGCTAATCACCAAAAAACTGAACCGCCTCTACAAGAACCTGCTAGATTAATACTGGACTGTTTATCATCTGGTGCCGCTCACCTCAGGCTGGCTTTTGTGAATGTCGTTTATTTTTTACCGTCAAAAACTCTCCCGAAAAAACAGAGCTGGCTGAAAGGAAGTGTGACACACGCACACACAAACATAACACACACACACACATATATTTGTCACACACATCATGAAAAGGCAGGGCTGGTGTCTGACATCATTAACCATGAAGTTAAGGAGTCTCCCAATTAGCTCTGTCTGAAGAGGAGTCTGAGTATTACAATGTTATTACCCCCCACTCATTAATCTTTAGCAGTCTTTAACACACAAACACACACACACACACACACACACACACACACATGCATACACACTGTCAAAGAATATATTAAATCCATGAAATTCTGTGAGGTGGGTGACTCATCATTATAATCAATCCATTCACTGACACTGGTGACCTTTAACCTGTCAGTGCAACCGTTATGGCTAAATGTAAACTGAACTTGCTGAGTGGGTCATTCTGAGCAATGTAGTGTTTTACATTAAAATCAGAACTTCGGTATTCACGGAACCTATTCCATGCAGCGGTTGTAGTTTTTCAACAGCCAATGTGTGATTAGAAAGCCTTTGGCGCCCAGACTCTTCCAAGAGGTTGTTTATTGACGGGTTTCTACCCTGAAGCAGCAGCATTGATATATTCCTCCGGAGTATGGATACTGGTGGTGGTGGCTGATGACTCTGCTGAGGCGGATGAATGATGGAACCGATGGAACCAGATTTTTTTGTGATGAATTCTTGTAATTCATGGAAAACAGTAAGTTTGAACTAGATTAGCTCGCCGCTACTGCTTTCATTACGCAGTGAAATCTCGTAGCTTCGTGTTTTTATAAAACAATTCGACCCTTATTGTATTCTTTACTTTTTTCTTTGTTGCATAATTCTTTATAGTAAGTCCTCAAATGCTATAATATGCCAAAAGAATTCTACTTAACAGCCATGGGTAATGCCCCCTGTTACCCCGGGCGTACCCCAGGGCGCCATCTTTGGCCCCTCACTCTTTAGCACATACATGCTGGGCAATATTATAAACAGGCTCAGTCACATTCTTCGATAAGAAATAGTGACGCACAAAGTGCTCAACCAAACAGTTGAGCTGTGAGTTGAAGGGCGAACTGCAGATGATCTCTTGTGGAGTCTGGTAAGAATTGGAAAATGGTCAAGTGGGTTTAATTATCAGAGATGGACAGAGATTTTGGAAGTGGCATAAAAAACGAATTTTGAAAGAAGATTCCTGCGAATCCGCCAAGCTAAACTTCTGGCAACCCGTCTTATTCAATATCCCTGACCTTCTGCCAGTTTACGACAGAGAGGCTATGAAAACTGTCACATGACAGCCATCACCAACGCCTCCCACTGTGCCATGTTAGAGAATCCCTTCTGCTGAGAATCTGTTCTCTTCACCTCTGACCCTCGTTTCTGTGTCTGGGAGAAAGTGTGATGGCGGGGTGCCGAGCTGAAAAATGAAAAGTAGCTTCTGTACTTGGTGCAGAGTTTGGAGGATTGGTTTGTTACGGTGGAAGACAACTCCAAACCACCGACCATTACACCATTAAACTCACACATCAAACTAACTATAACATATATTAAATGTTTTGAATTACACAGAATTGCTCTACGATGAACGTGTTTCATATTCAATTACTCTTTTTTTTGGTTTCCTTTAAAAGATCTCTCGTGTGTTTCCTGTTGATTGTCGATCCTCAACTCTAGTCCTCACCTCCTCAAAGGGATTTTCTGGAGTTCACTTCTATTCTCACTATTGATAATAGTGAGAAACTGTTGACAGTAATTACTGTACGGATGTTAATGTTGTACTTACAGGGGAAAATTAGCTTCAGGGTGAACCACGGCTGAAATACAAACAAAGCTAAAGTTGTTTTTTTTTAACTCTGAACAGACAAAAAGGGAAGCAAAAAAGTAATCCGAGCTGAAACAGGAGAAAACTGTGTAAAAAGAAATGACTGTTTACCCTACACTTCTCACAAAATGTGGATATATACCATATAAAACCAGTATGTGCTTAAGTATTCTTCATTAACTCAAAGGATACAAATCACCATTATTGTTTATTTTTCGAGTTACGTCCTTAAAACAGTGTTTCTGGAAGAAAAAAAAAAAGTTCTGGTCCCCGTTGAGTCCAATATGAACTTTACATGTAAAATACGACATTTATAAGACGGAGCCCCCCCCCAGAAAAACTCAAATGCACCTAATTTGGACTCAATCGGACCAACGGTTGAGAAAACTATGGCCTGACAAATTTGGAGATAAACCTCCAACTATTGTAAGAAATAAAAACCCATACTTTCCCCCAAAACACACCAGTTCTTCCTCACACTAAGGTCTATGTAGATCTAAAATTTTTCAATTATCCATGCTATAGCTTTTTTAGACATCGCCTCATCACGAAAGGATCTGTGGCAGCGGCGGCAGCGGGGGGGGGGGGGGGGGGGGGGGGGGGGTGAAGAAGATTATATCCCCCTACTTTTCATGGACATAATTATGACCAGCCATAAAAGTGGTGAAGGAGCAAAAAAAAGCCCAAGCACTTTCTTTCTGAGACGAATGTATGTCCAAAAAGGTCTCAGTGGGACCTAAACTCCAATAATAATGGACTTGAAATACTCATTATCATAAGTATAACATTTGAGAATGTCTCAACCCGTCAGGTGAAATATCAGAATGTATCAGAATCCAGAACAGAAATGACTTTTCATGCGTTTGTTTCGTCTCACCACGCCCGTCTGACATGACCGCAGTGAAACGCTCCCATCCAACGTCAAAGAGACGCTTAAGCCGGAGGTCGATGACTCTCAGTGTCACATCTGCCGGCAGCAGCGGAGTAAAACGCTACCTAAAGAATATTTCGGGACGTTGGAGAGAGAAATCCAGAGACACACGAGTGTCTCAGCCACAATCGGGATGTCGGAGGCTAAAGGACATCTGCATGGAGACAACAGATGGAAACAGAGGAGAGGAGGATCAGACGGCGCAGCAGAGCCCAGCTGAAATATATATGTGTGTTTTTATTGTCAGTGCCTAAAAAGCCCGGCTCAGACTAGGGGGAGATTTAAAAACCTCCTGATTTTCAAATTTGAGTTGCATCAAGTACAAAAGGACAAAGTTCCGTCTCACAGAGAGTCCCTGCCTCTGACAGGGGTTGTCTAGTCCTCATCCGAAAGCTGGGGGGGGGGGGGAGGGTGAGATTTTAATCAGCCGTGTTGGGCTCGGCTGTTTGATAGAAAGAAGAAGTGTTAATGAGTCGCTTTCCAGGACTACCTAATTGGATCTCGACAGAATGTATGAAATCCGCCACTTTCTGTCTGTCTCTGTTGTTCTGCTCGTTATGTGCCAGAACAGAACAGTCGGGGAGTTTATGGACTAGCCGCCGCCGCGTCCGCCGCCGCAGACCTTTCATGTTTAACGCGACAACTCAAGAACCATTTTTTCAAGTTTTGTACCCGCATAGACTTTGTGTACGAGGAAGAACTGGAGTGTGTTTTCCCCAACACTAGGGGGAGCTTTATCTCCAAATGTTTTTTTTTCTGGTCATAATTTCTCAACCGGTGGTCCGGTTTAGTCCAAATTTGATGCATGTGAATCGAATTGAGGCGATCTACCTGGTAAATATATGTAATCTCATATTTCACGCCATCTTGCGCAAGAAATTTGACAAAGAGGTAAAAACCACACGCAGTCAGCAAAAACATTAAGAATAGTTCATATTTTACTTACTAAGGGGGGGGGGGGGTTTCTGGACAAAAGTCAAAAACTATTGCTTGGATCATTTTCACCTTATTCTGAGGAAGAACTGGGTTGATTTTTACGAGAGATCAGTTGTATATTGTTGACACTAGGGGGAGCTTTATCACTAAAAGTTCTTGTGCCTTAAATGCATTCATGTATTTTTGATGACAGCTAAAATAAATTGGGGTTTCACACCGAAACTCTTTCCACATTTTGATGCGTTTTCTCCGCGTACGAAGGACCCCGCTTTGAAATGAGGGTCTCAACCCAATCCAGCCAATCTCCTGTTACATCTCTGAGCCCATCCCGCTAACTGCTATCGTGCAACAGGGAATTAGCCCTCCTTTATAGCTCTTCTTCTCCCCTTTGCATTCATCCAAAACGCCATTGTACGACGCACAATAAGACTCACTCACTTTCCGACTGTCTTTGTCACCCTTCTAATCACCATTGTGGGGCAGACAATGCAGCAGCCGCCTCTGCTACACAGTGGCGGCAGGGCTGCAGTCGAAAAATCATTCAGCAGCCGACAGAGGCTGACAGTAACGTTTTTATTTTGGGCTGTGTGTGTGTGTGTGGGTGGGTGTGTGTCGATGGTTATAACAGCGTACTAATATGTCCTTCCTAACGAGACGTTTGATCCTATGACCTTTATCATTTGCTGTTCTAAACACTGGTGTTCAGGTGTGTGCGTTTGTGACCCCTACCATTATGTGTGAGCTGGGTTCATGTGATTGACACTCCCTCTCTCTCTCTCCCACTCTCTCGCTCTCTTTCTCGCACACAGACACACACAAACACACACACAAACATGTGCCGTTTTTTTTTATTTTTATGTGTCTCATCAAAGCAGAAAACATATTTTCATACTTTATAAACACAGGTAGAGAGAAGCTGTGTGCTATTTTAGAATAGCGCTGTATGCTAGCATCTTATCACAGAACGTCATGCTCCATTTTTTTATCTTTTTTTTTTTGCCTTCAACTGCTTTTAAAGACGCACCGAACGAATTGCCCAGAATTTTGAGGAAAAACATTTGTTATAAAACTGTTTTTTCCAGGGAAACATTCTTTTGCAGGCTTCTTTCACAGGATTTTACTTTATTTTTTTTATCATTTCAAAACCCGTCTTAACCTTTTCATGTCCCGCCCAACTGTTTTTAATGAGCACCTTTATTAGTCACTATATAATATTAATAACAATGTGACTGAACCTGTTTCTAATACGACCCAGTGGCAGCATAGAAGAGTAAGGGGCCGAGGGTGGAGCCATGGAGTTGGGAATTACCCATGGCAGTTGATAGAGTCCTTTAATATCCAATAATAATTCATATAATTCAATAAGAACGATTGTTTTTGCTGTATCTTTAAGCATGTGAAGACTTATTAATCAGAGGAATGAAACTAATAATAGTTCTAATAGTTTTCTCAAAATCTGCATCACCAAAAATAGTGAAGATATTAGACTTTATAATAAAGCTGCATGAAGTTAACAGTCATCTAATCTGACTTTCTTCCACTTTTAACCAACTTTAAATGTACAGTCTCTATGATTAAATCAAATATACAAATACATTATTTTCCCCTCTCTTCTTGTCGAGGACATTAAAGTGTTTTAAAGAACACTTACTCCCCTTCAGTTACAATTTCTCCATCTTTCAGTGAACCTTAGTTTCTGGTAGTTCATCATCCTCAACCGACTGAAACTGAAAACCAAAGGGAAACTGAAAGTGTCATGGCGGTGCTTTTTTGCCACAGTGCAGCCAACAGCATTCAGTTTGGAGCCTCAACAAGGGTAGCATCCATCGGTCTAGTGGGGACATGGAGGCTTTTAGAGCTCTAACCATTTAAAAACACTGGCTGCCCAGTTCAGTTCAGTTCAGTCCAGTTGAGGCTCTGCACCGCGAGTGTTCTCTCTTTGTTTAGCAACTTTGTGTTTTTATCTGATATCTGAGGACTGGAGATCGGACAGGCAGAGAGAAAAGCTGTAAACAAAGGAAGGTGGCGGTCTTACGTCAAGCCGGACGACGGGAGGGGGAGAGGGAGAGAGTGTGTGTCTGTTTGTGTGCGTCCCTGAGATGAAATGACAAAAGCAGAGAGGCTCCAGATGAAGGGATTATATCTCAACACTCTGTCCAAACAATTGTTCCCATCGCTCTGCCTCTAACAATCGCGTTTGGCCTGTGAGTCAATTGCTCAGGGAGCGCAGAGCATGTTTATATATATATATATGTGTGTGTGTGTGTGTGTGTGTGTGTGTGTGTGTGTGTCTGGGGAAGGAAGGCATGGAGGACGTAAAAGCCAGCCAGCCAAAGACAGTTTGGTAGCAGCTAAGCATTTCTCCTCCACACAGAGTCATCGACGCTCCCCAGAGTACGTTTAAGCTTTTACTTCTAAGAATAAATATATGTTCTAATGTCCTTACCCTTGAAAACCAGCCGGTAACAGCGGAGCGCGGGGGAAGTCAAGAATTAAGGTGTAGTAACCCAAAGACAATCCAACAGCGTCGGGAAGAATGCTGAATATTAGAACACGTGGGCATCGACCTTTATCTTCTTCAAGGTCATGCAGTGAAATAGTTGATTTTGACTTCTATATGATAAATAACTGGTATGCGTGTCTCGGCTTCCTCTGCGGTGTCCTCGGCCCCCTCCTAAAGAAGATCCAATCTGTCTCAAACTGCTCTGATGCTCTGCTCACCGACTCTGTCCTCAGCGTATCGGACAGGACCGGCCAGTCAGCACAAGATAACGGCCTTTATTATCTCAATCATTGACCGTTCAGTGCCGGAGAAGAAGTTCCGGCCGAGAGAGAGAGAGAGAGAGAAGTAGAACTGATACCTGGGCAGAATACGATTTGTCTTTCATGGACTCTCATATCGTTTGCATAGAGTCAATGTTTGTACGGAGTATTTCCTCTCCTGGGGTGATTTTGTGAATGGGATGATGGAAGGGTGTCTAAATAACTGGTTAAACTGATAAACATTGACAAATCAAGACTTACATCCATTGGAGAAAGCGCTAGCTAGTAGTTAGCAGATAGCTTTTTAGCATCTGGTAAGATGCTAAAAAGAGTCAAATACGAGAAATGATTTCACTATGTTGCACTGTGCAACTGTATGAATGCTACATTACTATTATAATTACTATTATTATCACATGTAGTCAACATCCACCTGTTTTTAAAAACGTTTTTCAGATACGAGTTACTTGGTCCTCGGAAAATCATGATTGATCTGATTGATGGTGTTGTACCATGAAAACAAAGTTACCTTAAGCGGCAACAAGGTGTATCCCCCTTGGAAATCTAGATACTGGTGGTGGTGGCTGATGACTTTGGTAAGACTGATGAGTGATGATGAGGTAGGTGGCCTCGGACCCTCCCTTTTTAGCATATACACGCTGCCACTGGGTTATAGTACAAACTGGTTGAGTGTCTTTTTTCAATAAGAAAAAGTGACTCCCAGTGTTCATGGGATCTGAGTTCTACGACACAACATACTTGTTCAATCCGCCCCTTCAGAAGTCGAAGGTTTCAGAACCACTTTGTGTCCATTTGCTGGTGGCTGTCTGTTTGGAGCTGGCAGGCTGTGCGTGAGGTAAAGATAGCAGAGCTGAGGCAGGATGGTTTTATCTGAGATGACTGTTGGCAGCAGAAATCCAGCACACACTGGTTTTCACTGCTTATTAGTGTCAAAGAGAGAGAGAGAGAGAGCGAGACGGCCGTTCAAATGGAAGGGTGGGAAAGAAAGGAGTGGAGCTACTAAGTGAAAAGTAAATCGAGTACTTCGACTTGTGTTCATATTTAATCCTGTGTGATCCTAAAATGTTTTTGTTTTCTGAAAATTGACCAAGATGTTTTCTTATTTCGCTTTTTAAAAAAACTCTAGTTGTATGTGTTTTCTTGAGTTGCAGAGAATTGCTCAACTTTTTGGTTGAGCCCATTTTGAGTCACTAATTCTTATCCAAAGATGTGTACCACCTGACTAGACCTGTTTACCATACAACCCAGTGGCAACATGTTCATGCTGAATGTAAAGGGGCCAAGGACGGAGCCCTGGGGGACACCATGGGTCAAAGGGGCCACTGAAGTGGAGGCATGGCTATTGAGAAAGACTTATCCGATAAGAAGGATTTATTTTTTGAGGGGTATTTTGTAGAGTGTGAGGACCCACGACACAGAATGATGTAACCAGATTAAGCCAGGAAAGTTCTGATAAGGGTCCAATAGTAGAAACATGATTTACCAAAACAGTTAAGAAATGTCACTTTATAACGAAGGAAGTAGCATCGAGCTAATCTAATGAAAATGGACCATTATCCATGAAAGGGTGATATTTTTTTCTTTTACTGTTTAAAAACACGATTGACCCCCCCAAAAAAAAGTCCTTTTACGGTAAATCTAGACTTTAACTGACATGAAATTGAAAAAAGAAATAAGATATGCAAAGGAATCATTTTTTTCCCCAGAGTTTCATGATGAGGACATTAAAGGGATAATTCCCCCCGCCGTCTCACTAACGAAGCAATTATTTGTAAAGTCAATAATAAAAACATAGCAATTTCTTTCAATTAGTAATAGATTAATGAACTGCGATAAGAATATGCCCTTAGACACGCCCCTCCCTCCTTCTCCTGACTCGCGGTGGAGCCTCCGTATTAAACCCGTGCCGGCCCGTTACGGCTGCAGGTAATTGATGACGGTGTGAAGTTCATTAGCCGTCTCGGCTGATATTCAGGGGGATGAGGGCCGCGGGCTAAGAAATACATTTCATAGCTCATTAACCTAATGGTGGCTGCGATCCTCTCGTTTTCTCTCTCTATCTTCCTCAGCTGATGATTTCAGGTCCTCAGTTTGTTCTAAAGGTAATCAGACACATGGTGTGAAACTTCACACCTGCAGCTCGGCGAAGACGGCGGAGGGGCGACTTGGATTTGTCATTCGGCTTTAACAAGGCTGCGGATTTGTGCCTGGAAACGCCAGCGGCCAACCTTCCTACCCTAAAGTGTTGAATTGTTAGAATAGGACTCGGACATTTTCTTCTAATCGCTGCTTCAGACGCAAGTTATGAGTTACGATTCCATTTAACGCTGTTTAATAACTGTGTTACAAAACTATGTTCACTTTTATTATCAGACAGGATGGTGTCGTGGGTGAATGTAATGTCATAGCGCTGACTTAACGGACGTCATCATTTGTTATTATCATTAACCCTTTAATGTCCTCATCAAGAAACTGTGGAATTCCTTTGCATAACTTATTTCATTTTTTCAATTTCATGTCATTTATACCGTAGATTTACCATAAAAATAATTTTTTTTTTTTGGTCTATCATGTTTCTAAACGGCAAAAAAGAAAACTATCACACTTTCATGGATAATGGTCCATTTTCATTAGATTCTCCTTCTCCTGTTATCACCAAACAGAAAGAAGCATTATGTGGAAAGAAGTCCTGTGTTACTGTGACGCGTGCAGAAGTCGCTGGCTGCAGGCCAAACGGAGGTGTGTGTCGGCGTTTGGGAAATGCTGACTGCTAGTATAGAAAAGGTGAAGTCCCTAGATCACATCCAAATGTTAAGTGATTCGCTCTCACACACACCCACACACACACACAGGTGAGGTTTTCATACAAATATCACTACTAAGCAGCACAACTGGGCCATTTCCTATTTGTCAAACCTTTGGGCGCCGGCCACCAGACGAGGAGTAACCTGCTGAGCTAACACCTCCAAAAGAGCGGACAAACACACACTCGAAGAACGACGTGGGGGTAAGAACTTCTTCATCTCAGAGTAAAATGTCATTTATTCAAGAAAGATCTCCTTGAGTCGATTCACATCCATCAAAGTTGGACTA
The DNA here is from genome assembly GCA_037951165.1 of Lophius americanus. Taxonomy (NCBI): domain Eukaryota; kingdom Metazoa; phylum Chordata; class Actinopteri; order Lophiiformes; family Lophiidae; genus Lophius; species Lophius americanus. The sequence goes on along the minus strand of JBBDHG010000202.1, from coordinate 1,461,987 downwards.
AATCGGATCAACAATTAAACAAAATTATGCCTGAAAAAAAACACATTTTCCATAAAAAACTCCCACAAACGTGTAAAATATGAACAAATAAGTGAAACACTAAGTACAACGGGACAACCTTTCCAAAAAAAGACTCCAGTTCTTCCTATGACTAAGGTCTATTTAGGAATAAAATTTGAAAATGATCCGTTAAATAGTTTTTGAATGATATCCAGAAAAGACTGTTTTTCGTAAAAAGAGGCTCCCCCTCATGGGTAAAATATGAACTACGAGAGTAGAATATGATATTTTCCAGATCGAGCTCCTCGGGTTGATTCACATTCACTCACATGAGGAATTAGGGTTTGACATCACCGCTAAGTTTCACAAAGACTCAGCAGAGAAGAATTTAAACCGGCTAAAGATGAATCTGGCTTCAAACCGGTTCCTACTCGGGTGAACTGACTAGAGAACTATACAGCTCACTAAACAGATGTAGTTTCTCCAGTGCTTCCTGCAGGAGAACGTAGGAAAGTCAATATATTTACAGTACGTTTGTTGAAGAGGAGTCTCAGTTGTCGATAATGCGTCTGAGTGGATTCACCTCATGCAGAGCTGCTGGCGGTTGAAGCATGAAGTAACATTTGGGATATCTTTTTGTCGCCAATGTTACTGCTGGCTGCATCTGCAGAGGAGAAGCTGGGCGTCTATCTCCTGCAGCGGGTCCATGCTGGCTCTCAGAACCGTTTGCCAGATTAGTTCAACAGCTCTGAAAAAAAAAGAGTCAGATCTCAATGATATCATTGAAGGTAAAAGATTTTAGAGTCAGTTCCACCTCAGAAGAGTTACTAAACAAAAAATATGTTTTTTCCTGGTTACACAAAGGCAACTGTTGAAGTTTAAGTCAAGCTTCAACTCCTCAATCAGCCATAACATTACAACCACCTCCCAACATGATCTGGAATCGGTCTTTCACGATAATTCTATTGGAATTCCCAGTTAATAGTCAGAACACTGAGAATAAAGACAAAAATCTGAATTCTACAACAGAAAATTTCACTTAGCCGTATGTGGCCCCCAACCTTCTTCTGTACGCTTTCATATATTCTCAGTGTTTCTGTGAGTCTCTCTGCTGCTAATAATAATGTCAGGCTAAAACGTTCTCCTCCCTCAGGCTGAAGCAGAGCGAAGAATTCCACAACATAAATAAACTCCAGTCGTCACCGCGTCAAACGTAATTGGCACCTCCACGGCAGTTCTGCCGATTAATGGCTGTCGCGTCGCCGTGTGTTCTCTTCTGCTGCCTCCAGATCTCGGCACGGAGGTCTTTCTAAAACCGCCGCATTTTGGAGGCGATCGATAGCGTCCTGTTTTTTAGAGACGCGATTGAGGATCTTTCTAAAGTGGTTCTGCGTCACAGATTAGATTTCAAGTGCAACTTTGGTGCAACTTGCTGTCATCCTGTAGTTGCTCATCCTTAACTCTTCCTGACGGATCCTATGAAATATCCAAAATCTGCATCTGTGCTTTGGCTGAACATTTTGTAACTTGTTGGACTATATTAGTATTACTACTATGACTATATATAACTTCAGGCTTTTTTTTCCTCATGTCATACGGAAAGATTAGTTGCAGAAATTTATAGTCCGACTTACGGAACCCCAGGGATAATTAACCTTTGCAAAATGCTTATTATCTGGTGGGCGAAAGATGATTTGCTGTTAATTCATAAGCGTCTCTCGATGGACAAAGTCAGCGTATAACAATTATTGTGCGGCTCAGTGCTTACAAAGTTTTTCTTTTCGCTTTGCGATGTCATAAAATTTGGTTTAAGGGACACAGGGGAACAAACGTTAATTTCATTAATTCAGAACACATACACAACGCCGACCTATACAGTAAACAACAAACGGACGCCATGAACAGACAAAAATAGGTTACAGAATCATGATCGAACAACTTTTGCTTGTAAATATGGGATCGTCATCAGCAATGATCATTGAGTGTGCATAGTGAAAGACAACAGCTAGCAGCTACATTAGCGGTTTACAGCGAACATGCTTGCCTTTGTAATGCTGAATATATCTTGTGAACAAAAGATTAAAAAAAAAAAACTCCCGTCAGTTTTGGACAGGACATGAAGGGGTCCTGGGGAATGCCAGAAGTTCTGCAACGCTAGGGGGTAAAATCTAGAGGTGGAGGTGAATACTGGACCCCTTAAAGCGCTGATAACCCCCACTCATAAAGATTGATGTGGATCTATTCACTTTTGTTGTAATTGTGATGGACAGGGGGGAAAAGAGTGTCACAGCCCAGTACAGAGGTCAGTATTTAAATGGACTATTCACCTTGTCTGACCTCTGGGTTTTCCCTCACCATCTGGTCTTCCTGCTGTTTTTACTCACTGGTGGAGTCCAGAACTCCTGAGCGGAGCTGTCCTGACCTCTCACCCACACAAGACAGAGCAAACAACTCATAATATCATAATAAAAGTAATGACACATCCGGCACCGATAATAATTAAGGAAGGCGCCATAAATCAGGAGGTACATTAAAAGAAATACTGAAAAACAAATACCCACCTCTGAAAGACTTCAATCCATCCATCCATCCATCCATCCATCCATCCATCCATCCATCCATCCATCCATCCATCCATCCATCCATCCATCCATCCATCCATCCGTCCATTTGCTTCCGCTTAGCTGGGACTGGGTAGCGCTGACTGCAGGCTCAGAAGGGATTAGCGACCACCAGCCTGTGGACCCACCTCCTGCAGGGATGGGTGCGGGTGGGAGGTGCAAAGCTATACAGGCAGAAGGCCATTGGTTGTTTCCCCAGGAGAACCAGAGGGTCGCCTCCATGGGACTAAAGGTTGCATGAGGGAAGGTTCTGACTGTTGTCCGTACCGACGCACCAAACAGTGGTTCAGAATAATCCGCCTACTTGGAGTCTCTGGCTGGTGTCCTGGAAAGGGGGTCCAGCCGTGGACTCTATGGTTCTTCCCCCAGGGTGAAGAGAGGAGCAGTTCTGTTCACTGATCACCACCTGGTATTGCGTCGGATCAGATGGCGAGGGAGGTTGCGGGACAAACTTGGTAAACCCAAATGAGTTGTTGGGGGGAACTGGGACTCACACCTCCACAGGAACTTCCAAAATATTCTGGGGGAGTTCAGGGACATGGAATATGTGTGGGACATGTCCAAGTCCTCCATTATGGAAGCAGCTACTAGCGGCTGTGGCCAGAAGGTTATTGGTGCCTATCATGGCGGCAACTTGTGAACCCACTTGTTGTTGTTTCGTGGATTTGGAGAAGGCTTATGTCCGTGTCGCCCAGGGAGTGCTGTGGGGGGTACTGTGGGAGAACAGGGTACTGGGGCCATTTCTACGGGCCTTCCGGTCTCTGTATAACCAAAGTGGGACTAGTGTCCGTATGTTTGACAGAAAGTCAGACATGTTTTCAGCTAATGTTGAACTCCGCAAAGGTTGACCCTTGTCCCAGATTATATTTTGGATATTCATGGACAGGATCTCAATGGCGCAGTCGAAGTATCTACGTTCCAACACTCGCTTATGGTCATGAGCTCTGGGCAGTAACAGAAAGAATGAGGTAAAGGAAACAAGCGGCTGAAATGAGATTCCTTGGTAGAGGGGCTATGCTGAGCGTCGGAGATAAGGTACGCAGCTCAGACATCCGGAAGGGGCTTGGAGTAGAACCATGTCGAATGGAGCCAGTTTAGTTGGTCCGGGTATCTAACTAGGACGCCTCCCATTGGAGGTTTTTCAGGCATGTCCAACTGGGAAGAGACCCTGAGGTGGACCCAGAACTCGCTGGAGGGACTCTATTTCCTGTCTGGTCTGGGAACGCCTCGGGTTCCCCAGGATGAGCTGTAGAGTCTTCACCAACCCATTAGTGATCATAATTACTAACAGAGAAGCAAATTGATTAGTTACCTTTTTACTAATATCCTCGAATGTAAGTATTTATTTAATCAGTAGAATAGCATTTTAAATGGAGATTTTTTTTTTTTTACACATATGCATTTTTAAGTCACAATCTTGTTTGGCACTTGAACAATATCGTCTTCAGTTGTGACCCACGCCACTGCTGAATAATTGAGAAGGACGAGGTCGGGTGCTGCTGGAGCTGTTTGGTAATTGGACCTAATTGATGAAAACATTGGCCCCAGCAATCAGTCATCTCTGACTGCATAATCTAATCTAATATGCAGCTGGAAAGGGTAGGCCTCTATTGAGTTACACACACACACACACACACACACATACGCTCACACACACACACACACATACACTCGCACACACACACATACTGTCTTGACATTTAAATATCAGTTTAAGGTTAATGCGTCTCCCTCACAGATGGATAAAAATGCCTTTAATGACATTGTTGCCGGGAGCTTTTACCACTTTCACAATAATAATATAATTATACACTCAAAGCGGTGGTGGAACGATTGTCACGACATGACGGCGAGTGTTGTGTCTTTTTCCTGATTATCATCGTGATCCATTCAGGTTTGTCTGGACGATCCTGAGGAGGGTACCGATGGATCTATGAAGGGATTAACATGGATTACGTGGATTGATGACGGCTGGATGGATGGATGGATGGATGTATGTAAAGATTCATGAATGGATATGTGGATGGATGGATGGATGGATGGATGGATGGATGAATGGATGCATTGATTGGATTAGATTAAGGGATGAATGGATGGATGAAGGCATTGATGGATGGATGAGTGTGTGGATGGATGGATAGACACAGATGGATGGATGTTGCATGGATGGATGAATTAAGGAATGAATGATGGAATGATGGATGGATGTATGGATTGAATGAATGGATGGGTGGTTGGATGGATGTATGAATGGATGTATGGATTGGATGAGTGGATGGATGGATGCATGGATGGATGGATGCATGGATTGGATGAATGGATGGGAGGATGGATGGATTCATGGTTTGGATCAGATTGGATGGATGTGGATGCATGAATGGATATATGGATGGATGAATGCATGGATGGATGTACGGATGGATGCATGGATTGAATGAATGGATGGATGGGTGGGCGAATGGATTGCGAGGATATTGACTTTGATGGATGCATGGATATATTAATTTTGTAAGGATGGATGGATGGATGATGGAAGCATGGATGGATGGATGTGTGGGTGAATGAATGGATGGATGGATGCATGGATTGGATCGGATTGGAAGGATTTTGATTCATGAATGGCTGTTTGGATTGGATTAATGGATGGGCGGATGGATGGATGCATGGATTGGATCAGATTGGATGGATGTGGATGCATGAATGGACGGTTGGATGGATGAATGCATGAATGGATTCATGGATTGGATGAATGGATGGGTGGATGGATGAATGCATGAATGGATGTATGGATTGAATGAATGGATGGGTGGTTGGATGGATGCATGAATGGATGTATGGATTGAATGAATGGATGGGTGGTTGGATGGATGCATGAATGGATGTATGGATTGGATGAGTGGATGGATGGATGCATGGATGGATGGATGCATGGATTGGATGAATGGATGGGAGGATGGATGGATGCATGGATTGGATCAGATTGGATGTATGGATGGATGCATGGATGGGTGGATGGATGAATGCATGGATGGATGTTTGGATGGATGCATGGATTGGATAAGCTGTAATAAAGCTGTCAAACAGAACAGATCACCCTCTTTAATAATAATAATAATAATAATACATTTAAGATAAAAAGGTTCCGGCCCAGAAGTGAATCGTCCAAACTGGAGATCGATTAATCCCACAGTTCTACAGCCGACAAACGTTCTTTATTAGATGGACAGAAATTTAAATCGCTGTTTTCCTGAAATACCAGTTTCTGAAATACAACAACAAAACAAAACTAAACTAAAAACCTCCATGGCAGAAGCAGAACATCCATCCATCCATCCGTCCTGCTGCGCTGTGATAAAGTTAGCAGCACCGGCTGACAGAACTCCCACAGGGAAACACCGCCGTGTGAACTGAGTATCATCTGGGCTAATTTATGCTAGAATCACAGAGAGACACATTTAATAACCCCGTAACAAAAAATGTGTAAAAAAATAATACGGTGTCAAAATAATAGGATATAATATAAGCATTATAACAGTATTATTACAAATATATGTATTTTTATACCTAGTGAATATCTGCTCTCTCTTTTTTTTTTTCAGTATAACTGGTTATTTTTATTCTATTTGGACGCATAGAAGCAGGGAATCCGGCTGGGAACACAACACTGATAGACTTTCAACATATTTACAACCTGTACCTAATTAAACATCCAACACAGCGAGAGAAGAGCCTTTGCATTCTTTGGAATGGCGTTTCTGGCCCTCTGACAAATGGACAGGGTCCATTATTGCAATTATTTTGGGCGCCGTTCTGGCCATCACTACCTCCTGAGGGAAAATATCTGTCTCCTTAGCTGCTAAAAGCTTCACTATGTTCACCGACCAGTTGCAAAAACTTCCTCTGTTTGCCCTTTTGTGCTTGGCAGGTAGGACACAGTGGGTTTTATCTGACCTTTTTTCTGCAGAATGCATCCCCTGCAAGAGAGATCGATGGGAGTGACGAGAGGGAACCAGAGAAGTGAGAGAACGCCCAAACAATTAAAGAGACAGAGTTCGTTTGTTGAGCAGAAGTCAGATTTCTCTATGGGGTTTTCAATTGGAGGGACCAGATTTATATCAGGAATAGTCCCTAGTGTAAAGTAATATTTATTACGTATTATATGGCATAATATACGGATGTAATAATGGTTGTTATAAAATTGTAGAGGAATATTGATTGGTGAAGCTTTAAGTGTCAGATAGAAAGGTTTATCTTTCCTAGTCCAGGTTCACTTTCATCATAGTAATAAAGTAGTAATAAAGTAGTAATAAAGTAGTAATAAAGTAGTAATAAAGTAGTATTAAAGTAGTAATAAAGTTCAGGTGAATTTTTCTCTCATTCACTGGAAAACAAAAGTTTCTCAAAAGCACCACTAGCAAGTTTCAGCCATATTAGCGAACATTAGCCAAATTTAGCTATTATAGCTAACCCTAGCAAAGGTCCGCTATCATATATAACGTAGCTAATTTAAGCTAACATTAGCTAACTTACGTTAATATAGCTAACACTAGGCCATGTGAGCCTTTTCAGTTAACACAAGCCGATTTATGGCTATATATTACATAGCTAATTTCAGCTAGCATGGTTAACATTAGCTCATCCTTCTATCATAGCTAACATTTGCCAATTTCTGTGATAGTAGCTAACATTGCTAAATTCAGCTATCATTGTTGCTGACAGAAATGGCACTAGAATCCCAATCATCACTACTCGTCATGTGACATGACTATGAAAACGCAAATGTTAGCATTTGTCTTCCTCACAAAAAATGTAAACCTGTTTTGTATGAAAGCAGACGTTACGATTTTACACAGTGGTATAACTTTCAAAATGACCGATGTCACGGCGCATTCCGAGCTGCTGCCTCGACTCGCCAAAGATGGAATATCTCTCCTTCTATTATTTGGATTTATCAGTGGAAAAAGGTATTTGATTATTGCTTGATTGTAAAGTCAGCGTTCATTAGATTAGATTCCATCCATCTATCCGTCCATCCATCCATCCATCCATCCCTCCATCCATCCATCCATCTTTCCATCCATCCATCCATTCATCCAATCCATCCATCCGACCATCCATCCATCCATCCATCCATCCATCTGTTCATCCATCCATCTGTTCATCCATCCATCCATCCATCCATCCATCTGTTCATCCATCCATCTGTTCATCCATCCATTCATCCATCCATCCATCTATCCGTCCCTCCATCCATCCATCCATCCATCCATTCTTCCACCCATTCATCCATCCATCCATCCATTCTTCCACCCATTCATCCATCCATCCACCATCCATCCATCTATCAGTCCCTCCATCCATCCATCCATCTATCCGTCCATCCATCCATCCACCCACCCATCCATCCATCCATCCATCCATCCATCTATCAGTCCCTCCATCCATCCATCCATCTATCCGTCCATCCATCCATCCACCCACCCATCCATCCATCCATCCATCCATCCATCTATCAGTCCCTCCATCCATCCATCCATCCATCTATCCGTCCATCCATCCATCCACCCATCCATCCATCCATCATCCATCCATCCACCCACCCATCCATCCATCCATCCATCCATCCATCCATCTATCAGTCCCTCCATCCATCCATCCATCCATCCATCCATCATCCATCCATCCATCCATCCATCCATCCATCCATCCATCGTGTGTTTCTGCTGTTTAAAAGAGAGGAATATAAAACTGCACAGGGGAAAGTTTGATGAAGATGCCTTCTTTACTCTCCTGCAGATAATTAGTTATCCCGAATCTGAAATTCATATTTGTGATCCTCAAACTACAAAGTCATTGGTTCAGAATATGCTCATTTGGTAAAAGCTGAGGAAGAGGCTCATCTTCGGCACCTCGCAACATCAGCGTGTCTTCGTGCAGGTCTTGTAACGCCCACCTCAGCAGAGCCACCAGCTACAACCTGCTTCCACTGAGAAACTTCCAGATAGAAGAACATTCCTGCATAAATCTGTCTCAGTCTCGCCGCCTTAAATATGACGATAAGACGGATTCCCCCCAGGTAATATCACCGGCTCGTTCCAATTTTATACATTCTGCAACGTTTCACAAACGCACCCCACCTCCACTGGACTTGTTGTGCTGCTGAATCTTACTTTTCAGTAGAAGTGTCAAATCGAGCCAAACAGAATTGAAGTTTGAATTAAATCAATTCATGCTTTCATAAATTCAGGATTGATTATTGAAATTTTGGTCCCCTCTTTTCTCTTTCACCGGCTTTTCTGTATTTGATTCTTAAAAATCTACACTTTTCCTTCCCCTGATAGTAATTCTTTTTATAGTTTTATACCTTTTTTGACACTTTTTATTCATTTCCGCCTATTAACATTATTATTTCACAGTTTACCTACTTGAAAATATTTGCATTATTTGCTAAATACTTCTCTTACTATGATTTTAAATCGTTTTGTATCGATCAGTTTATAAAAATTTGTGGACAGTTGATCAGACAAGAAAACTACAATCGGTGCATCTCTATTTTTATGTCATCTCTTCTTATTATCTCTTCACACTACTTCATCTAGATTTTTCATACTTCCTCTGAAGGTCATATACGATATATATATATATCGTATGATATATATATATATATATATATATATAAGATATATATCATATCTTATCTTATCTTATCTTTTGGCTGCATGTTTGCCTGAAAAGTGCCGTGTCAATAAAGTTGAGTCAAAGTACCATAGTTACAATAATAGACATTTTCTTTTCACGTATTTCCATTTCCCCCAAACCTTAGCATCACGTATAACGTTTCTACATCCTCGTGTAACACGACGCGAATGGAACCTTCTCCATTTCGCAGTAATGGCTCCGCGTCAGCAGCTGATGTCTTATCTCCAATCAGAAATGGCGGCGGTCGCACGTCCCTCCGGGTTACTTTTGGTTTATTACTCTCTTCCATTTTCTTTGACCTCCCAACCTCTCCATTTATGTCCCCCAAGGATCTTCCGGGTCACAGTTACTTGGTTACTAACCCACTTCCACACCGACTGCATCCACTGATGTTTGATTTGTGGTGAAAAATGAACTGAACATATTCAGCGCACCTCCCTGCTGTTGTTCCGCTCATTCAATATTATCCGGGCCGCGTTGTTTATTTCCTTTTGTCATTGCCGGTGTCACTTCTGCGATTAGGAGTTGATTGATGGCGCCGTCCCCTTCGGCATGTTTCCCCTCCACAGGCGGCTGAAGACGCTGTGTCCCTGCATCGCTAGAGGACATTATAGTTCTGGCAGACAGCCGACAGGATGGATCAGTCGTATTTTATTTTTCTTCAAAACGCTCAAATACTGTAAGAGTCAGTGCAGAAGGATGATACTAATACTGGTGATCGATGTCCATTATTGGATGTTTATTGATTGTGTCTTTGTGTTTAAGTCTGCAGGAGACACTCGACGTTTTCCATTAGTTCTTTTGATCGTCAGGTTGACTTTACAGTCGTACAACACGTCTCACAAAATGTCAGTTGAGATCGGCTCCAGCCCTCAAACAACCCTGAAAAAAACAAATGGTGAGAAAAAAATGGATGGATGGATGGACGGATGGATGGATGGATGGATGGTTGGATTGATGGTTGGAAGAATGGATGGATGGATGGACTGATGTATGGATGGATGGATGGGTGAGTGTGTGGGTGTGTGTGTTTTTTCTTTTTTTTAATACAAAAAACCCCTTGACATTTAATTAGGAACAGTTGGTGGAGAAAAGGTGGAGTGTGGTGGAGAAAAGGTGGAGTGTGGTAAACAGGCGAGGAAGGTGATGAGGGGTTGCAGGCTGGATAAGATGGAGACGAGGGTCAGGAGTGATTTGTGGCAGGAAGGTCCCGGGGAGAAAGGGAAGGTGTGGAGGACGCTAGTGAGACCAGCTATGATTTATGGATCGGAGACGAAGAAGCAGGAAAAGGAGTTGGAGGTCGTCGGAGGTGGTGGAGGTGGTGGAGGTGGTGGAGGTGGTGATGGAGTTAGGAATCGTAGAGACAAGGGAGGAAAGGAGTCGGTGTGAGATCATCGGATAGGTTGGCGCTTGTGAGACCTGATCGGTAAAAAAAAGGTAAGGAGGGTAAAAGAAGAAGAAGCAGGAGGAAGAGGAAGAGGAGATGCATTTAAAAAAAAACTACCAATAGAAGAAATATCCTAAAAAAACAAAAATGCTTAAAAATACGTGTAACCTTAAAAAGACCCTCCATCTTTATTATCAAGTAATCCAACTTTTAGGGGAGAGGAACTTTTCCTGGTAGACTTTATTAATCATTACATGTTAGCGGGGCGGCGGGGCGACGGGGCGGCGGGGGTGGGGGGCGGCGGGCGGGGGTGGGGGGCGGCGGGCGGGGGTGGGGGGCTGACCCGAGCTGCTCCGTAACGAATGAGCTGCAGCCTCTCGGATGATTGATGGCTCCAGCGGACAGATTAATAGAGCTGCTACTTCCAAAGTACAGTCAGAGAATTAGGTCACTGATTTGCATGTTGCCGTAAAGGCTACCAGCGGCTACCTGCAGCTCAAAAACACCTGAATCACAGATTAGATTCAACATAAATCAGCATAACTAATCTTTACGTCTCCGCCTCCATCAGCAGAGTTTCACAGAATCATTTCAAATGAATGAAGTTTTTATTCACAGGCATCAATAAAAGCCAGAAAACTATATTCATCAAAAACGAACTTTGAAGGACTCTTGGTAAATGTGTGGGCTTCATGCGTCGGCTATCGCAGTGCATTCTGGGATTTGTAGTATCTGCGGGCTGGTTATTATAAAAATTGGATATTGTGGCATGAGTTTGACACGTTCTCCAGGGAACACTTTGATTGATGGGATGGTGGTGAAGCCAAAGCCGGTGCTGACCCAGAAGAACCAAGATGCATGTCTCTTTTTACACAAAAGAATTAGAAAAAGCTGGAGAATTGTATAAAACCAGAAACCAGAAATCCGGTTATAAGAGGAATCTGTATACATTTGGATAAATGCGTGTGTTTTTTATTTTTATGTCAATATTCTGTATTCGTTAAAAATCTGATTTTGGTTTTTGATGAAAAAAGGCAACAACAAAACAAAAACATGACAAGCCTCCGAATTTTCAAAAATATTTACTTTGATCAAAATTTCATAAGAATCGTATGAAGAGAATCAAAAATATTTATCCATGATTTCAGTCCCAGAACAAATACAAAGTAGAAATTGTGAGTATAGAAATACAGAAAAAAAGGTGACACCAAAGGCAACCTGTGCAGGCAGACAGATCAATCGACCAATGTTATTATTCCAACTTCTGCTCAGCTTTCGGCTATTTAGCCTTCATCTGAGCAAGAGGAAGATATGATGGAGATTAAGTAGTTTATAGCAGGTTCTAAACAGATGGCCTCTGATAAGATAAAAGGGATAAACGGATCAAAGGATCAAAGTATCAAAGTAAAAGATGAACAGGAAGTGTTGAAATTTGGCCTATGATGTCATAAGCACAAAATGATAAAAGCAAATGGGGATCAGGCAACTGGTAAACAGGAAGTGCTGTGCGTTTGGTTCCAGTAGGCGTGTCCTGAGGTTATGGTCACGATTCAGAATGTATGTTTCTATAATTTGAAGTTTGTAAGTATTTTGATTATGGTTGAGAAATGAATATTTCTGTTTAAGAAGGGGAAAGGCACATTTTCACACAATTTGTGCAGGTAGAAAGGTGATTATTTATGTGTCTGAAATATGGAGGGTGGCGTGATCTCAGTCTGAACAGAACCTCTGTTCATTCACAGAGGTTCTCTTGAAGAGTGACACACTTATCGTATCACCGCCTGGTACCCCTACTACTTAAACCCAGTAGAGGGTTATTTGTGGACTGGACCAGATGGGGTCTACCTAAACTCTGTGCAGCGGACCTTCATGGGCTGATGCCTGCACTGGGCACAAAATGGCGTCGGGGACACGTAAGATTCTCTCCGCAAGCTGTTTGTCCTCCGAACATCAGGAAACTATACTGGAGAATGAGGATTAACACCAGCAGACTGTTTCATAGCTTCCTCCCCTGCCAAACATCCATGCAGCCATCCTCCGCTTCTCCTTTATTTATTTCATTCTTTATTTGTATTTAGTCTCTCTATTACAGTAAAAACATGATAAATACAAGATAGATCATTCTTACGCACCAAATTTGGACTAAATTGAAAGAAATCTGTTGAGAAATGATGTCCAGAAAACTTTTGGAGATAAATGTACCCCTAGTTTTAGAAATATACAGCTGACCTTTTCCTAAAAATCAATCCAGTTCATCCAGATCAATGAGGGTTTGGAATCTGAACATGATCCATGTAATAGTTTTTGAGTTATCGTGTGTCCGTGAAGGATCTGCGGCGGCGGCGGCGGCGGCGGACGATTCCATGATATCCCAGACTTTTTGGGGAAACCTGAAACATGTCGGCAGGAGCCAGAAAATGGAAAGAGGAGAGGTATTATTTACATTTCATGAAGAAATGGATTTAAATCATGTATTTAATGTCGTAACTGGAACGTGACGAGAAACCCAGAGGAATCTCACACCCTGTGTTGTTGAGATGACCTGCAGACATCCTGGACCAACGACTCCTCCTCCGTCTTCATTTGTCTCGCTTTGACTCGTGTTAGCGCCCAATTATCTCCACGCAGTTTGTCTTCATTCTGCTGGAGCTGATTTAAAGTTTGCAAACGTGGAGAGAGAGAGAGAGAGAGAGAGAGAGAGAGAGAGAGAGAGAGAGAGAGAGAGAGAGAGAGAGAGAGAGAGAGAGAGAGAGACGATGACTGTGGAAGGTCAACAGGAAATTTGAAATTTTTAAACAACTATGTCACCCCTGAAGTACCTTGACAAAAAAGAAAATACAATCCTCTTGTCGCATAATTTATTATCATGTGCACAAAAGACGATTTCATGCATTCCCCATTAATGCGGAATCTCAAAAAACTATTAGATGCTTCATTTTAAAAATGTGTAGACCTTAGTGAGAGGCAGAACTTCCAACATTAGGCGAGCTTCAACTCCAAAAGGTTTCCAATGTAGCCCAAATATAGTGAATATGAATATTCTTTTATATATATATCATTATTTTACTCTCATAGTTCTTATTTTACACACTAGAGGGAGATTTTGTTTTGAAAAAAACACATTTTTCTGACATAAACTCATCAAATGATGAAGTCGCTTCAAACCATTTGGTTTAAGATTTTAACATATTTCCGTTTGTTGTTTATACCGTCTGTGGTTTGAACCGTTTTTAAAAAAAATCTGATTTCGTACATGCAGAAGCCAGAAATACAAGAAAGAGACCAAGAGATAACTGTCACATCATTATCAATTTAATATCCAATTAAGTGGTTTGTTCGCCGCAGCTGGCTTCTGCCGTCTGTAACGGGGCGTTCAGGTGCGGTGGGCCGCTAGAGTTACTGTCTGCAGCGTCTAACAGGAAAAAAACATGGAGATGGCATTTCCCCGCGGCATGTCTGCGCTCCACAGGCAATGTTTCGCTCAGATCAGCACATCAAGACCTGATCACTTTACATAGGGCTGTATAGTAACTACTGTAAACACACACACACACACACACGCACAGACACGCACACACACGCACACACACGCCTATATCTCGGCTCAGGTCAGAAGCAGATATGCTGCCCATCATCTCTGCATTGATTTCCTTTCTCCCGTGTCAGTCTGTCTTGTCGACAGACTCCTCCGGCCAGGCTGGATGAATTATTCACAGCACAGCTTTTACAGGGCCTGTAAATAAATACTTAACTAATATTGGTGCCCCAGAGCCACAGGTCTCAGCTTTCTCCCAGGGAACGACTCCGGGGGGGGGATGAGGGGAAGGAAAGGAAATACCTCCAGAATCAAAGCCTTTGTTCGACGTCGGTCATTTGGGAAATTTGAAATTTAACGGAGCAAAAATAACAAAATAAAACAATTCATAATGAATTAATAATGAATTCATAATGAATTAATAATGAGTTAATAATGAGTTAATAATGAGTATTGTTGGTCGCTTTTGGTGGGACACAGATCTTTTAGAGGGTATTGTAAGTCAGGTGTGGTTGCCAAAGTTCAGGAAAGGTGTTAATTTCTGAGGGTGTATAATCATTTTTTTTCCCAGAATGCAGCATTTCGGTAAGCCATTTAGCTATAGGGAGTCGTGAGTCCGACTTCCACGACATCGCGATACATTTTCATTGATGGATGTTTGCCTAATAAAGCCGTGTTTTGCACCAATAGCGGCTCTCATCTCCGTCAGCTGACCTTTTAAAGGGCAGCTTCACAATCCATGAAGTGTCTTTTATGCATCTGACTCCAACCAAACCCACTTTCTCTGCTCTTGTTATCCGATTTTTCTGTTTCTGGGGCAGAATAGTGGTCCAATTGGACGCACCGTTTCCTCTCAGCAAGGAGGTTCTAGGTTCAAATCCATATGGAGTTAACAAGCCTTCGCCCCAAAGTCCGAAAGTATGTAATATAGGTGAATTGGTGACTCTAAATTGCCTACAGGTAAGAATTCATCTCTGTGTGAAGGGTCGTCCATTTTTATGTGTCGTTCCTGTGATGAACTGCCGACTTGCCCGGCCGTACTTCAACTCTCAACCACTGTCAACTGTGATTGGCTGAAGCCCCGATTCGACCCTAAGCAGGATAATAGCTTGACGTAAATCTGGTCTACAACTTTATGTGCCTAAAATATCCCTCTGCTAAATCAGAACCAGAACCATTCACATCTTTAACGGGTCACACATGGAGTTTTAACTAATTTAATTAGAGTATCAGATAAAAGAACTGCAAATCAGGAGAGATATACTAAAAACTAATAAAGATGAGTATTTATTACAGCTGCTCATATTGATTAATAAAGTTTTTATCTATCTATCTATCTATCTATCTATCTATCTATCTGTCTGTCTGTCTGTCTGTCTATCTATCTATCTATCCATCCATCCATCCATCCATCCATCCATCCATCCATCCATCCATCCATCCATCCATCCATCTATTTATCTATCTATCTATCTATCTGTCTGTCTGTCTGTCTGTCTGTCTGTCTATAAAATATGAGTAAAATATGAACTATTCAATTCAAATATTGGTAAACTAGGATATAAAGAAAATTGATCAAAATCAATCCAGTTCTTCCTCAATATAAGGAAAATCACCATTATTCTATTAACATTTTTATTATTATTATATATGTTGAGTCATCAGTTTTCCATGAAGAAAGGCTAAAGTCTACTGGAGTCAAATATAATGTTTATAAGATTGATCTCCTTAATTTGCACCAAATTTGGACTTGATTTGACCAACGGTTGTGAAATTATGACAGAAATATCTTTGTGATAAAGACCCCCCATGGTGTCAGACATAAACACCAAACCTTTCCCAAACTGATTCCAGTTCCGATTGCCCAGCCTTATGAAGGTTCTGTTGGGTCTCAACCCAGATTTGTGGCTGTCAATCATCTGACGAGCCTCGGATTAAAACATCTGTCATGTGGCGTTTGTTCCGTTTGATGAGGTTCGCTTCTGTGACTCGGCGGTAAAAGCGAGTCAAAGGTCGTCTGTTGTTCTTTCCACTGAGCAGACGACTCCTTTCTCTCGCCGTGGATTTGGTAGATTGACCGACGAGGAAGGAAACTTACTTTCTCTGTCTGGAACGTGTTTCTCTTAATGTTTCGCTCAGGCACTTAATCCTTTAGCAGCGGTCAAATAAGGGACAGAGACTCTCCTTCATGACGGTTTGTTCACCATTAGCTCCTTCAAAACTCAACCATGAACTGTCGTGAGTGTGTGTATGTGTGTGTATTAGCTTATCGCATCCTTGTGCTTCTTCAGTTCCATACATCAATCCTCCAGATAGACATGAAAAAATATGAAGTAGGAAAACAATAAATCCTGATGACAACGCTCCGTATTCAGAGTTCAGCCCGACCATCGGGGATCCTCGTGTTAACGCGATAACTCGGAAACTATCTCATGGATCCTTTTCAAATTGTATGCCCGCATAGACGTCAGTGCGAGGAAGAATTGGAGTGATTTTGGGGAAGGTCAGATGTTTATTTCCGACACCAGGGGGAGCTTTATCTCCAAAATGTCTCCGGCCATAATTTCTCACCTCTTCCTCCGATTTAGTCCAAACTGAATCGTCTCGAGGAAATCTATCCTGCAAACATCAGGATTCTACTCTGGACACACCCGGCTGGTTCTGGAGGTGTCCTCATAAAGAAGTGCTGGTGGATCTTTTCTTCTTTTTTCTGTCACTCGTATGCAGCGTTGATGATATTCCTCT
>JBBDHG010000202.1:1420000-1440000 GCA_037951165.1 Lophius americanus | reverse complement strand
TAATACCAAAAAACCCAGAAATGTCATTTCAGCATTGCAGCTTTATTCAGCAGGATAGAATCGGTTACAAATGCGTTTTTGGAAAAAATCTCTTTCTTCATCTTCGAAGTGTCGAAAAAATGATTTTGTGCTGAGCAAGAAAAAAAAAAACAGCCAGAGCTAAATCCATATGTTTAAAAGAAAAAAAAAAGACTGATGGCTGCGCTGATATAGAATTAGCTGGATTCCTCGTAGCCTTTCCCCAGAAAGTTTTGTAGGAACCTTTTTAGGGAAGGGAGAACAAAATTAGAGTTAATTAATCAACAGAGGTGGATCATCTGAAGGTTACGTGACACAAATAGAATAACTTTTACGAGTTTTATCAGAAGATTCTGCCTCTAAAGTGTTTTAACTCATCAACATAGCTCTACTGGTTTGAATGGGTTTGTGCAGCAGGAGTGTTACACTGTAAAAAAGAGGATCGTTTCATTAACTCAAAAACTTGTAATTAAGTAAATTACACAATTTAAATTCAAAAGCTCAACTCAAAAACACTTAATCTACTTTAAGTTGCCAGTTTAGATCGTTTTCCTGATGCTCATCTTCAATATTCTTCTTGTTTTCAATGTTTGACCTTCACAAAACATGAAACGTAAGACAGTAAATAGATATGAATTCATTACTGGTCCATGATTCTGACATTAGTTTTAGTCCTGCAGTATTTAAAGACAAATTATAAGCACTGTAAAAAAGAAATCATTAAAAAAAAACAAAAAAAAAAGTACTTTCTCTGACGACACAATAAAAATTTCTAACACAAAAATGATCTATTCATTTTACAGTGTAGTAGTCGTAGCAGCAGTTTTTCTCCTGTGGATATAAAACAGTAGTTAGTAATCCGAGGTTCTTACCGTGGCACCGACTTGGCTCCTAAAAAGTCAAAGAAAAGATCATAAAGGTCATAAAACAATAAGGAGGTATTTGAACAAGTTTGAACATTTTAGAGGGATGATTGAATATTCAGAGTTAGGGGGAAGGATTTCTTAAAAACAAAGACGAGACGCAAACCTAATGAAGTCATTACCCTTCATCCGCATTCATCAAACCCATTTCTTACGTTCTTTCTTTTTTTTTTTTTTAAACTGCAGACCCGCTTTCTGGAGATCAGTTTAGAGTTTTAGATGTGAAGGATGTAAAGTTGGATTCACCTCGAATTCCCATCCTGGCAGCCGAAAATATGGCTTTGAACAATCTTCCGATTGGGATGAAACCCTCCGCCGGTTCGGACATGAGGACCACCAGCGTCAACACCACGAAGATCATTACGAACTTCATCCTTCCAAACGATTACAAAGCGAAGTTTAGTTCTTCGGATTAAATCTAGAAAGGATCTTTCCTTTTTTTAAATGTATTTTTTTTATGTTTTACCGTACCTGTCTGGTTCAAAATCCCCGGTCAAGACAACGAAGTCGGCCGCTGAGACGCCCGCAGATGATTTGAGTTGTAAAAAGTGCTTCTGTTTTTTATAGAAGTGAAGAACCGCTGCCGTCATTGTTTTGCGCAGACGAGGAAGATAAGAGAATTGAATCTCGGATGGTAATCAGTCCTCGTCACGTCCTCCTGTTTTCAAGCGACGAGTGAGTCGACTCTTTTTTCCATCCGGCGTGAAAACGTCCTAAAATGTCGTTTTGAAAAACAATTCGAATAATAACTCTAAATATCATATTTCGTAATAAATAAATATAAACAAATAAATAAATTTTCGCATTTCAAAATTAATTTTCATTTGTATTTTATATTCAGAAGAGCATCTCTTTAAAAAAACACTTTAACAGACAAATACTTATAGACCATAATAGTTGATTTGTACATACTTGTTTATTGTTTGATCATGTGTCATTACGTTAGCATGTCTATGGGAATTCCCATTATATGTTAGCATCAAGCTAACGGCTCCAGACCTCGTTCTTTTTTCCCCCCCACACATTGTTGCGAGGAAGTTCATACTTCAGCTGGAAACCTTTTTGTCTCTCGTTTAAAGAACTTTTTTATCTTCCAAATGAACGTTAACGTTCACAGATAGCAGAAAAATAAACATTTTGGTTTCAGTTGTGCATCACGTTTCAAATCAAATCAAGAAGTGGAATGAAAAAATAGACTCGACTGGCCAAATATATGTAATTAACACCGTGTCGTTCAGCTTCAACTCTTTTGGATTTATAAATATCCTTGCTAATTGGTTTCTTTAGAGGGATAGAAATAAATGTGATGAAAAAAAAGTGTTACCAGTCATCAAATATGAGATGTTCATATAAACTTACAACAGTTTTTTATTTGTTTATTTCATGAAACCCTGAGTGTTTATAAACCATTCAAGATCATTTCCACGACAAAAGAGCGCTTTCAGACTATGATACAGATAATAGTAATAATAATAATCATAATAATAATAATAATAGTAATAATAATAATAATAATATTGATCATGATAACATTCATAACAATTATAATAATAATAGTAATTATAATAATTATAATAATAATTATAATAGTTCTCATTATAATAATCATAATTATCATAATAACATTCATAACAATTATAATAATAATATATATATTATAATAATAATCATAATTTTCATAATAACAGTAATAATAATAATAATCATAATAATAGTTCAAATAATAATACTAATAATAATTATCATAATAACAGCCATAACAATTATAATAATAATAGTAATAATAAGAGTTATAATCAGAATCAGAATAACAATAATAATAACAGTAATAATAATAATAATAATAGTAATAATAGTAATAATAGCTATAATCATAATAATTATAATAATTATAATAATAATATATATTATAATTATAATCATAATTATCATAATAACAATAATAATAACAGTAATAATAATAATAATCAGAATAATCAGAATAACTGTAACTATTATTATTATAATAACAATAATAATAATAATAATAATAATAATAATAATAATGATAATAATAGTTCTCATAATAATAACAGTAATAATAATAATCAGAATAATAATAATAACTGAGGTTTGTGACATCTGTTTCGGGTGAATGATCCCTTCATACGGTGAGTTGAAATAGTAGAGATTATTTCTGTAATGTTCAGTATTATTACAAGACGCGTTCATGTCGACACTCAGTACAACCGCTTAGATGAGATAAAGGATCAGGTCCAAACCCACAAAAACAAAGTCATTTCCCACAGAACTTCTTCCTCCCCTCACTGGAACAGAGTTCAACCATCTTAGAGGGGAATTAACCGTTACAACGGGAATAAATCAACAATGTCCAGCTAATAAATCCACAACGTAATCAGTTGTCCAGCAGAAATCTGAAGCACCTCCTAAAATTATTAAATATTCTAGTGCGTCAATAAACAAAAGAAAAAAACACAATCTTGCATTAAAGACTTTTATTAGTAAAATAAGCAGGCAGGAAGCAGCAAACCTTTTTTTTAAACTTTTTTTCTTTATTGTTTTTTAACCTTGAGCAGAAATCGTAGGATTTATTGGCCAGGAATGAACGTCCTTTGTAGATTTTCTTTAGAGTTCGCTGTGAAGCATCGAGGTTTAAAACTGGGATGACGTTCAGAAGACGACAACCTCTCACTCCCTTTGTATTTAACTTGGAGCAGAACCAGAGTTCCTTCCTCAAGGTTCTGTTGGAGTGGGTGAACCAAAGAAAAGCTTTTTACGCCCGTCTTATCCAACTTTGTTCTATCGTACCAGGAATTTTTCGAAAAAAATATATATGATCCCTTTCTTCATTTAAAGGCCAAAGAAGGTTTTTATCGTATTTAGATTTATTGCAACAGACCTTTACACGGTTCTGAATAAGAAAAAAAAATCCATTAATCGGCCTAATAATTAAAACTTATTATTATTTTTTTTCTTTTTTTTCCACTTTTGACAGAATTTGGTCCGATCAAACAAAAATAAAAGTCTTTGTGAAATAGTTGAATATTCAAAATTTGGGGATTATATGTCATATATTTGTTTACTTATATACACTTATATCTACTTATTATATTATTAAGAAATAATCAGGAGGGCGTCGGGAGGCCTAGCGTGATGAAAACAAAAATCGGCCTAGCAGCCTCGCTCTGTGCTAGCTAAACGCACAACAAGCGTGCGCAACCACGGCTCTAAACATCTCGCAAAACCACAAGCTCGCAATTTTATTCGCAAGTAAGGACATAAGAAGCTGCGGCGGAACGACCCCGAAAATTTCCGACGCATTGAACTTCACACTCCACAATTTAATCACCCCGAGGGACACAGCGAGTTTCAAGAAGCTAACGTTAGCAGAGCGGCTACAATCCTGAAGTCCCTGAAGGAAACCGACATTTAACCATCGATGGCTTACAAAGTTTAATTTATTTAATTATGTGTCAGAACACATACACAATGTCGACCAGCCTCACTTCCACTGTAATCCTTCAAAATAAGAGCACTTAAAATCCATTTAAATCGTCGTGATTTTAAAACTATTAAAAAAAAAAGGAATCTTGCCGTCCTGAATACTCTTCTTTCTGATGACGATGATGAAGATGCCTCTCTTAAATGTAGGTGTTGGGAAGGCTGGTTTGTAGGGGTTTGCGCGCTCACCCGTGTGTGTGCGTTGTTGATTTGTTCAGAATGCGGCGATGACTCTGCAAAGTTTCCTGCTGCGTCAGCGTTAACAGTTTGATTATTATCTCATCACTTCCCTTTTCTGGTTCCGGTTCTCTGGCGCCGGTACCGAGAAGGTTGAAAGAGCGAGAAGGAAAATAGGGAAATGGTTAACAGAGCGGTTCTTTCAATGGTTCTTTTTAGCCCGTCTTCAAACGCTTGTCATTGTGAGATTGCTTTTTGATTGCGAGGCCTTCGTCCTCTCCATCTTTGCTGCTCATCACTCTGATGTTTTTGATCCTGCGCTGCATAGAGGTCACGCAACAAACCGAAATATGTGAAGAGTATTTAATGTAGTTTCTAACTCTTTTCTCAAGAGTTTGCCTCATGCAAAAAAAGGCCTTATGGTAAGTTATGTCCCAAAAACACAGTTTTCTATCAAATATCTTCCCCTATTGTGTAAAATATGAACCATATGTATATATGTACACACACATATATACATACACACACATGTACACACACGAGTACACACACAGACATCACATCAAATTTAAGGGTGATAAACCTTTACTGTTGGGGACTAGAGCGTGGTTCAGGAATATGAGCGAATTTGAACAAATCTTCACAAAAACGACACGATGCATTTAAGTATATACAGTATAAAAACATTGTTGATACATCCAGGAGGCAGAAAGAAGAATTAGAATGCAGTAAACTCCTTGAAGAGCACAATAAAGCCATCAGAGGAGTAAACAGACACTGAACACATGACCCTGAGATATGAAAAATATTCTGTCTCTGCGACATTCACACGCGCCTATAGGCCCAACAATAACCCTCACAGGACGCGGTTTACGCTTTTAAGAATACGTTTGCTTTAAAAAGGTGTTTTCTTTCATTCAGTTGTGAGTTTCTGCAGAGGGGAAGAAGTACACGAGCGTGTCTTTCCTCAAACGGGTTTTGCCATGTTTTACTGTCAAACATGGGAAAAATAACAATCTGTGAGTGAACAGTGCTTTTCTGGGTGAAGTGTTCATAAAAGAGATTCTTTTTATTATGATTATTTATGTCTATTACACAGAAAAGGTTGACTGTGGACTACCAGGGGCACACATGTTTTTATTCTAACAGTAGTGTTTACCAGAAAAATCAATTTAGCAAGTGCTTTGGAAGCTGCTTTAAACGACTCTGCTCCTCATGCTACCCCCACGCCACCGTTTTGGTGTCCTTCCAAAATCAAACTGGTCTCCTGGACACTTTCCCATTTTGGTTCTGGCTCTCAAAAGTTCCGACAATTTCCCCCCTAAAACTCAGAGAGAATCATTTCTTAGAAATACAGAGTTGAAATGAGGCAGCAGGCACGAAGAATGGATTCTCAACGCCGCCTAACAAACCCGGCGCCTGCTCTTGAGGATTTTGACAGCAGCCCCAACCAAAAAACACACACACACACACACGCACACACACACACACACGGACAGAAGCTCTACCTCATCATTGCTGCAGAGCATGGAAGATGAAAAACCCATGAGTGTACGCGTTTTGATTCGTAAATCAACAGCATTTTGATTTTGGTTTTGCTACAGCAGAGCGTGAAGCAGCTTATTATCTGCTTCATTATTAACAGGAGGACAGGAGCTTCTGTGTGTGTGTGTGTGTGTGTGTGTGTGTGTGTGTTTGCATGCTATTGCAAATTTCTTGCAAGTGTGTGACTGTTTTTTCTAGATATGTGTGAGTCACTAAAGTTAAATAAAAAAAGCCCGTCCACCGTCTTGTTTAGTTTTGCATCGGCACTGGGAAAATCAACCAGCAAACTGAAAATGATTTTCTGCCATCCGCCATCAAATAACCAGCCATGAGCTAAAACACTATAAGTTACTGAATAACAAGTAATACCAGATAAATAACCGTTGATCAGAATCCTTTAAAGTCCTTTCATTATATCCCAGCGACGTTACATATCACCCTCTGGATGTGGAGATGAACATGAACATGAACATGAACTAACAGTTGATCCTGTCGGTGTAAAGTCATTACCCAAGTTAAGCCCTGCGCTTGAATCGACTCGACGTGCCTCTGATGTTTAAAATGTCTTCGATCTGCTGCAGGACGTTCACGGCGGGAAATGGAATTCATATTCTCCTCCTTAATGAGGAAAACTTTCACTCACCGTCATCTCAAGGTCATTTCACAAGATCCACCAGTGGGCTGCATGTAACTAGGCTACAGCTGTCGTCCCCGACAGCGAGGGTGTATCCCCCCCCCAAAAGCTCCCAATCCCCTGCATTGTTTCAGCAAACGCCTTGATTGGACTCCTCAAATTAAATATGACGTTTTTTTTCCATGTGCTTCCATATAATGAGAAAATATGAAGCATTACAGTAAAATATGATGTATACGACATAGATCTCTATTCATAAAGAAGTTCCTCTGGTGAGTAAAATATGAACAATTACAGTAAAATATGATTTATGCAGCATGGATCTTCTTTACTCGGTTCTTAAGCACAGAATTTGGACTAAATCGGACAAACGGTTGACAAATTATGGCCCGAAATCTTTTGCATATAAAGTTCCCCTTAGTGTCGGAAACATACAACTGACTTCTCCCCAAATCAATCCAGTTCTTCCTCACACTAAGGTCTATGTTGGTATTGAATTTGAAAATAACCCGTCAAATAGTTTTTGAGTTATCGCCTTAACTGAAAGGATCCGCGGCGCTGGAGTTAAGGCGATGATGATGACGATGACGATGACGATGCACACCCAGTAGGGTAAAACATGAATATAGATGTGTCGGTCTGAACATGCACAGAACTTTAAATGACTGCCGTCATCATCATGAGCACACGACTAAACCTCATATGTGGTAAATGTTAAACTGTTAAACACAAACTCCGTGGATTCTCTTTCCAGGTTTTCATTTTTGGACTCTGATTGACAGCGGGACAAACGCGCTCCCAATGCGAGTTCGCCCTTCGGAACTCTGAAGCTTCCGCCCGAGGGGGAGGAGCCGGCGCTCGAGTGGGAGGAGATGAGAGGAGTGGGTTCAGAAATAATTTGGCTATCCATCCAGAGAGAAACAAATAAACAAGCCCACATGACTTCACTAAGAGGCTTCCTGTCTGCACTTGAGTGCCCGGAGGTCTGCTGTGGCAGATAGGACCGCCGCCTTTGTTCACATTACAACCCTAATTAGGCAGAACATTGTGTGTGAGAAATATGAGTGTAAGTGTGTGTGTGTGTGTGTGTGTGTGTGTGTGTGTGTCTGGGATATTGGGAATGACAGCTGAATGTTGCCACCAGCACACTCTGCTTGTCTTCTTGTTTCACTTCAGAGCAGCCGAGTGAATTGCTGGAGGTAGGCCAGAATCACACACAAAGACACACACACACACACACGCACACACACACACACACACACACACACACGGTTTTGTAGTCCTCAACCCTTAAATTCGACTAAATCTAAGTACCGTAAACCCATCTTTAAACCTGGTTTCCTCCTTACAAGCCTCAGAAGAAGTGAAGCCTTAATCTGGAACCGAATCAGAATATTCTGGTTCTGCCGACCTAAAGCTTCAGGATAGGATAGGATTGGATAGATTCCCAGTGGGAAATTTGTCTTGGACTTCACATTGTCTGCAGCGGACAGCGTCTTGCTCACGGGGACCCGGTACCGTCTGCCTGAGGGCAGGTTCTGACATTCAGGGTAAAGAACGTGGGTTGGTTCTGACATGATTGTCTGATTATGGTTTGTAGAAAAATATCTTTTAAGACTGGGATGTAGATGGACTCCCATGATCTTTCCTGCTTGTCTGTATTGGTCTGTTGATTTGGGCTGTTGGCTGGACTGAAAAGTTGCCAAACCGATGCAGCGACACAGAAGGGCGGGAAACTTTTCACCACGGCATGATAGAATAGAAGCTACACTAACCGGGTCACGCCGAAGGTTCTTAGCCTTCTACAGCTACTACTCTGAAACAGATAACTTCCACACGGGACCTCCACACCAGACTGTAGTCCATGTGGATACCACCGTACCTGTGGGAGTCCACCTGCGCTACGTTCTGGTAAAATGTGACTGGACATATTTATGACGTGACCCAGTGGCAGAATGTATCTGCAAAAGAGTAAGGGGCCAAGGATTGAGCCCATCTGGGCACCAAAGGTCCAAGGGGCCGCAAAGGAGGAGGCGTTAACTCTGGATATTGAGAAGGTTCTATTCCATGAGTAGCTGTTTTGTTTTTTTGACATATTAAAGTATGTGAGGAACCTAAAACGTCTAATATGGGTCAAAAAGTGTTTTAAAAACATGTTTTACCAAAAGATTGAGTTTAAATAATCAAAACTGACTTTTTCCCATTTTATACAACATTTCATTAAAAAACAATTTGATAAATCTGACATCTTTCCTACTATTTGAAACATGCTTGACCGAAATATTTGACATTTTACGTCAAAGTTTGCGAGTCGAGAATATCAAATAAAAAAATGCCCCAAAATAAATAAATTATGCAAAACGAATAATTTTCTAAAATGTTCTTTTCCTGGTAAGAAAACTGAATTATCGAACCTTTTATATAAAGATTGTTCAATCCATTTGCCGTGGATGGCGTGTCAGTAGCGTGTGCTGTGGTCCCGCCTCCCTCAGTCTCTTGATAACAGTTGGTAGTTTTTCTTGAACGCAAGTTTCTACCGGTTTGTAAAGTCCTTGATCTCCTTCGTCCTTGATCTCCTTCATGCTGACACATTTTATAAATGTCTAAAACCCAGGCAGTGTGATATTGAGGCTGCAAACTTTCATATTTCCCCCTGATGAATATGGGAGTATTTCGGTTTGCGTTGTAGCCGATCTTTTCCACAATCCGCCACTCGGGAAGCAGCTCCCGTATTTTACTCTAGTAGTTCATGTTTTATTCACTAGAGGGAGCTTTCTTACAAAAAAACACTTTATTCAAGAAATAAATTAAATGGATGGATAATTCTCAAATTATATCCGCACATAGAACTTAGTGGGAGGAAGAAGTGGATTGATTTTGAGAATAGTCAGTTTTTTCATTTCTGACACTAGGGGTTCAAAAGTTTTAGGTCACATTTAGTCCAAATTTGGAACATATGGATGTCTTCATTTATCTTCTTCATCTATTACGTTTTTACTCTAATAGTTCATTTTAACTCATTAGGGGAGTTAAAATTACGAACAACACAGTTTTTCAGCCATAAATTCCTAATTGTTCCGCGTTTTGGTCCAACTTTGGCGCATGTGGATCCACTCCAGGAGATCTATTCTGTATTTCATACTTTACTCTAAAGAGTTCAAATTTCACTCACACACTATTCCAGCTGCAGGGAACATTTTCAAGTGGAAGACGAGCCTGGTGTTCTTCAGATGAAGACGTGGGCGAGCTGCTGAGGAGTCCACGCCGAGACGCTGGGTTCTGTTTGCCGGCGTGTTTCCAGAGAATGCGATTCTCTGGCTGGGCGGGCCGATGGGACGCTGTCACTGCTGAAGCTGGAGGCGGCATCGTACCCACCACCCAGCACCAAACCCCCGCCTCCATGCAGGTGGATGTTGTCTCTGTGGAGGCTTTCACCCCGGTGAACGGCACACATCAAAAACGAGTCTGAGAGGAAAAATCTGTGCCTCACTCTTACTGAGAAATATATATTCATACATGACTCACAAGAAAACCGCTGCGTGATGATGTCATTTTGATGTTTCACTCCACACTGCCATTGAATTCTTTGGCGTGCTGACAACTCTACCGTAGTTATCCAGAAGCTAAACACACCGCTAAGCCGCCTGGAAGCTACTGCACTTCAAAATTTAATGAGGAATAAATCTAAATTAAATTTTAGACATTCAGTCGTTACTTAAGAGCCGAACTTGCCCTGGTTTTTTGTCGGCTATTTACTCATCTTTGATCTTAGAAGCTATACATTTGCCATAAAATGACGTATCGTCACAAATCAAGCTTGTTTTTAAACAGTAAAAACAATAAATGAATCAGAATTATAATATTATTTATGGTAATAGTCTGCTTTAATTACATTAGGTCAACATTTTTGGGTAAAACATGTGACCATTTGAGCATTTGACCCGTATCAGAGTTTTTCTTGGTTGTATTAAGATACATAATTCTATTTAGTAACTCCTTACATGCTATAATATGCCAAAAAAAGACTTGTAGAAAAGGACTTTGTCAATGGCAACGATAAATCTCCTCCTCTGTGTTCCCGTTGACCTGTGGTGTCCCCCGTGGCTCCGTCCTCGGCCCCTTACTCTTTAGCCTTACAGCTGCTGCCACTGGGTCGTGTTATAAACAGGTTCAGTCCACGTTGAAAGTCAATATTGACATGCTTAGAGATTCGACCCGTAATTTTTGGGGGGCCGTCTTGGCCACTCTCACGGGTATCGCCTTTTTTCCCCCCAATCAAATCCATCGAATTACATAAAGATGGAAACGGATGTGTTTTCAAAGGTTTACACTCTGGACTTTAAAAAATTTGTATTTTCACGTTCCCAAAACGCGAATGTCATGTACACTTACAGCCACAACATTATAACCAATGACAGGCCAAACTGTAAAAAAAAACGTTCTGTATAATTTACGGTAAAACAGAGGCAACTGTGGTTGCCAGAATTTTACCGTCAAAAATACGTAAATGTTGAAGACATTTCAGTAAAATACCACAGAAAACAAAGATGAATTGTAAACCTGTTTACAAGAAGGTTAAAGTAGAACAACAGGAGAATAGCATAAATGATCATAAACTGTATATTAAGTAGAATAAAATCAGGCATCTTGTTTCTTTACACTAAAAATGATGCTTCATAATGACAATAAACTATAAAATTCAAGACAGTAGATAACGTTTTGTTATAGAACTTAACCTAACTATAACTTTATATCATTTTTTTATAACTTTCGAAGTTCAAACACCATTTCAATCCATCATACCTGTCATTATAATACAGAATAACCTTATTCTCTATTTTCTATCTGTGGCAGAAACCAGTGAAATGACTGTGATGTAATAATGTCTGTAAGTCTTTGTGGTTTGGAGTTAAAGCTGTAGCGGCGCCGTTGTTTGTGCTAACGGCGGTGCCTCGTCTTCTCTCATTTTGGCTGTGCATACAGGTATGAGCTTCTTCTTCAGGCTGGCTTTAGGACTTAGGCAGGATGAAAAGTTTGGATTAAAGGTGCTGGACCCTCCTTCAACAATATGAAATCTTAATAAAGAGTCTCGCCGCGGCACTACGGCTAAATCAACGTATCGTACCTCCTCCATGATACGCCGGATAATTACTGAATTAAAAAGTGATTAAGAACTAGTTCAGTTGGTGTTCTGGGGAAATGAGTTTTTGATTGACAGAGGCTCAACTTCCTGTCTGGACTAATGCGCCACCAGGTGTTGTGAGAGGGGAGGTACTCCAAACATATTGATGTTCATATTGTGTTAAAAATGGGGAAATTGAATTATCTAACTTAGCCTAACTTCACTAGCATTTAATTTACATGTATGTAAAATGATTGTTAGTAGAGCGTTATGTTTATTAAAACAAAAAGATGAATTCTTCATCTTATCAATAATAACAATAATGATAAAATAAACTTTATTTATTCAGCACTTTTCAAGTTACGAAATGCTTTATACGGCACAATAAAATGTGAAATAAATAATAAAGTTATAAAAGTACACAATTAAATCGTAGTCTTGTGTGCCCATCAGAATTAAGATATTATAGGATATTTAATTTTTAGAGAGGATCTTTGTTTTAAACAGGAACGGGGTTTGAAGTCAGATACATGAGAACAAGAATCAGTTTCTAGCTGCTGTTTGCTGCAGGAATAAAATGGATAATTCACGCCCTTATGCACAAATCCTATAGATTAACTGTCGCTATTTCAAAAATGGTTTTGACACGGCGTTGACTAAGTGAGCGCCAGGCTTGGGCTCACTCGCGGCGTGACTAACATGCTGTCCGTGACCACTCAGCTCAGCCCTGCCTCAGTGAGTCTTCTCCTGGTCACCCACCTGTGCTCTAATCCCTAACACCCTCCCCCCCCGCCTGAGCTTCCTGTCTCCACATTCACCGCCAGGCATTCCTGTGTCTCCGTCCCACTTTTCTCTGTGACTGATTTCAGTCTATTCCGCTTTTATGTGACGTACCATCTGCTGCTAAAATATGTTCCACTTCCTCGTTACGTCCCAACTTTATTCGTCTTGATCTCACTCCCACATCTCATGTAATGATATCTGTTTAATAATATCTGTTCAAGCCCGCCTCCAATGTTTGGTTGAACACATTCTTTTTTATGTAAATGTAGGCCTCTGGACAGAACCTGTTCATAATAATAATATGACCCAGTAGCAGAATGTTTTTATGCTAAAGAGTAAGGGGCCAAGGATGGAGCCCTGGGGGACACCCTGGGAGATCGAGGCCTTAATGAAGACTATTGAGAAAGACTTTTTTTTGATTTTTTAAAGCATGTGAGGACTTACGAAACAAAATGTTGTAACTTTATACGACAAAAAAGACGAATGAGGGTCAAATAGTCGTCTGAAAACATGCCTCACCAAAATATTTCCACCTTTTTTTTCTTGTTGGGGACATTAGAGGGTTAAACATTTCTGCCATTTGACAGTAAACACGATTCTTCATCGACTACTAAACCGATAATCTACAGTATTGGACATCCGTCCTGCAGCGTTCCACCTTATTATCCTAACCTGAACAGGAAATAAACCGCACACGTTTGTGTCTGCGGGTGAATTACTTCTTCTTTTTTTTTTGAGTGCTGTGTTCTTTTTTCTTTTTTTTTTTCCAATTCTAAAAGCCTTTTCTTTTGATAAATGGACCACAGAAATCTTCTTTGGAGATATCGTTGAGACCAAATTTGTCGGTGCGTCAGAAATGTTTTCCGGTGTCTGGTACTGGATGTTCCGACCGTTTAGGGATTAATGGAAGGTTACAGTTTTTATGAAGGGATCAGGATAAAATCAGGCTAAAAAGTTCCCGACATTCATAAATGTCTCATAACTCTGGAGAAAAGTATTCATCACTTTTCTATCTGGGTACATTTATTTGTGTTGTTGTGATTTCAGACAGCCGGGCATCTTTGCAGAGAAAGAGTCATTCTTCCGGAGCGACGGAGAAGATTATATATTATTGGATACGATCATCCGAATGCTCGTCCTTTCCGAGTTTAAAGAAAACAAACCAACAAAACGTCGTTTTTTTCCCGACATGAGGAGTGGAACACGTTCGCTCACGCTGGAAAAACAACACTAATGAAAAATCATAACGCCAAAATCTTTTCTCACTTTTCTCCTAGTTTCCTGCTTAAACCTGATATTTTACTCTTTGTCCGGGAAACGGCTTTGAGTATTTATGAAAAGTGTTTTTATAAATAGAGTAGAAAAACTTTCTTCATCCACAAAAGGGGAAATTTAGAAGTCGCAGCAGCAGACAGAAAATAAAAAACACACATGGAAGTTCAGATACAATAAAGTTTATTATAAAAAAGAAAAAAAAAAGAAAAAGGAAAGAGTTTGATCTCTAATGGCATATATAATATAAACTAAAATAGACATCAAAGGAACACACGTGGTGTGTGGTCATCTGATAATTATCATATACACACCATTTGTGTATCTGATAATTATCAATTGACTACTACACAATGATAATTACACACATGGTGTGTAGTCAGTTGATAATTATCAGATACACACATGGTGTGTAGTCAGTTGGTAATTATCAGATACACACATGGTGTGTAGTCAGTTGATAATTATCAGATACACACATGGTGTGTAGTCAGTTGATAATTATCAGATACACACATGGTGTGTGGTAAGTTGATAATTATCAGATACACACATGGTGTGTAGTCAGTTGATAATTATCAGATACACACATGGTGTTCATTGAGGTTCAGACAAATAAGATATATTCAGATTATTATTATTAGTTACGAGAACACATGAACCGTCTGAGGTGCGTTTTTGTGGTCCGAACCCGCTTGGTAGATTAACAGTGAAACGAACGGCGACACTGATGACTGGCCAACCCAGACCCGTCTGACCTCAACGTGATACACAACCGCTCAGAACATCATCCTGCTTCCACACACGAGTGCGGCGGCCCGCCTTCGTTCATCACTGTGCGGCGCGGCTGTCTGCGGCCGGGCCGAGCGCCGCGGGTCCACATGTGGTGGAGCCGGTTGATAAATAGACCTGCTAAGCTACCTCTAATGGAGGATGAGTACGGGCTCCTTCCTCGCTGTTGGTTCCGTCTGCTTTTAATCAGCGGATTCTTCGACTTACAGGACGAGAGGGAGAACAAACGTTTTGTTTGCTCGTCATCATCACTGTAAGTAATCTAGAAGAAAATATAGTCGACTGGAAATATGGGGAACGAATCAGATTTGTTTGAATCCTTTAACGTCTTGAAACCTTTTATAATTCCACCCAGTGGCAGCGTTTCTATGCCAATGCGTAAGGGGCCAAGGACTGAGCCCTGCGGGACAACAGAGGTCTTTTTTTTTTTTTTTTTACATATTTAAGCATAAGTTTGTGAGGACTGAATGTTTTTAACTAAATATAACTTAAAATATCTACAAAGGGTCAACATTTTTAAATTTAACTACAATAACAACAATTCTTTTACTGCTTAAAAAATATACTTGACCAAATTATTTGCCATTTTATTAAATTAATAAATGAAAATATGCAGAGAAATAACTTTACCATAATATTTGTCTTTGTGAAAACATCAAAGGGTTAATATACTGATAATAATAATAATAATAATAATAATAAGAAGAAGAATAATAATAATAATATATTCATTATTTGATTATTAACACATAATGTAATGCATTAGTTGTAACTTCCTTATAATCAGGATTACATTAAGAAAGTCCAGAAAAGAAGAGAAGGTAATGAATTTATTTGTATTTGAAAAATGTCTAATTAGTTCATTTTAATTAACCAACAATCGATTACACTTTTACATCCCAGCAAAGGGTTACGGGATTTGGGTTAATGCAATAAAACCTCATAATCCATATTTGGTTTAATTTGAGGAGTTCAATCAGGGAAAATTGCACGTGCAACGCAGGAGATTGGGGACATACACCTGATGGATAATGTCTTTATGGCAATATTAAAATTGCCAAAAAGCCATTTTTTTTGGTAATTGTTATTTGTTTTCAGTGGTTATAAAGGAGACTTTATTGATTTTAACGTGCCTCATCATTGATAAATGAGCTTTTTGAGCTGAACCCCGTCACCATCGTTTACAGCAGATCATTAATGCAAAGTTCCAGGTCGGAGTTCAGAGGTCAGACTCACACAAACAGTCCATACCAGTGGGAACAAAAATCAACGTTTGTCCTCTTCGTCCCTCTTCCTGCAATTACGTAGATCTTTGGGAGATAAGTGCCAGCGATGCCCAACACAGACGCCGACAAACCCTCAACGCCGTCTTGGTACGATTATGAAACGTCTCATTCGGCTTGGAGGAATATGGCGTCTAGACAAATCGAAAAAAAAAAAAAAAAGCCTGCAGGGCAGCTGGAGTTCTGCAGGGAACACCTTATTATTTTTCCTCTACTTGTAACGTATTATATTGACCTATATAACAGTCAGGATTAATAAACCAAACACACACACACACACACACACACACACACACACACACACACACACACACACACACACACACACTCACTGTTGCCCGAGGAGACAACTTGTGAACAGTGTGATTTAGGAGGCAGTCCGCGGGCGAACAGAAGTGTTTAGAAGAGAAGGGAGGAACATGGAGAAGGGAGGAGGGAGGAGGAGGAGGGAGGAGGAGGAAGGAGGAGGAAGGAAGGAGGAGAGGGAACAGAACAGCTGTTCCCTTCAATTACCCGGTTAAATCAGACACAACAGGATCCAATCAAGGGAGATTCCTGGTTTTCATCAAATTAGTAGAGGAGCGATTACTCGGGTCTTAAATAAAAGTAATGGTGATTCGGTAAAGGTAATTAATGGACGCTTCACTCTGGACTCACGTGATGTGAATTATGGGAGCTCTCCATGTTGAGTATCGGCAAAAGTACTTTCTTCGTGTTAATGCGATAACTTTAAGGCCGATACACGGATCATTTTCAGCTTTTATAGCCACGTTGACCGTAGTGCGAGGAAGAAGTGGAGTGATTTCGGGATTGAATATTTCCACCACAAATGGGAGCTTTAATGCCAAATCTTTTTATTTTGGGGTCATAATTTCTCTACTGTTTGTCTAATTTAATCCAAACTTTGGTGTATAAGAATCGGCTTAATGCGATCTATCTTGTGTATATCGTGTTTTATCTCTAGTACTTTATATTCTACTCACAAGGGGGCGCCGTTTGAATGAAAACAGTCTTTTTCGAACATGACCTCCTAACTGTTATACTAAAAAGAATCACCTGAAGGAGATCAAACTTGTATTTGTCATATTTTACTGTAATTGTTCGTATTTCCGGGGAGTCGCTTGTACAACGCCTGGGATTGGGGGCTTTTTTTGCGGACACACCCTTGCTGTTTGGGAGAACAGATTCGGTCTAATTTATATAGAATTTACTGTGAGCTAAAAGTGAAACCCGAACCCTTTGGAGTTGCTTAGAACGACAAATCTCTCATATTTGACTTCAACATATTTTGTAAATCATGAATCTGTTCCAAAAAAAGTTGCTGAATAATTTTGTGCCAGAAGATTTAATAGTTTTTCAAGACTAGCCATAAGAATTTCCTTCTTTGTACCGATACATCCCCTCAAAAAGCCTTTTGAGCGCCTCCTTACCAGCTCCACTGCAGAAAATCATAAAAAAAAAAAATCCTATTATATGAAAAAGTCTGAAAAACAAGGTTTTCATTGTGCACTGTAAAAAAAAGAAAAGAAAAAAGTATAAAAGAAGAGCTTTTGAGTCTGACATTGAAGTTTGAAGTATTTCATTTTGAAAGGGATTTGAAGAATTTACAAAGCTGGGATTTTCATTTTTTTTCTAATCATGCACTATAAAAAGGATATTATAGGTTGCTTCAACCTAGTCGCTTAAATTAAATTATTTTTGAATTCAACCTATTCATTTAAATCTAAAATACTTAATAAAACTTTGTCAGCAAGGTAAGGAAAACAATTGTCTTTTTACAGTGTCTCATTTTTCTCTGAAAACGCTGCAGGAATAAAATAATGTAACATTCTTGCATTTACTGTTTTATGTTTAAGGTTTAGAAGGTAAAGCCATGAAATTGAATATTTTTGAAAGAGATTTGAAGAATTTCCATTAATGAAATTTCACTTTTTTTACGCTTTTGAGGTCCAACCATGCACTGTAAAAAAAAAAAAAAAAAAAAAAAAAACTCCATAAATGAAATTGAGTACTTTCGAGCCCAACTCCGTAAACGAAGTTGAAAACACTTAATTTAATCGAGTTTTACCATTTGAAGTCATTTCATGAGTTAACCAGAGAATTCTGTTTTTACAGTGTAGTTTAAATGTGGCATTGAAAGGAGGCGGTCTGGAGAATGTTCGCGGCTCCAGCATCACTGCAGGGGCAAGAAAGCAGGAAGGTTGGAGATTTTTTTTCTGATCTTTTGCTGCTTTTAGGGAAAATGGAATGATGGAGAATGACTGAAGCTTTTGTTTGGAACAGACGACGTTTCTGAATCCACAGATTTCTGCCTCTAACCCAAGTAAGAAATCCATTAAAACCATGGCAACAATTATTTTTTCCCCGTTCTTGCTGTAATGAATGAGACCGGCGGGAGGTCCGCTCAGACGCCGAATCAAAAGGACTCATTTCTTCCCGTGGCTTATTCATCAGTGGATGAAGACGAACAAAGAAAAATAAAAACATCAACCAACATCAGGGATAAAAACGTTTAGAGATGTTTTTTTGTTCTTCCTCGCTCCACATTCTGTGAATTGTTTTAAAGATATTATGGATTATAGATTTGATTCATTTACCCAGGAAGATTTTTTTTGTAAGATAAAGATCTTCTGCCCATCTTCTCATCAGGCGGGCGACGAAGCCTTTCGAGGGTTACTCCTCGTCTTCACAGCTAATGAAAGGCTCCTCACAGCATAGGAGCCGTTTGTACCATATAAATGTCACTCTGGACCTTCAGCATCGCCATCACGCAACATTAAACCAGGATTACGCCCCCCACCACTATTAGACGCATGGAACCAGGGCTTGGTCCAGAGAAATCCTCATCAATGGTACTAGAAGACCGTTCTGGCCCACGTCAACCCCTTAATATAACATTGTGTCTGAAACACGAAACCCGTTTATGGTATTATGAAGTTTATTCCATTCATCAGCCACACCTCCTCCTTCAGGTTCTGCTTCACTCTGAAACTACATTCTTAAACACACACACACACTCACACACACACACACACACACGTACACACACACACGTACACACACACACACACACACACACACACACACACAGCCACAGGCCTCCCAATTAACACTAGTCTATTGAAAAGAAATGAAAAAAAAAAGAGTGAGAGGAGGAAAAGTCATGGCCTTTTCCCGTAATGTTTGATGGGGAGAAAAAAAGATGTACAGGGAGAGAGAGAGAGAGAGCGAGAGAGAGAGAGAGAGAGAGAGAGAGAGAGAGAGAGAGAGATTGAGGGAACTAACTTCAATTATGTATACCCCAACAAGTTCAATTAAGCATTTGAACAGGAAAATCAATGTAGGAACTGATAACATCCCGGGTCTATCATTCCTCACTTAGGAACTGGTCTGTCTGGAGGCAACATCCGCACACACACACACACACACACACACACACACACACACACACACACACACACACATTTACTGGACATAAATCACTCTTCGGCCAACAAGAACCCTGCTTTCATTCTCAAGCCTTCATCTGTATTTCCCGTCCGTCGATTAATGATTGTCGTGTCACTGCAGAAACGAAACAGCGGTGAATGGAGGAATGCGGCGCCTTATTGTCCGCAACCTCAATATTCTAGTAGCCACGACAACAAGATGATTGAAATATATTCATTTCTCATTAATGTGTTTTTGTTCTTTAAGCTAAAACTATTAAAACCCCCAAATTTGGCCCGCGACAACACGGTTATGTCCCCGAAAAGCCCCCAATCCACTGCATTCTACATACATTCCCCTTGATTGAGCTACTCAACTTAAATCTTTTTCATAAAAATGATAAAAAAGCTCCCCCTAGTGAGCAAAATATGAGCCGTCAGAGTAAAATATGATAAATACAAGCTAGATTTCCTGAAGTGGACCCATAGTGAGGAAATTCTGTCCAGCAAACAGTATTTTTC
>JBBDHG010000202.1:1355000-1415000 GCA_037951165.1 Lophius americanus | reverse complement strand
CGTTTTGAAGGATTACCATGAATCCGTAAGGAGGAAAACAAATTATCTCATTTTGGCGCCTTCAGAAAAACGCTGCTTGTGAAATAGTATTTTGGCTTGAATACATATCAAAATCAGCGATGATACGAAAATGATTTTGAAGGTTGTTCAAGGTCAATCCTCCACATTTTAGACGCAAACATTGAAAAATAGCTTTGAAGGATCTCGTACAGTTTTTTCCATGA
The DNA here is from genome assembly GCA_037951165.1 of Lophius americanus. Taxonomy (NCBI): domain Eukaryota; kingdom Metazoa; phylum Chordata; class Actinopteri; order Lophiiformes; family Lophiidae; genus Lophius; species Lophius americanus. The sequence goes on along the minus strand of JBBDHG010000202.1, from coordinate 1,414,776 downwards.
GTGTGGAATCACACTTATGATTGATTCCCTCACCTCTTGTCCGTCAGCTGGGACAGGCTCCGCCCCATTCATCAGGTGGTTAAGGAGATATGATACACAAAAATAAACACAAAAACAGGCAAAGTTTTCATAACATATTACAATAAAAACAAAGAAAAAGAAAACCTGCCTTTGGGTCAAATTTGATGCAAATCTGTCCGTATGTTTTTTTGGTAATCTCGCTAAGCAGAGGTAAAAATAACGGTAGAAAATTCAGTGTAAATGTAAAATACTGTGTACATTTAAAGTTTTACAGAATATTTGTAGCCATTAAATCAACATAAAGCAGCAAAACACATGAAATCAAAAACTGATTCTAATCTCACATGATGTGAATTAGGCTGAGCCATGAATAGAAATAGAATTTTATAACGTTGAGTTTTGAAAAGTGCTGCAGGATAAATAGGTATAGATAGTTAGACAGACATAGATATAGATAGGTATAGATAGACAGACATAGATATAGATAGTATAGATAGACAGACATAGATATAGATAGGTTTAGATAGGCAGACATAGATATAGATAGGTATAGATAGACAGACATAGATATAGATAGTATAGATAGACAGACATAGATAATAGATAGGTATAGATAGACAGACATAGATCTAGATAGTATAGATAGACAGACATAGATATAGATAGGTATAGATAGACAGACATAGATATAGATAGGTATAGATAGACAGACATAGATATAGATAGGTATAGATAGACAGACATAGATATAGATAGGTATAGATAGACAGACATAGATATAGATAGGTATAGATAGACAGACATAGATATAGATAGGTATAGATAGACAGACATAGATATAAGATAGGTATAGATAGACAGACATAGATATAGATAGGTATAGATAGGCAGACATAGATTATAGATAAGGTATAGATAGGCAGACATAGATAAGGTATAGATAGACAGACATAGATATAGATAGGTATAGATAGACAGACATAGATATAGATAGGTATAGATAGACAGACATAGATATAGATAGTAAGATAGACAGACATAGATATAGATAGGTATAGATAGACAGACATAGATATAGATAGGTATAGATAGACAGACATAGATATAGTAGGTATAGATAGACAGACATAGATATAGATAGGTAATAGATAGACAGACATAGATATAGATAGGTATAGATAGACAGACTAGATATAGATAGGTATAGATAGACCAGACATAGATATAGATAGGGTATAGATAGACAGACATAGATATAGAATAGTACGCCGGGCGGACCACCTCTGTTTGCAGCGCAAGCCATTAAAAAACAACAAATATTTTCCACATGGCTTCTGCTTTATGTGATTAGTTGACTAAAGACTGGAGACAATGGAGGTGATTTTAAATGCCGAGCACGCCTCAGTGATAATGCATGCAGACACGTTTGGAAGACTGACTGAGTCGGGAAACCGCGGCTCGATCTCTCGCTCACACACACACACACACACACACGTACACACACACACACACACCACCAACACGCGTTCCCTGCACGCTTCTTGATGTGGACTAAATAGCTTGTTGACGCTCTGACGAGTTTTTAAAACAGGTCCAAGCCGACTCTGAAGAGCCAGAATGCTGATTGGCCTCGGCTTGGAAGGTTGCAGCGACTCACAGTCTAGGCCTGTCAGTCACTTTGTAGCCTTGGACGCGGTTCCTCTTCATGGTCTGGCGAGATAGATTCTCACCCGTGTGCTTTGAATTCCTTCAGTTATTCTAAGTTTTCACACGCTCCCCTGAAGCCTCTCAAGATTTCACCACCTCTATCTCAAGCTGCCTGGAATGTGGGCGCCGTTTGTAAACTTGCACATGTTCATTTTAAACCGTAACATTTTTGCGCCTTTAGAGCCAAATGTTAAAGGGCCCACGTTTAACGTGGATAGAGGAAGATCTTTTCATCATCGAACTTTTATTTTGGTGTTAAATCTGCATATTTTCTAAATATTTAGGTCCAACATTTAGATTTAAGATTGAAATTCAACGTAAAGATATAAATCTGACATTTAGGTTTAACATTTAGATTTATTATTAGCATTTAGATACAAAATCTAGATTTAGGTTTAACAGTTAGATATAACATTTGAATTTAAGATTTAGAAAAAACATTCACAGATAGATTAACATTTAGATTTAACATTTAGATTTAACATTTAGATTTAACATTTAGATTTAACGTTTACATTTAACATTTACATTTAACTCTTAGATTTAGATTCACCATTTCAATATTATAATTACATTTAATATTTATATATAAATTTAGATTTAGATTTAACATTTAGATATAACATCTAGATTTTTATTCAACATTTACATATAACATATAAATTTAGATTTTTTTTTTAGCATTTAGATACAAAATCTAGATTAAGGTTTAACAGTTAGATATAACATTTTAATTTAACATTTAGAAAAAACATTTAGAGATAGATTTAACATTTAGATTTAACATTAAGATTTAGATTTCACTTTTAGATATAACATTTAGATATGACTCTTAGATATCTCTTAGACTCTTCTATGACTCTTAGAAGATTTAGATTTCACTTTTCATTCATTCTCCATTGAGCTCTTTGAATCCTTTTGCTCGGTTTCCCTCTTTTTTCAGCTGTTCTTAGGAAGCAATTTCTCAAAAACAGGAATAAGATTGTTTATTTATTTCCATTGTCTAAAAACAAATTGCACACGGGAGCAATATTTAACTTTTCTTCCCTCTTCTACGACCAAAGTTATTTTTCTAGTCAAGGACGTCCCTGTATGTCTCTGCTATATAATTAATGGATCCACGCAACTACAATTACACCAAGAGGGGCCGCTTCTCTCTCTCTCTCTCTCTCTCTCTCTCTCTCTCTCTCTCTCTCTCTCTCTCTCTCTCTCTCTCTCTCTCTCTCTCTCTCTCTCTCTCTCTCTCTCTCTCTCTCTCCCCGTCTGGGTGCCGTCTATTTGCAGTAATTACCGGTGACGCCTTTCCTACTTTACACTCCACACTGCATTTATAATGATAAATGTCGGGAGGCAAGAATCCCCAGAGTGAAGTTAGAGAAGTGTCCTGCCTACAGACTCATTATAAGAAACCATTACCAAGACAACACCAGTGCACCGATACCTTCATAATGTCTCGTTTGCTTGCTTTTTTTTAAATCTGGAGAAAGTAGGGAGATCTCAGTAGTACAGAATATAAGTTCTGAGTTCACGTCAGTCTGCATTGTTGCAGCTAAAAGTTAAGATAATAGGAGCCTCTCCAATGTAGACCAGTAGCCCCGCTATTACCTGACTTTTAACGTATTTATGATGAAGACAATGAGAGTGAGAGAGAGAGAGAGAGAGAGAGAGAGAGAGAGAGAGAGAGAGAGAGAGAGAGAGAGAAAGAGAGAGAGAGAGAAGGCTGGAAGGTGTGAGAATTGTAAAAAAAAAAAAAAGTCCCGAGGATGAGTAGGTCGAAGTGAGAGCAGCTTTGACGAGGATGAAGAACGGAATGGCGGTTGGTCCTGATGACGTACTGGTGGAGGTGTGGAGGTGTCCAGGAGAGAGGGCGATGGAGTATTTAACCAGATTGTTCCACATGATGGATAGATAGAACATTTTATTGATCCCCAAAGGGGAAATTGAGTCATTAGAACGGCTCCAAGAGAAAAACGTCCTTAAGGTGACAAAAATGTAAGACATACTATGTAAAAGGACATCTTATATACTTGTATATATAAGTATACATACTCAACTAGATAAACGTTTATATATATATGTATATGTATATGTATATGTATATGTATATGTATATGTATATGTACATACCCACCCAGGACGGATATTAAGAAATACGAAAATAAAGAAATTAAAATAAATACGTACATCAGAATAAAATCGGAAAGAGTCCGATCTCCATCTCGCTGACAGAAAGTGTCAGCGGGAGTCTCCGTAGACTATGATGTTCACGGTCGACATTGTGATATGTAGTCTTTACAATAATCTCTACCCTGACACAAATAAAATCCCAGCAGGCAGCAGGTGGCTTCATTACCGGTTCTCCTATTACTGAGACGCCTTGGTTCTTTTTCAGTCAGCGTCAAAACACTGACACACAGATCATATATGCTTTAAACAAATAACATATGAAGGCAACACGCGTTGTAATAGTTTGGAAATAGAATGCCGGACAGTTAATGCAGTTTTCGATAAAGGGGGATCCCGTTTTTACCTCTAGTCATAAACATGTTAAGAATAAGTGACAAATTGAAAAATCTTGGGAAAATGTGTGTTGGACTAAAACACACATTTTCAGCGGTGTAGCCCAGACCACAGGCTTTCTTCTTCACAGCCTCACATTGGCTCATCACTTCTCAAACAATGGAGTGTCTCCTGCTGGGAGAAGACTATTTCTTTTCTTTATCCAGTGAAATGCTCTGAGTGATTCTCGGTGGCACGTATTGATTTTTAATTCTCTCTAGTTGGTTGTGATCCAACTTTGTCCTCCTCTTGTTTTTTTTCTCCCCCCGCCTGTTCCACACAGAGAGGAACAGAGAAATGATACCGCGGCTAAGATCGTTTTAAGTGGGAGGAAAAAGAATGAAGGGGAAATACTGGTATGAAGTTGACGAAGTACAAGAACCTACAGTATTGTGTTGTCGTGAAAAATCCTCAGGACATATTTTCTCAAGCATTTGGTCCAATTTAGTAAACTTTCTGTTTATACAAATCTTTGATATCCACTGTGTTTTACTCTGACAGTTCACGTTTTACTCACTAGAGGGAGTTTTCTTTTTTTTTCTTTTTTTTCTTTTGTTACAAAACCACTGTTTTGGATAAACCTTCTCAGAGGTTGGTCCGATTCGCTTAGAAGCGTGTCGAGGTGTTACGCAAAGATTTCCAGGCCTCACCTTTGGTCTCGACGTCTAAAGAGTGATCGGAGGAATGCGGATACGAGTGACCGAAATTATCTAGGGCGATCGTTGATGGATGGATGGATTGATGGATCATTGAAGGATGGATGGATGGATGGATAGATGGTTCATTGACAGATGGATGGTTGAATGGATTAATGGATGGATGGATGGATGGAAGGATGGAGGGATGGTTGGATGGATGGAGGGATGGATGGATGGATGGAAGGATGGAGGGATGGATGGATTAATGGATGGATGGATGGAAGGATGGAGGGATGGTTGGATGGATGGAGGGATGGTTGGATGGCTGGATGGGTGGCTCCCTGGATTATTGGATGATGGATGGATAGTTGGATGAATGGATTGTTGTGTGGAGGGAGGGATTGATCGTTTGATGGAGGGAGGGATGGATGAATCGCTGGACTGATGGATGCATGGATAGATTGATGGATGAATCATTGGATGGAGGGTTAATAGATGGACCATTGATAGATGGATGGATCATTGGATGGATGGACGGTTTGTTGGATGGATGGATTTGTTGAATTGCATAAAGACAGCAGAAATGAAAATGAGACCATAAATAAAGAAAACCATGAGCAGATCTTTGGTGGGCGTGTTTGTGTGAGTTCAGATCCTGGATGAGTTCCTCTCATCTTCCTGCCTCGTTCATGTCCTTGTAGTTCTTGCGTCGAGCACAGTGTCATTATCTGGTGCTGAGGGAGAAGGGCCCTTGGGTGCTCAGCAGTCAGGATAGAGATTTCAGCTCTGCCTTAATCAAAGCCAGCGATTAGATCACGGAGCATAAAATCATGCAGGAATTTAATCAAGGTTACAAAACCAGCGTGAAACTGAGGGGGGGCAGAGGGAAACAGAGGGGGGCGTGGCCTAGTCCGATTTAATCCTCGTCAGTGTTTGTTTGTTGTTACTCCAGAATCTTTTCATGTGACAGAATGTCTCTGTGAGTCTGTCTCTTCAGATGACCTTGTCTCGAGGTGACAAACTGGACACCTGACATCTTATTTTGCTCTCTTCTTTTATCACACACACACACGCACACACACACAAACACACACACACACACACACACACACACACACACACACACACACAAAAGTGTATTGACAGTAAGCGAGGTGCCAAATGTCCTCTCATCACAAAGAAATGTCATAAACACATTATAGAGGAATGGTTTCCAGGCAGGTTGACACACACACACACACACACATACACACACACGCATACACAGACAGACACACACAGACAGACACACACACACACACACACACACATACACAGACAGACACACACAGACAGACACACACAGGTGTCTGATGGTGACGTTGTGGGGACAGTTGATCCCCAGACAGATTAAGCTGCAATCTGAAGTCTCCTCAGGCCAGCCTTGAGATCATGTGTAAACACACACACATCTACACACACACGCACACACACACACACACACACACACACACACACACACACACACACACACACACACACTCAAACACAATTCCATCAGAGTTTTAAAGTCACAGACTTTGGACAGAGACGAGGGACTTTCTAGATGAAATCCTCACAGGGTTACGGGCGTCTAAAAAAAGGACAACACTGTTTAAAAGGAGGGGAAAGTCAGTTTGTGAATCTTTGATGTTTCAGAACTCGCCGCTCCGATCCTGTCACGAGACGAATGGAACAATATTATGCCCCATTTTTGCACAAACGTACGAGCTGGATCATGATGTATATGTCGGGATGTGTCCTCGAGATGATCAGGATCAGCGTGTTTGTGAATGTGCTGAAGAACGCTGGTGTTTGGTTACGTACAAAAAAATAAAAATAAAAAAATGCTGCTCGCCCGGCTCATTTCATTATCTACCTACCTCTTCCTCTCATCTGATGAAGACTTCTGAAGGAAAGCGACTTTACAAAGATAAAAGATTGGAGGATGCTGTGGTAGTATGTGTGTGTGTGTGTGTGTGTGTGTGTGTGTGTGCGTGTGTGTGTGCTTGAATATGATGAAATGTCAACACATACAGACAGATGCAGGTATTTTTCACACCTTTTGTCTCCCTCTGCTCTGCAGGTCTTATTGTCACCTGGAGAATGTCTGAAAATGTCTGAAAATGTCTGAAAATGTCTTCGCTGTCTGTTTCCTCACAAATTAGAAGGATTTATGAGTTCACAAGTGCTGCTGGACGTTTTATTACCATTACCCCCGTGCTTTTATCTTTGATTTCCTGACCGTCTCTTATGAAATTTGTCTTGAAAGCCCCGCCCCTTTTTCTTTTTCTACTAGTATATATATACACACATATATACATATATTCATATATATATATATTTTTTTTTTCCTTCACTCATCTTGTGACCACATTCTTCATTTGCCTTCGTCCGTAGGTTCGACTACCAGGAGCTGCTCCATAACTCCAGCTTCTGCCTGGTTCCCCGGGGCCGACGACTCGGATCGTTCCGCTTCCTGGAGGCCCTGCAGGTAAGTTTTATTCCGGATGTGACATTTACATGAGCGCAGAGACAACTGGTTATTCACGTCCTTACGTGATGCGTTCTCCTCTCCCGGTCCCGGTCCCGGTCCAAACGCGTCGCGGCTTAAGGAAAGGCGCGCAAATAACTAAAACACAAGCAAATAAAGAAAACATCAAGACAACGGAAGCGTTTACAGAGGACACTTAAAAGTGATGCACAACCAGACGCGCTTCTTTTTCCAATGCTTCGCTTTGTAAAATAAAACAGATATAATACACAAACACTTCACGATGTTTTCATCTGCACTGTTGGCTTCGCTTAACTTCCGGGTCATGTGGTCATTTCTATGGTGATGATGTCATATATGTTGATTTGTAACGTTCAAAATGAAATGGAATGCTGGAAAATATACTTTAAAAGTACATATAGTAAAGTTTTTGTATTATCAAATACAAAAACTGTTTCAATTTGTCTTTATGATCAGGAAAAAAAAAAATCTCTTTTTTTTTTGAATTATTTGAAATAAAATTTGGGATTTTGGATCTTCTAAAAAAAAAAAACTTATTTTTTTCTATCATATTCCAGAAGTAAAGTGTCAAAAATAAAATAAATCAGGATATCATGTGTAGTTTGTGTGTATTTTCATGAGGAGTTATCATTGAAGATGAGGATCAGGTCGTTGCCGTAGAGACGACACTCGTTAGAGTCCCTGTTATTCTGCTGTGTTCTGGTAAAGACCGCGGGGATCCACAGACCACCGGTGAACCTCCAGCTGTGATCTACGAGGCGTGGAAGAGTTCCTCGTCTTCCTCTTTCCAACATATGATCTTATTACAGTTGACAATCTGTCGCCGTAAAGTCCCGTCCCCACAGATACGCAGAGACGGCACAGATCTTCATCCTTCGTTAGCAACCTCGCTCCTCTGGTTCTTTCTTGTTTTGACATTAAGGTTCTGCGTCTCCTTCTACTTCCTGATTATATTCCAGCGAGGACAAACTGCACGTCCACGTTTTTTGGACAAATAGTTTGTTTCCACCTTCACTTTTCATCCACAGCTTGATGGATTTGTAAATAAATGTTTCTCCTCGGTGTCGCGGTGATCTTGAGAAACTTGTGTGGTTGATTCAGGGTTATTATTCATGTAGATACAGGACGAATGTCCTCTAGATAAAAACAGACATGTCCTCTAGATAAAAACAGACATGTCCACTAGATAAAAACAGACATGTCCACTAGATAAAAACAGACATGTCCACCAGATAAAAACAGACATGTCCACTAGATAAAAACTGACATGTCCACTAGATAAAAACAGACATGTCCACCAGATAAAAACAGACATGTCCACTAGATAAAAACTGACATGTCCACTAGATAAAAACTGACATGTCCACTAGATAAAAACTGACATGTCCACTAGATAAAAACAGACATGTCCTCTAGATAAAAACAGACATGTCCACCAGATAAAAACAGACATGTCCACTAGATAAAAACTGACATGTCCACTAGATAAAAACAGACATGTCCTCTAGATAAAAACAGACATGTCCTCTAGATAAAAACTGACATGTCCACTAGATAAAAACAGACATGTCCACTAGATAAAAACTGACATGTCCACTAGATAAAAACTGACATGTCCACTAGATAAAAACAGACATGTCCTCTAGATAAAAACTGACATGTCCACTAGATAAAAACAGACATGTCCACTAGATAAATACTGACATGTCCACTAGATAAAAACAGACATGTCCTCTAGATAAAAACAGACATGTCCTCTAGATAAAAACAGACATGTCCACTAGATAAAAACTGACATGTCCACTAAATAAAAACAGACACGTCCACTAGATAAAAACAGACATGTCCTCTAGATAAAAACAGACATGTCCTCTAGATAAAAACTGACATGTCCACTAGATAAAAACTGACATGTCCACTAGATAAAAACAGACATGTCCACTAGATAAAAACTGACATGTCCACTAGATAAAAACAGACATGTCCACTAGATAAAAACAGACATGTCCACTAGATAAAAACTGACATGTCCACTAGATAAAAACAGACATGTCCACTAGATAAAAACTGACATGTCCACTAGATAAAAACAGACATGTCCACTAGATAAAAACAGACATGTCCACTAGATAAAAACAGACATGTCCACTAGATAAAAACTGACATGTCCACTAGATAAAAACAGACATGTCCTCTAGATAAAAACAGACATGTCCACTAGATAAAAACAGACCTGTCCACTAGTTCAAAACAGACATGTCCACTACATAAAAACTGACATGTCCACTAGATAAAAACAGACATGTCCTCTAGATAAAAACTGACATGTCCTCTAGATAAAAACAGACATGTCCACTAGATAAAAACTGACATGTCCACTAGATAAAAACAGACATGTCCTCTAGATAAAAACAGACATGTCCTCTAGATAAAAACAGACATGACCACTAGATAAAAACTGACATGTCCACTAAATAAAAACAGACACGTCCACTAGATAAAAACAGACATGTCCTCTAGATAAAAACAGACATGTCCTCTAGATAAAAACAGACATGTCCACTAGATAAAAACTGACATGTCCAATAGATAAAAACAGACATGTCCACTAGATAAAAACTGACATGTCCACTAGATAAAAACAGACATGTCCACTAGATAAAAACAGACATGTCCACTAGATAAAAACTGACATGTCCACTAGATAAAAACAGACATGTCCACTAGATAAAAACAGACATGTCCACTAGATAAAAACAGACATGTCCACTAGATAAAAACAGACATGTCCACTAGATAAAAACAGACATGTCCACTAGATAAAAACAGACATGTCCACTAGATAAAAACTGACATGTCCACTAGATAAAAACAGACATGTCCTCTAGATAAAAACAGACATGTCCACTAGATAAAAACAGACCTGTCCACTAGTTCAAAACAGACATGTCCAGTACATAAAAACAGACATGTCCACTAGATAAAAACAGACATGTCCACTAGATAAAAACAGACATGTCCACTAGATAAAAACAGACATGTCCTCTAGATAAAAACAGACATGTCCTCTAGATAAAAACAGACATGTCCTCTAGATAAAAACAGACATGTCCACTAGATAAAAACAGACATGTCCTCTAGATAAAAACAGACATGTCCACTAGATAAAAACAGACATGTCCTCTAGATAAAAACAGACCTGTCCACTAGATAAAAACTGACATGTCCAATAGATAAAAACAGACCTGTCCACTAGATAAAAACAGACATGTCCACTAGATAAAAACTGACATGTCCACTAGATTATTCACCATCGGATGGAGTTGTTTTCCCGGTAGAATGCTACGCTAATCATAAGCGTTTAGACACAGCAGCAGCGGCGGGGATGAAAATAAAAGCTCACTTTTGATGACGGCAGTGAGGAAGAGGACGAGCAGAGGAAAGATCTTCATCTCACAAAGCCAGACTAATCAAAGCTGGGAGAAAATGAGCCGACGGGTCAGTGATCATGCGTTCGGCATTTCCTGGATCTCCTTTAATCTCTCCGCCTCACGTGATGGAAGAATCCTGTCCAACTTGAACTTTAAATGGAAATACCAGATTTATTGAATTTCTTTTTCTTCACTCGTCTTTGGTAAAACTCTGCGACTTGACCACATGTGCAAATCCTACAGCGTATGTCACGAGGATGAAGACATCCTCATCCTCCATCCTTTTGGAGGATGGAGGATGGACGGGTCATACCAATTTTACCAATCCTAGTGATTGGAAGAACTGCATTGATGTTTTGAAATGTCCGTTTTACATATCTGACACTAGGGGGAGCTTTATTGGTCCGATTTAGTCCAAATCTGGTGCATTTGAATCGACTCGATGAGAACTATTGTGTATATATCATATATTACACATATTTTGATCAAATTGTTCATTATTTACTACATTTAGGGAGTTTTTTATTCATTTACACTGGTCCCACTAAGACCAGAACCACAGCATGTCAGGAATATCCAATAATGTAAATGTATGTTACTGATCTGGTTTGTCCAAATATAACATGTGAGAGTAAAGAAATAACAGCACAGCAAACTCCAGGTGTAACGTAGCCCAAATACTTTATTATATTATAATGAAGTAGAGTTTTCAGGTATTTTTCTGATTTATTTTTTAAAACAAATACATTTATTTTTCTAATTGTTATTCCAAGCTGCCTCATTATCTTAGCGGTATGTTTATTTCGTATCATTGAAGTCTTTCCTGACATTTAAAGTTCAAAACAAAATACCACCACAGCTCAATTATTTAAGTAGATATATATATTTTTTTTCTTTTTTTACTTACTTATTTACTTTTTTTCAACCAATCTTACCTTTTATGGAGGAAACATTGTGCCATGAATACATTTTATTTGATTTATTTTAAACTATCTCCTCTTTTTGCATAGGGGACATCAAATTAAACACATGTTGAATTTTACCTTCAGTGAAACATATTTTTGTGTATTTTATTTACGTTTCGGCTCATTCCCATTACCGCTCATCTGAAATCTGACATAGAATTTAAGCGAACCCTGGACTGAAAGTATTCCGGAGGCTGATGGATGAGGTAGAAAAAATACAAATTGTGCGAAATTATGGGGGAATCTGAATATTTTCCTTTGGAACAAATAGTCTAATGGTGCGGCAGAATGCGGAATAAAGTCTGATCCATTAACGGCCGATGATGAACGGCCTCAACAGCCTCTTTCCTAAATTAATTTACAGCAACGCAGAGACCTCCCGGCTCCCGGTGAATAAACTCACTTTAATGAATCCTTTAAATATTGATGCACACTGGGAAAATAAATAATTACATTTTTCTTTTTTCCCCCCGCAATCTTTTTTGGCAACTCCACTTGTTTCTGCAATAAAAAAACACATACTTCCAACACTTTGCACACACACACACAGCACCATGGGTGATCGGGCCTTCTGTTCTGCTGCCCCTCGTCTGTGGAATGCCCTCGCTGACCATCTGAGGGCTCCACAGACGACTGACACATTTAAAAAAAGGACTTAAAACTTTCCTTTTTAGCAAAACCTATAACTTTAATTAACATTGCTGCTTTTTGGTAAAGCTTTTATATAGTTATTATTGTATTTTTTATTGATGCTTTTATCTGCTTTTTCTTTGTAGCACTAGTTTTGCCCCAAACAGGCACATCTGAGGTTTTGATTTGATCAAGCTTTGGAGTAGATGGTCCTGATTCTTCAGTGAAGTCCTTCATGTAATAACAGAAGAAGAACAGAACCTACAGGATCATGTGGTCTAGAGTTAGATGAGAACCTACCTGCTGTTTCTGCTTTTCATTTCTCCATCCAAATAATCCCACCGATCGTTTCTCTCTCGACTCTGTCTTTGCCAACAGGCGGCTTGTATCCCAGTTATTCTGAGTAACGGCTGGGAGCTTCCCTTTTCTGAAGTCATCAACTGGAGGAAAGCCGCCATCGTTGGAGACGAGAGACTTCTTTTACAGGTAGGCAAAAGTGACAGAGGGACGGATGAGGGTTAAAGGAAGGAGAAATTCATCATATAGAGAACCGATCTGTGTTTATTCCACTTCTCTATTCTGTATAAACGGAATGGAGGCGTACTTCCTGGTGTTCAAGCACAAAACATCACAACAAATGACAATCAGTCCTGATTTGTCACTCCTTCTTTAACATTAGGAAAAGTCCTGATAATGCTTTGCTTATTCCACAATGTAACAGCTAAAATACGATCGTAGAGTTACAGGGTTAGGCACGAAGAATAAAATGAGAGGAGGAAGATTTTTTTGTCATATTTCGTTTTGGGAAACATATTGAATGGTCAAAAATGAAGTTGAAATGTTGAGAATAAAGTCCAAAATCAAGAAAAAGTCGAGATATTGGGAATAAAGTGGAACTAAATCAGAAGAGAAAGATATATTTTATTCTGCATTTTGAGAATAAAGCGGAAATATGGACTGGTATTAAATCACATCCTTTGCGATCTTGGGAGGACGCAGAGATAGTAACCGACAATCATGAGATAAGAATCAACATAATGAGATACAAAGTCAAAATTATGAGGTGAAAAATCGCTATTACGAGAAAAAGTTAAAATTCTTGGATAAAAATTTTAATTATGAGATAAAAAGTAAAAGTGGTGATAAAAAGTCGGCATTATAAGATAATAAAAAAGTCAAAATTTTAAGATGAAAAATTCCCAACAATGAGATAAAAAGTTTAAATTCTGAGATGAAAGTTCAAATTGAGAAAAATAAAATCAAAATTGTGAGATAAAAAGCTAGAAAAAAAAAAATTGAAAAACAAGAAGCGACAAGTATTTAATACAAACAGACATGTCTGTGGCGAAGGTGATCATCTTCATCGATGCCAGATAATGTCTGTTTTGGGGAAATAATCTGTCCGACAGTAACTGATAGTAACGTTGATTTTTTCCCGTGTTCAGATTTGAGTCATAATATTTGTCCTACAGGAATCTTTGAAGAAAATACTGGCTGTCATTTAGCTTTCACGGAATTTTATTTTATTCCAACGTGAGAACCGTACTATTCACACACACACACGTACACACACACACACACGTACACACACACACACGTCTGCACCAGGAACTATTTTTATCTAAGAGGGATTATTACACAATCAAACCTCCTTCTGTTCCCTTTAATTAAGACAGCTGGCAGAGCTTGTGATATTTACCTTTGTTAATTACTTTATATTATTCCATGCCACCTGCACGACCTACCTGTAGTCCTCCCTGGACAACAGCAGACACGTGTGTGTTTAAAGCGTGTGTGTGTGTGTGTGTGTGTGTGTGTGTGTGTGTGACTCTTACTCTGTGGCTACTTGAAATAATTGTTTCTAATTGTGGGCTGGGGATCCGGTATAATTTGTAATTTATTTATTTTCATTTGATTTAGACCCCAGATAAGTAAAAGACAAAAAAAGGTTGGATTTGAGATTTGTTGCTATTTTATCAGCTAAAAAGAAAATCTTATGTTTGACATTAAGACGTCCGACATTATTGAAGTTTCTTTCTAAATGTCAGCCAAACAAATCCCATCGAACAAAATAAGAAATAAGACAGCAGGATTAGACGAAGGCGTGTGTCGTAACGGGACCAGATTCTGGAAGCCCGTCAAACTCACACGATCTCCAACACCTGCTGAGAGGAAGGAATGTCATTACTTTCAATTACATCGCTGAGCTGCAGCAGCAGACGGGTGTTTAAAACCAACCGTCTTTCCTCTTGTGGGGCGGAAACATGCAGCGACAGCAGGACACACACTCACACACACACACACACACACAATCACACACACACACACACACACACACACACACACACACACACACACACACACAAACACACACACCAACCCAAACAAACACACACACAAACAGTAACACACACTAACACATAAATATTAATTCATTATTGGTGCATTATTCTGACATTATTTTTACTCTTGCTGTGTTACACACATTTTACACACTGTAAAAAAAGCCTTTAAAAAACCTTAATAAAAAAAACAACTTCCATTTATGATGCAATTAAAATAAATATTTTCAACTTCAATTTTTGACTCTGCTGTACCTAATTTAATTTTGTGTTACCAGTGAACAAATGTATTTTTTTTTACAGTGTAAGATCACTGTGAAGTACAGAATATTAATAATTAATAAGAGGTATGATTTTCTTATGAAGATTCCTTATAAATTTAAATATTATTCTGTTTTATTATATTATATATATATATATAATATATTATATTATATTATATTATATCATCCTATAACATCAAACGTTACTCTCAGCAGAACCTTGTTGTTTTGATGAAAAACACACAAACAAACACGATGAGCTGTCATTTCACGTAAATATATCCCCGTGGAGGAGTAACCACAAGCCCCGCCCACAGCGGAGGGAAACATGACACACCATCAATAACGGCAGAATGCGGAACAGACTCTCGCACTGAGCTGGAATGAACAAATGGCAAATACAGTGGATTAAACATCTGCAGGGGGGTTTCATGATTAATGTTATCTTTTAAAGGTGTTGAGGTGGTTTTAAGTTATGCTTGAGCGCCCCCGGAATATATATATATATATATATATATATATATATGTATTTATATATGGTAAACTATAGAACAGAAAGCTCGCACTCAGTGAGGACAAAATCAGCTGTGGAGGAACAACACCGAAAACGTTCTGCACAACAAACTCGATCTGTAATTCGAACTTCAACCTCTAGTTTCAAGAAACGCAGCGTTGGCAGAAAGGCTAACGCTAGCTACAGCGCAGACGCAGCCACGAGTTCCGAAGTCCCCCGAACAAATCCCACTTATACAAAGTTAAAGAAACCGCAAGGAGAACGGAGAACGGAATACCGACCAGCTTTACTTCCACGGTAATCCTTCAAAATAAGAGCACTTAAAATGCATTACACCCTATGGCTTTAAAACTTTAAAGGACAAAATCTGAATCAGCCAAAATCGGCATCTACCGGTCTGATTTAAAAAGAATTCGGTGATTGACCAAGGATGCATGTGGAGATCATGGGCCAGGAGAGACCACCAGCGGCACGGACATCCCCAAACCGGACACAAGCCCAACCTCTGGAACCTTTTAGACACCCAGTAGCAGCACAATAGCCGCAGCCGCAGCCGCAGCCAAGCCGCAGCCGCAGCCGAGCTCCTCTTTCAGACCGCAGTGGCGTTGGTCACGCTCGATGGCGTAACCTCCCGTGAAGAGATGTTGGGTTTGAGACCGGATCACCGGAGGGGTCCTTGGATCCAACTCCAGCGCCTGGTTCAAGCTCTTCAGGAACTTCTGCTGCTCATTCAGCTTCATCTCCAGAAGCAGAGGTTATGTCTGACAAACCGAACCCGTTCACGCTACATCAAAATGTTTAGCTGCCTGATCAGGTTGGCGAGATCCTCATCGCCTTTGATCTCATCCCTCCGCCGCCCCCCGCTGAGGCCTGTCAGCGCTGAAAGCAGCGGCTCGTGTTTTCCATGACGGCGGTGGCGGGGAATCGGCTTCGCCGTGAAAAATCTCCAACTCTGCGATTCTAATTTTATCACAAACACCATCCTGGAGAAATGCTGTTGAGAAAATGTGTCTGAAGCTGCAGAAGGTGAAAAACTGTTTCCTGTCTGGAGCTGTGAGAACTTCTTCCTTATTTCTTTACATACTTACATCTTTTTTTATTTAACCTTTATTTAACCAGGAAAACCTCACGGAGATTCAAAATCTCTTTTCCAAGACAGACAGACAGACGGTTAGTTACAGACAGAGAGACAGTTATAGTTACAGACAGACAGACAGTTAAAGTTACAGACAGGCAGACAGTTAAAGTTACAGACAGACAGACAGTTAAAGTTACAGACAGACAGACAGTTAAAGTTACAGACAGGCAGACAGTTAAAGTTACAGACAGGCAGACAGTTAAAGTTACAGACAGACAGACAGTTAAAGTTACAGACAGACAGACAGTTAAAGTTACAGACAGGCAGACAGTTAAAGTTACAGACAGGCAGACAGTTAAAGTTACAGACGGGCAGACAGTTAAAGTTACAGACAGACAGACAGTTATAGTTACAGACAGGCAGACAGTTAAAGTTACAGACAGGCAGACAGTTAAAGTTACAGACAGACAGACAGTTAAAGTTACAGACAGGCAGACAGTTAAAGTTACAGACAGACAGACAGTTAAAGTTACAGACAGGCAGACAGTTAAAGTTACAGACAGACATACAGTTAAAGTTACAGACGGACAGACAGTTAAAGTTACAGACGGGCAGACAGTTAAAGTTACAGACGGGCAGACAGTTAAAGTTACAGACAGACAGACAGTTATAGTTACAGAAAGGCAGACAGTTAAAGTTACAGACAGACAGACAGTTAAAGTTACAGACAGTTAAAGTTACAGACAGTTAAAGTTACAAACAGACAGACAGTTAAAGTTACAGACAGACAGACAGTTAAAGTTACAGACAGTTAAAGTTACAGACAGTTAAAGTTACAAACAGACAGACAGTTAAAGTTACAGACAGACAGACAGTTAAAGTTACAGACAGGCAGACAGTTAAAGTTACAGACAGGCAGACAGTTAAAGCTACAGACAGGCAGACAGTTAAAGTTACAGACAGACATACAGTTAAAGTTACAGACAGACAGACAGTTAAAGTTACAGACAGTTAAAGTTACAAACAGACAGACAGTTAAAGTTACAGACAGACAGACAGTTAAAGTTACAGACAGGCAGACTGTTAAAGTTACAGACAGACAGACAGTTAAAGTTACAGACAGGCAGACAGTTAAAGTTACAGACAGACAGACAGTTAAAGTTACAGACAGACAGACAGTTAAAGTTACAGACGGGCAGACAGTTAAAGTTACAAACAGACAGACAGTTAAAGTTACAGACAGACAGACAGACAGTTAAAGTTACAGACAGACAGACAGACAGTTGAAGTTACACACAGACAGACAGACAGTTGAAGTTACAGACAGGCAGACAGTTAAAGTTTGAAATTTGATCATCAAATAATTGTATTCTAATAATTGTAAAATAAATGAGCTTAGCTTAAACAAAAAACACTAATTATGAAAAAAAAAAAAAGATTAAATACAAAATATCTGAAAGGAAATATGAATTTTTTTTCAAATTAATCACATTATTCAACTCAATATTTAGTAAGAGCAGATGTTTTAAATAGAAAATGAAAAATAAAATATTTGAAATGGGCCCAGAACAGCCCGACAGAATTTACCCTGACGGTGCTGGAGTTGGACCGTATGTGATTCAGGCCAGCAGAGGCACCGAAACAGAAATGGGAGTAGAAGAACCTCGAGGCGATGAAGGATTTCCACTAATCTCCTCTGCATGTCCACAAAATTACTTCTGCTTCCCCCACCTGACGGCCCGGCTCCCTTTTTCTATTTCCTCCTTTTTCAGCTCCACACGCCCGATATTGTTTCCAATCCGTCTCTTGAGGCATTTTGTCGTCTCCTCCTCTCCCTCCAGGTTCCGTCCATAACCCGGTCCGTGGGCCCTGACAGGATCCTGGCGCTCCGCCAGCAGACTCAGTTCCTCTGGGATGCTTACTTTTCATCCGTGGCCAAAATCGTATTAACGACTCTGGAGGTAAGAAATAAAATAAAAAAAATTCCATCTTTATTTTGTTGTTTTAGGTTTAAAGTTAGAGACGACTCTTTTATCAAAGAGAAGAAGAAACTACGTAGGTGCTATGAAAGAATCAAATGGGGCGTCTGTGACGCAGTGGAATACGATATAAGACAGGAAACAAATACGCTGTCATGAAATATAAACGTACTTTATTGTCCCCTTAGACTAACCAGACACCGTAAAATCTTATTTATTATTCATTATTATTCCTAATATTCTTTCTGCAGTAACGGAAATAAATGCCGTTACTGCCCTTTATTCACCCTTTATTCACCTTTTATTTAGAGAGAGAGAGAGAGAGAGAGAGAGAGAGAGGGAGAGAGATAGGATAGAGAGAGAGAGGGGGAGAGAAAGAAAGAGGGAGAGAGAGAGAGAGAGAGAGAGATAGGATAGAGAGAGAGAGAGAGAGGGAGAGAGATAGGATAGAGAGAGAGAGGGGGAGAGAAAGAGAGAGGGAGAGAGAGAGAGAGAGAGAGAGAGAGAGAGAGGGAGAAGTCCCGGTATGCTAGGGGGTAAAATCTAGAAGTGCGTCCAAGTCCGCTTAAGTAAAAAAAAAACTTACACTTACACTTAAACTAAGTGTATTTTCTCTACTTTTCAGACTATTCATTGTGAAGGAAGAAGTTTTACTCCGCGATGCGGCAAAGTTTGAGCGAGAAAAGTAACATTGATTTTGATAGTAGAAGTGGAAACCAACAAATTCTCTGCCCTGGTATTGAAACAGAGAGCGAGTGTGAGGAAGAGCGAAGTGTCAAATGTGAAGGAGGTTGGTATCGTCTGGCAGCCTTTGGCTAAGAGAAGGCGGCGATGCGTGCGAGCGTGTGGGTGCAAACGCCCGAGTAGAAAGCTGGATGCTGCCTCATTAGATGACCTCTCCTGCGCCGGTGAAGAAGATGAGCTGGTCTTATTGGCATATGAGAGCCTTCCTCCTCACTATCGCCCTCAGCTGTTGGTAGTTAACTTCCTGGCAGGCCTGATTCAGAGCGCGGGGATTCGTTGCTAAATCAACGCTAAATTATGACCACTTCCTGTGACTGTGTCCTTCACTGTCATCCTGCGGCCTGTTCGGGTTTGGAGCAGAATCTGTGCTCCGCTAACAGAGGGTATGCTGGGATATATTATTCAAAAGAGTGTTGCAGTGATGTTTCTCTTTTATCACACGGATTTGACTCACATTCATATTTTGAAAAACTTTCAGAGAGACGTCACAGTTGGAGCATCATTAATTTCCTGTCAATTAAAAAAAGTGAAGAGCATAAAAAGTATGATTACGGAGAAAAATAAAAATATATTCCTTTAACACACTCAAAAAAAAAATATTCAAGCCTTGTATTTGAATTTATTCATTACTAAAATTATATTTTATTTGAAAAATGTATATAATTTGTCTTAATTACATTTATAATGTCCGTATATTTGGATTAAATCATTTTATCGCAGACGAAGTTGTAAACTTAAGTTTATACATATTCCTGATTAAAACAGGAACTAAACATGTAAAGTTATAAAGTCGTAATATTACGAGAACAAAGATTTTACTCTAATAGTTCATATTTTACACACTAGGGGGAAATTCTTTTTTCTTTTTTTTTTAACGAAAAACACATTTTTTGATACGATTTAGTCCAAATGTAGTGAATATTATGTTTTAATAGTTCCATGTTTATTTTATTTTTTCAAATCTCCACCTCGTGAGAGTTCCTCCTTCTAAACACACATTGGAGTCAAACTTAAACTGAGGAGTTCAATCAGGGAGATTGCTTGTACAATGCAGGTGATTTGGGGCTTTTTTGGAACAACAGCATGAACATAGTTTTTTTTAATTTTATTTCAGGTCATAAGGACAAAAAAATCTCAACAATAAAGCTGATAAAACCTAATCGATACAAGGATCTGCTTTACTTGATTCTGTACTTGATCACTGTGGTGTTTAAACCACAGTGAAAATAAGTTCTTGGTGACATCACCACAGGCCCAGCGCTAGCAGGGCGTGAAATTAGACAGAATCCCCCTGATGACCTCATACAGCTGGCCAGATGTGCTAAAAACCCAAAAGCAGCAGGCCACCAGGCTAAATGGGTGAAATGAGGCGTTGTTGATATCCGTCGTGTCCCACATACTGAGAGCCTGACAGTTGGTGTCAGGAGGTGTGTGCGTGCATGCATGCATGTGTGTGTGTGCGTGTGTGTGTGTGTGTGTGTGTGTGTGTGTGTGCGTGTGTGTGTGTGTGTGGGGGGGGTGTTGGCTCCAAGTGCCAAAACCACTTCTGCACAGATCAGTTCAATAGCTGTGGAGTCAAAAAGGAAAAAAAAAAAGACAAAGCCAGAATATAGTTGTTTTATTTAAACGTGAATACGCGTTAAAGTGGAGTTGATTCTGTTACTTTTAAATATTTGACACCTTCCCGATGTCTCACTGTTTTTGGGTCAGCCAATCAGTGAGGTAAAACGGCGTAAAATCCATTATCTGCGATGAAATATTAGGCATGAACGGGTTCTTAAATGTCAGCCACATACAGAATTAAGCTGCAATGTAGCGTTTCACCGTTTTTGCATCGCTGTTTTCATAATACCTTATAAATACCTTATATAATACCTCTCCGTCCTTTATTTTTATTACCCCAAACTGCCACAGTTGCTGGAGAGAAAGGCCTGCAAAAATAAAGCGTGAAAAATATAAATCTCAATGAAATCGGCTGACAAAAAAACAAAAACAAGGTAAAAATCACATGATAATAAGTTTATAATGAGATAATAATGATAATGAAGTTTCTCACACATGAAGTTATTAGTCTTGAAGAGAAAACAAAGAAAAGTGTTTGTGTACCTCCATGATCATTTATGCTAAATCCCATTTTTGCACATTATTCCCCATCAAACCCTGTGATTCAAAAGGTTCCACAGCAGTGACCCACAGAGAGAGATTAAACACAGAGGAGGTTGTTGGTTTTTTTTATTCCAATTGTATAAACCGGGAACCTCTCTGAGCTGTAAAACAAAAATCCCCCCGATGATACTTAAAGATAACACGTGCTGCAGTTCAAACTCTGGTATCGGCCGGGGGCGTATCCGGTCCCGGCTCAATAAAACACGCCTCAGCGGCGTAGAAAACACTTCTTCGGCACCGAGTAAATAAAGCCGTCACGGCTT
This sequence comes from Lophius americanus, assembly GCA_037951165.1. NCBI lineage: Eukaryota > Metazoa > Chordata > Actinopteri > Lophiiformes > Lophiidae > Lophius > Lophius americanus. Next base: position 1,392,943 of record JBBDHG010000202.1, on the reverse strand, counting down.
TAGAGAGTCTGCTGGGGGGTTTATCAGACGGGGGACACAAATTAATTGGCTGAATGTTTCTGAAATTTAGATAATATTTTCAGTACTGGAAAAAAATGGGAACGTAAATTAGTAAAAGGTATTTATTGCTGCTTTTAGTATAGGTGGATTTTTTTGTCAGACCAGTTAGGCAGTTGTTTTAAGGTAAGGTAGAAACACACAGTTAAAACAAGGCCTACGCTGTAATTCCATCTTCATCAAGGGGAATATCCCAGGAGTCCTGAACGCCTCAAATTAAATGTGAATTTATGTCCAAAAATCTGTTATTTGTAAAAAAAAATATATATTTTTTTTAAAAAGGTTCCCCTTAGTGGGTCAAATATGAACTCTTAGACTAAAATATGATACAAACAAGATAAATCTCCTCAAACCAAATTCATACGCATCAAATCTGGACTAAATCGGACCAACGGTTGAGAAATCCTGACCTGAAAACTTGGTTGAACGTGACAAAATGAAGGGTAGAAAAGAACCAAATCTGAACGCAGACGAAGGTGAAAGTGCATCATGGTCCACAGAATGCGGATGAGTATCGGTTTATCGGACCCTCCCCACCGCTGCTGGGAGGAAATGAATTTAGTCACATGACCTGGGAGACAGAAGTCTTCATCAGTCTTGTTCCTGCTCCTCTCATCAGCTAAATAACTAATGGAGTCCTCGTGTTGGGAGTTGGCTAAAGGCCCTGCAGTTTCTCAGGTCCGGTCGGTGGACTCCCCGAACACCCACTGCCTCAAACAGACGGCTATTTTTATTTTCAAAGGTTAGAGCATTTGTGGAGTGAGAGGCCAACATGGTAGCGAGACTCCTTAATCCACGAGAGGATGTGGAACTTCTCAGTTTGGAGTTAGCTTGTTCTGTTTCCCCTGAAAGAGGTTTTCCCTCAAAGATCTCATCCAGAGTCAGAGGGGTTAGGCTCCGGCAACGCTGCCAGGTACCCGGTGACAGAAAACGGATGGATAGACGGAGAGAGGGGGGGTGTGAAGAGGTCTTTCTGAGGTTTCTGGGGGCGGGGGTGTCCACTTCTTAGTTTCTGCTTAAACAGCTTATATTGGGGTATAGATTAAGGTTTAAGAGAATCCCACCGTCTCCACATCCTACACATGTAAACAAATGCATCAATAGAACAGGAGGAGGATGAAGAGCTGCTTCACATCCTTAATTGGAATAAATCTATTGATGCAGGTTAGAAAGTCAAAGTGATTAATTCAGTTTGGATGATATTAGTCAAATAATTCTCAAAAAATATGTTTGAAATCACCTCCAGCAATTTCTCGGCAGCAGAAAAACAGCAGAAGTTGCCTAACGATGACGATAAAGATGACTAATTAAGTTTTTGTCTCTAAATGAGATATAAGTGTTGAAATGAACCAAAGCAGAGATTTCGTTATCTTCCCTACTTATATTTGTTACTGCCATGGGCTTAAAATAAGTTTAAAAGAAAGAATGAATGTTTGGTTTTCTTTGTCTTTTGAAAATCACATACATGATATTTTTTTTGGTACACTTGTATAACAAACAAAAAAAAGTTTGTTAACACACTGATTTCATACATTTGTTAAAGTTCCTTTTTTTTTAAATAAATCAATATTCCTTTTACAAAAAAGTGTGAAGAAAAATACCCGAATTCATGTGAATAAAATTAATGAATCTCTAAATCCGGGGAAAACCTGGTTTACTTTGGACACGGTATTACATTGTAATAAACATGCAATAAACATGTAATAAACATGTAATAAACATGTATTAAACATGTAATAAACATGTAATAAACATGTATTAAACATGTAATAAACATGTAATAAACGCGTATTAAACATGTAATAAACATGTAATAAACGTGTAACTAACATGTAATAAACATGTATTAAACATGTATTAAACATGAAATAAACAGGTAATAAACACGTATTAAACATTGTTGTACGTATTGACATACATAAGGACTCTGGGACATTTTTTTAAAACGTTACCTTTAGATTCACCCAATCTTACCTTCCTAACTTCACTCCTTTATCTAATATACTCTCTTTCTCCTTTCAAAGTTTTTGATATGTGACTTTATTATTTATGTATTGTTTGTTCTTTTTAACTCTTCATTCAATTGACCCCTAAAGATCATCTTGTTTTTAATCATCACCTCCACTTCTATTTGCTTCCTCTGTCTCTTCTGTCCAGATCATTCAGGACCGCGTGGAGTCTCATGTCTCCAGAAACCAATTGTTGTGGAATTCCCTACCTGGTGGTCTCTATGCACTCCCCCAGTACTCCACTGACCCCGCCCAGTTCCCCTTCTACTATGCCACTCTGGGTAAGTGTCCATGTTCAGAAATGAAGAGTCTGGCCTGATTCCTTTAAACGCCCTCCAACCTTTATTCTGAGTATGTCTGCAAAAGATACAAACTTCCAGATGAAACGTTAATAGATGTAAAAAAAAAAACTAGACACAAGTTTGATTTTACGCCGGAGTTTGACTCCAGTTTGACGGAAACATCTGGATACAGAGATGCGGCGAAGCAAAAACAGATGCATGCAGGGTTTGAGTTCTTTCAGGAGTTAGCTGGCTGTTTCTTTTCCATTCAGGGGAACATACAGTGGGGTCCGGCCTCTGGCGCCTCCAGTGGCCGTGCTCGTTATGACAGAAATAGATCGTTGAGATATTAAATGTAATTGTAGTGATGAATGTGGCCTCACCTGAAACACAGCTCCGGCTGTCACCCAGACGGCGGGTGAGACTGAAGGGGGCTGCAGAGACAGACAGGGGATTAGAACCAAATCAGTCTGTTAATTAACTCTCACTGATGTCAGAACCCGAGAGTCCTACTTATTGAAAGTGTTAAAAACTGCAAATGTCTTTTTTCCCCCTGGTGCCTTTGATTTGAGTTTAACTATTTATTTGTTGTTGTTTTGTTTTCCCTTGGATGTAATCTTCACTTATGTGGACCCAAGGAAGAATAGTTGTATTTGTAGAGCCGCTAGTAGTGAATATTTGTTTTTAATGTTACTATCAAAAGAAATATTATTTTATCATTGTTGTTATTGTTATTATTAACGATTTTAAAAATGTGCTTAATTCATAAACGACCCCAAAGACAAATTTCTAAATCCAGAAAAAAGGATTTACAAAACTTTTATGATAGTTAATCAAATTCACGGAGAGTCCGTTTCCATTCGGCGCAGAGACGTGGGACACGGGTCGGACAAAGACTAACGGACGTGTGTTTGGGTTTGGGCCTGGAGAGAATCACAGTTCGAGTATCGTTCTAATTTCACCGATGTAAGTTTTTATTTCACCGGGACGATTCCCTTTAAAGCGGAGGAGCTGCAGGATCTTGTTGTTGGATCTTCAGAACAACAAATTAGCAGCCAATATACAGGATAATGTGGATTTACCAGCTGGAGCCGGGATACGTGAAAAAGTGCTGACGGAGGAAGACGAGGGTGCCGGCGTGAGGAGAAGGTGGCGTACGTGGGAGTGAGGCCTGGAGCGATTCTCCGCAGACTGAGGCTGTCACTCAGACCGAGGCTGTCACTCAGACCGAGGTTTGTCTGCTGAGGTTCTGTTGGACACCAGGGTCAGGATCGAAGAAGAGGAAGAAGAAGAAGAGAGAATGGAGGGTGAGAAGGAAAGGTTGGTCCGTGTCACTGCAGTCAATCAATGTCTTCGCCCGGAGAAGGATTCGTCCACAGTGCCATCTCACCCCGCCGCCGTCACGTGACTTTTGATGGCGAAGAAGTTTGAACCTCAGCCCAAAAGTCTGAAAAATTTGGACTTACTGCTCATTCAGGGTGACGTCATGGAGACGCAGCAACACAGAGACGTGTGGAGTCAAGAGTCCCGTTTATGTTGTTGTTGTTGTTGTTGTTGTTGTTGGCCGTATTACACACTGACACGTGTGTATGTGTGTGTGTTTGTGAGTTTTATAATATAATGGTAATAATAATGCTAATAATGACAGTAATGATAATAATAATAATAGTAATAATAATAATTATAATATAATGTATAATAATATAATATAATAATAATATCAATAGATTCCTAGAATCCCTTCCCAGAGATAAGAGGGTCGTCTTTACTTAGAAATGACATCATAATGGTTCTGTAGTTTTTAGTGACCAGTGTGACGGTTAATGTCCGTGTGTTTTTTTACACACCTCCCAAACCTCGTGAGGGTGACGCTCATCCGTTCAGTGACGCTCAGTGAAAAAACTACAAGCTAAATTCAACTTGCTTTAGTCCCGTTTTTTTTTAATTCCATCAAAACCGCCGTGTTCTGAATCTGATAGAGCGATGTGTGTCTAGAAAGTTCTCCGGTGCAAAAAAAAAGCTGAAAAGGAAGGATCGGGCACATGTCTGTGACCCCAGCAAGGGCAAACCTCATGTTTCCATAAATACCGCCAAGCCCACCTGAGATGGCTGGTCGGGGGGCCGGTGTCAGAGAGATGGATAGAGCAACACTAAAGAGCACTCTGGCTCCACTTATCCATGAGGATGTTATTCCCCTATTCCCAGAACCGCCCAACACTTGGCATTAGTGCGGTCGCGGCCGTCAGTCGTTGGCGTGAATATTGTGCGTGTCCACAGGAAAAAGTAAACGCGTCAATTGCGGCGTGCGCGTCAACTCTGACGGAACGCCGCCGAGTCTTACGGAGAAGAAAAAGAAGTTTTCAAAGATGGAATAAAAGGTTTTATTTTATTTCGGTGACTTATGCGGTTATCTGGACCGAAAATGCAGACAAACAGGGAAAGATCAAAGGAAACGTGAGCAAAAGATGAAATGAATTAAGTTAATTGGCTACAAACAACCGAGGCGGGCGTCAGAACGGAAACTGAAAGCTTTTATCTGCAATTCACAAAACACCGATGTTATTCCACATCTGTGATATCTGAGCACAGTAAGGATGAATATCTGTAGTATGTTCGCAATGAATGTACATACGTTTTTAATTGTGGAACCCAATAAAGAAAAAAGAATAATGAAAAAAGACGGTCTTGTCCTGCACCTTCCACTTCAGCGTCTCTGTTCTGCCCACTGAGCCCCCAGCTCCGCCTCGCCAGATTGTGACATCACCACTCCAAATGGCTTATTGTTTTATTCTATTTTCAATCCTGCAAAACACGTAACGCCACCGAAATTAACCAATACGTACGAAATTCCTACCGCTGTGAAAGATGTAACGCAAATCCGTCTTCTCATTTTTTTGTTCCACTTGCTAACAGACGAGATTGTTTGGTAAAAAAATAGAAAATTAGCTTTTTAAACGCTCTCTAAATCAGAAGAGATATATAAATATATTTTTGAGATCAAGTCAGAAATCACTTTAGAGCGAAGTTATTAGCAATAAAAAAAGAAACACATCCATATATTGAAATTTTATTTATTCAAATTTCATGCAATCAGCATTAATCTTAAATTAATCCAAATTCATTAACATTTTACACATAATTAAAACACATAAATATAATCTCTTAGGCTTCAATATTTTTATGAGTGTCTGAGAGTATTTTTATAAGAGGTGTAACAAAATCAAAACTATATCGTTAAAGTCAAGGGAATCGTCTTAATCGTATCTTATCTATCAAAAATCTTCAACATAAACAAACTTCCAGCGTTCGCTTAAACTCACTGAAAGTTTAAGTATTTAATAGAATATTTATTAACACAGTCTTCCTTTTAAAGACTGTGAATTAATGAATGTGTAATAGATTTACCAAGACGTACTGGGAAAATAAATTCCACGCAGCCAGAGGTTTATATTATTGATGTACGTCTTTGGCGCGGGGGGGCCACGGGGGAAATCTATTTCCTCGACCCCATTTAGCCATTCTAGCGTATGTTTGCCATCATTTATCCACTTTAGTCACTCAGAGTTTAGTTCCACTTCATAATTTCTTTCTTTTTGTGCTTTTTCTGTTTATTTGTTTTTGACCAGAGACAAAAGAAAGTTAATGAAAATATGATTCATAATTCATAATAAAAGGAGGCTGTGGGATCGGTGCTGCCCACCACGTATTCAGACAGACGAGCGAATGGCGACGACGCAAATCTGTGTTAACCCTGTAAAGCCTGAATTGTGAAATAATTGAAAGACAACATGTGCGCTGCATGTATCTGATCATGAATCATGTTTCGTCTATGTGTGTGTGTGTGCGTGTGTGTTTGTGTGTGTGCGTGCGTGTGTGTGTGTGTGTGTGTTTGTCCAGGTAAGACCCCGTCGGAGAAGTTCACAGCTGTGATCCACGCCGTTTCTCCCCTACAGTCCCAGATCTCACCTGTGGTGAAGCTCATCATCGCCGTAGCCAAGTCCAAGTTCTGTGCACAGGTGAGAGTCGTGTCTCTTTTATCTCACTGTGATTAGATGCTTGTGAAACAAAAAGGAAATAATAATAATAATAATAATAATAATAATGATAATAATAGTAACGATAGGGAGATGAAGAATACAGGGAAAGGAGGGGGTCAGGGTTTTCTCCCCCGTATTCCTTCTTCCTCCTCTTTTTTTTTTTTTTTGCCATCAGGTAATACATTTGTTAGAACAGAGGGAAACGCCGTTCATCACGCATAAAAGGATATTTGCACGCCTGTTGAGCAAATATAATAACCAGCAATTTCAAGAACGAAGCTGCCAAAAAAAAAATTACGAAAGACGTCGTACTACGATGAAGATTATGAGGTTTAGTACTTTCTGATAGTACTTATAACGCCGCACTGATAAGGACACAGTACGTGTAACATGTGACTAGAAAAATTGAGTGGAAAATGTGAATATGTGTATACATTGATCAGCCATAACAATATAACCACCCACCAAAATTTTTTATTTTTACAGTCATTTTTCGGTGGGCTTATAGTAGTTTTTCTGCGGGGTCGGCCAACACAGGCTAGTATTCTACGCCCATGCAAAAACTCCCTGTCACCGGTTCGCCATTTGTGCTTCCGTAGACCACTGCAGATTTGTATCCCCTGATAAAAACTGCATTAGCCATTTTTTCTGTTTCCAACACACCAACACCAAAGACAAAATGTTTGCTTCCTGTCTCACATAGTCCGCACATTAGTGGTCATAATGTTATGGCTGATTGACTTATATATATATTTTAAAAATCGCTTGGGTGACCAGAGAGACCAATTTAAGGGGAAATATTGGCAGCTGTGGTTCTCAAAATTGTACCGTGATAAACACAATCGGGAGTTAGACAATGTTAGGTTAAATAACCATAAAAAAAGATAAATGTATATATACACATACAAGCCTTTTCTGACCACAGCTCCTGATATTTTACCGTAAATATCACCGATTTCTTTCCTCTTTCTTTTCTTTTTTCACATTGTAGTATATGAGTATAGTATATGAGTAACGGCGTCGGGAGATGCGCTGAATGATTTGAGTCATCTCCGTATCCTTTTCCCTGCACAGATTGTGATTTTATGGAACTGCAACAAGCCTTTACCTCCTGGAAACAAGTGGCCCTCCACCGGCGTGCCTCTCACTGTCCTTGAAGGGCAGAGCAAGGTAACAGCTGCTGTTTTCTTTTGCATCCATTATGCTTTTAAGGATACTTTGTGCTCGACAGTAAGGACATTCGTCTTGCTTTTATATGACACATGGTGTATTCTCAAAGGTTCTTGCCAGCTTACGACAAAAATTACGACACCAACCATTTAGTCTCTAATTGGGTTTTGAGATATGGCCAACTCCATGTTATGGCAGAGGAAGGCGCAAAACAATGTGGGAGATGACACGAGGAAGGCTTTTACGGTGAAAAGTAAAGGTGAGTAAGTGAATAGCTGCTGGAGATAACGCCTCTGACGTACCTCCACGAGTTCACTGACCGAGGCGTTCTTATTTTTAAACGTGTGATCAGATAAAAGCTTCAGCGCTTTAACTGTTTGGATATGATTGTCGTGGAGGAGATGAAACTTTGGAACGGCCGGGGTCCGTTCACCTTTTTAGACTTTAGCCGAGTTTAAATGGAGAAAATCGGCAAGAACTTCCACCAAGACGTCATTTAAATCTTACGCTGCTCCTTCAGCGTGGCGGGTTTAAAGCGAGGGTAAAACCCGTCCTGTCGTACGCGTTTAGAATATTCAAATGCGGGGTGGAATTCTGCAGCATCCAGAGCTTCTTCTTCCTGACAAAGGATTCCGTTAATTGAGCAAATACCCTTGAGGATGCCAGATGTTCAGACCTCTGCATGCGCGGTTATCACATTATAACCTAAAGAAAAACAGGAGCGGATTCTTGCGAAGGCTCACTTTTCAAACTGCCTCCTTACAATCAACCTCAATCTTTCTTCTACGTTCCCAATCTGTAGAGCGTGTTTGGTTCCGTCAGAATATAAAACTGATCCTCGCTTCCATTCAGACGTTACCGGTTAACCCCTAGAACTGCTGTCATGGGTGTTTCCAGTTCATTTAGCTCATTGAACATCTCCTCTACAGCATATAGATCTACAGTGTCTCTTCTACTTGATGGGTTCGTGATATTTTTTTCATAGAGGTTCAGGTGGTTTTCACCAAATCAGCCTCAGAAGAGATGAAAACATTTAAACTCGGCAGTTTGAGACTGCAGAGGATATTTGAACAAATTAAACATTCATGAATAAAAGGGGGACCAACATTTTGGTTGGGTCCTTCACCAAGCAGTGCGGTCCAATGCTTTTTTTCCGGCTGTTGTCATTTAAACAAATGGCCAAATTGTGGAAAATAGTTGAAAAGCTGCTGTGTGAATGTCCGTTAAGTTCGCCCGTGTGGAAAGCTACTGCGAGATCTGACACATGTTGTTATTCAGCACTCTTGATTGATGCCACTTCCTTGCGTGTGAGCCCAGCGGGTCGTAATGAGGCGCCGATTAAAGGAACGCTGGAAGCCCTTCGGTTCCAGTTACTGGACCCCTCGCTCCTCCTGTGACCTGAAATAATTCTGACAGCTTTCAAGGTGGCTCATTAAAATATTTTCCAGGGGTTGGTTGTTGGTGATCTGCTAAATCAGGTCGGCGTCGTCTTCTGTCAGTTTAGCAGGAACATAATTGAGATCAAATCCAACTTTCATCTTACAGTGGCACTAAATCCTGACGACTGCAGCAGATTTCCTCTCTGATGTTTTTTCACGCCGTGGCATTGTGCCGCTGACAGACGTGCTTTGATAATGAGGAGCGGTGATTCATCGTTGTTGCACTAACATCAGGAATGTCTTCAGCACAAAACCTTTTACTGTGATTTTGTGGTTTTATTGACGAAATTAAAGAAAAACGTCTTTTCTTTTTTTTTTTGTTCTTTAGCAAGAAAATAATTGTCGTTCTGTCAAGGATCACGATTCAAATGATGATGATCAGGATATCCATGAATTCTATATGTATTGAAAGTAAAAACATGTACTTCATAATATGACCCAGTGACATTAAGTATATGCTAAAGAGTAAGGGACCAAGGACAGAGCCCTGGGGGAGACCACAGGTCAAAAGGCTTCCGAGAAGCAGGCATCAACCGTGGCCATTCAGAAAGTTCTGTTCGATACGTAAGATTCTTTTTGGCTTATTGTAACCTGATACAACAAACCACTAAAGAAGAAGATTTCAGTGATGATGAAGATAGTAGCAGTGTAGCTAATCTAGCTTCAATTCACTAGTTTCCATGAAATACATATTTTTACCATGCAATGACTTTATAGGTCTGATTTTGTATTTTGCAGTTTGAAAACGTGCTCGACCTCTGAACTCTGACCTCTGACATATGGTGGTGAATGTAAAGTGTCTAAGCCATTACGTTCATGAATAGATATATAATATGCAAAAACAATTATTTTTAATTTCATATATTTTCTTTTTTCTAGTGAGGACACACAGGTGCGGAACTTTATTTGAAATTGAATTTGACCATTATGAGCAATGAACTGTACGTTTCACCAATCAGCCATATCATTAAAACCACCTACTCTACTACCGATCAACTCTAGATCCCCTGTTGCCGTGATATTCTGAAACCTTTCTATCAGAACCAGCATCATTTGCAATTTGCGTTACAATAAATCCGTGGGATGAGATAACACCGGCTAATCTTTGCTCAACCCATATATCAGTGAACCTTGAGTCAGTAACCTGTCGTCAGTTCACCCCTTGTCCTTTCTCAAACCAGTTTTGTAGGTACCAACCACTGCAGACTCGGAGATAGTCCGACCCAGTTATCTAGCCATGACAAATTGGGCTTTATCAAAGTTGCTCTAGTCTTAACGCTTACACACCTTTTCCTTCTTCCAGCACGTAAAAACTGCAGGACAAAATATTCACTTCCTGCCTAATATATATCCTTCCCGCCGAAAGCTGCCGTTGTAACGAGAGAAACACATCATGTGATTTCACCAGAGGTTATAATGTAATGGCTGGTCTTGTAGATGCCATTATATTACCGTTCTTGAATATAGTTATATTCCAGGGCTGATATAAGAACAAACTGAGTTTGTAAAGGGCATACCGTGTAAATAACATGAACGTGTTTTCATAATGTAACAGGAGGAAATTTAACTGTGATGATGATGATGTGAAATCATTCCGTCGTTCATCACGTTGTGTTCTTTCTGCTTTTTAATTGAATTGAAATGCAGAGCTATTTCAGCTTTATTTATGTTTTCACTCTCAGCTAATATAGAGAAGCTGGGAATGTGACTTTGTTTGTGTAGCTCTCATTTGCAGCATGATTGACTTTTATTCTTCCTCCACATGTGAACCAGCAGCTGCAATGAGACATTTCATAAAGAAGGAAAAAGTGTTTTATAAAGTTTATCTATAGCCCACGGACCAAAAACTGGTTCGGTTTGGGTAGAAACATGAAAAAAGCATTTTTTACATAAAGTTTCATGATATTAAAAAATGTGTACTTTACATTACAGTGGTAATAAGATGGTAATAGTGTGGTAATAAAGAGGCAACAATTATTTATAACCAAAGTAATAAGTCTAAATAATGCATAACCATTAACCATATTGCATATAACCATTTTATTGTTAACATTTTACCAAAGTCTGTCCTAAATAACAAAAACTTGTTTCCTCATATTACACGTAGTTTTGGGGCCTTTATTCCCTGTTAGATAAATTCCCGTGAAATATTACCCATATATATATATATATATATGGGTAATATTTCTAATATATATATATATATATATATATATATATATATATATATATATATATATATATATATATATATATATACCCAATTTTAGTAACAAGCTATTGTTTGTTATTACTTTTGTAATATTACATAATTATTACCTCCTTATTTCCACACTATTACCCCACTATTACCATGTTATAAGCATCCTGTAATCTAAAGTGCTAGCAAAAAGGATAGCATTTTTTTTTTTTTTTACTTCACTTTAAAAATACACCTAAAGATGTTTTTAAAAACAATCATTCAAGTATTATTTTCATACGTTGGGTTTTAGGGGGTAGGTGTAAAGGACAGCCAACTAACTGAACCCTGCAGATATTTTATAGTCTGACTTAAAGTGAACTTCTGAATATTTCCTCTGAGGCTGCAAATTCAAGCTACTTTATTTTCCATATCTCCGTGTTAAACGTTACATCTGTGACAGAAGCTGATTATGGATCATGGATCGGTCACATACATAAGATCGACCTTTCCCAAAATCAATCCAGTTCCTCCTCGTACTAACATCCACGTGGGTATAACAAAATGACCCTTGAAATTGTATTTGAGTAATCGCGTTAACACCAAGGATCTGCGGCAGACGCACACGACGTATGATTCCGCAATATCCCCGACTTTTCAGGGACAGATCAGAAATAATGGCCTCAGCTCCGACGGAAGAGTCATGGAGAGATGATCCACGTCATCGGGAGGTTTCGCCCATTCATGAGGAGGAGGATTACGGCTGTAATCAACACTGATTACTGATCATGCCACCTGAAAACATTGTTTTTTATTCTGTCTGTTCATGGGAGAGGAGTCCCCCAAACTGCCTCATAAATGAACGCCGTGTTGTGTTTTTGAGTCTTCATCTCAGCGACTGAACACACACAGTGTGTGTGACGGGTTGACCAGATGAGTCATGTTCCACCGAGCCTGGCCTTTCCATAAAAAGAGATCCTGCTGGCTAAGCATTTTTGACCCGCAAATCAATATCATTAAAAGAGTGACCTTTAGCCTCCTCGATATCACTGCTAATATTTCGACTATATCTCACCTTCATCAATCACTTTGCCCCCACACGGAGGAGTTCATCTTCAACATTGATCCTGACTCCTTTGGTTTGCATTTAAATTATGGAAAGTTCAAGGTGCCCATTAGAATTTTCTTGGTGATATCCGCCTTTTTTAAAATCAGTTTTAAACTCATAATGAGGAGTGTATTTTAAAAACTCTTACTTTTGGAGGATTACAGTGGAGGAAAGGCTGGTCGGCATTGTGTATGTATTCTGACCTCTTGAAGTGAATGAACCCTCTGCTGTTCAGGGACTTCAGGAAGGTTCTGAGCTCCCGCTAGCTTTTGCCGCTCTGCTAACGTTAGCTTAATTAAAATGACTTTGTTAAAGTGACTGAATTGAGATCGAACGCAGAGTTTCAAACTTCAGTCTCCATTTCTGCATCTGACAAAGTCACCTAAAGCATTCTGGGAAATGTAGTGAAGTCATAATCCCACGATACCTTGTGTGCAGCGTAGAGACCTGTCCGTGGTTCTTATTAGTTGTGTAAATGTTTAATCCTTCAAATTCATAACATTCAGACTATCTAGCTGCTATAAAAAAATGTTTTGCAGCATTCAAAGACACTCAGACAGTTGAAAGATTTTTTCACCGCTGATATCATCCGCTGACTGCAGAGCATCCACCCTAAACAAGTTTCCCATTCTCAGCAGTGATTTAATGTTCTTCTTATTTTTCGCCCTCTCGAACTAGGAATTAAGTGGATTGATCATATTCGTTTTGATGCGACGCTTAATTCCGTGGCGAATTTGCGATGACTCATTAAGCTGAGATGGAAGTAGAAATATTAAATAAGCTTCTTAATATTTCCTCTGAGGCTGCTAATTCAATCTACTTCATTTCCATATCGCCGTTTTAGAAGTTACATCTGTGATGGTAGTTAACATGGATGTTCTTTCTTATAAAAAAAATAAATCTTATTTTTGGCGCGGTGCTGTCAGCTGAGTCGAGTTTTCTCATTTCATCCTGCAACACCAAAGAACGCGGCGAAGGTAAATCCGACATTAACTCTGTTATAACAGATGGTGATACGAGGAGATACATTTCCAAAGAAGAGGTAGATGACGGCAAAGCAATTAAAACTAATAAAAAGATTGCAAAATTAATGTATTTGTTGCATACTGCATTTTTCATCATTCATTTAAGTCTTTAATATTGTTTGTATTTAAAGTTAAAGTTGTGTAAAAATGCGGTTATGATATTAAAACTTTAATATTTTGGGGTTTCTGTGGTTGGATATGTGTCTCTCAGTTCTGTATTTCTTTTTATTAAGAAAATAGTTCTGGTTCTGACGTTGTCGCTGATCAGTGATGATAATGATAATAATGTTATTTTTTTAAAGCTCTTCCGCCGGCAGACCAATGGCTGGATTCCGAAGTTTGAAAATGACGTAGCCGAATTGATTGAAGTCTATAATTGTTATTAATGGTACTACATGAATAATGTTGGTAAACATAAACTTGTGAGATACACGTAGACGTGAAGTAATCATGATGGTTTAGCCCAAAAGAGCTCCAGATAAAACCGTAGCGCAGGATCTGAACATTACATTATCAATGTTCTATGCTAATAAAGAGAAGCAGAATAAAAGCACAGAGATTTGATCTAGAGAAAGACCTTTTTGGGCAAATTTTGGCAACATCTCTATCTGAATTTTTCCCTTCCGAACATTTAATGAGTCTTCATGTTTGCGTTGAAGGCGCGGCTTAACGCTCCGTTGTTCTGTCCTGTTGTAAAACATGAATATGATCCTTCATTCTTTCAAAAACACAGAATCGACTTAAAATGTGAGATCCCTCTCCAGACGTCTTGACCAAGGCGTCAAGGCGTTAAGGCGGCGGCTTAATGAGCATAAAAAGGGCTTTTCTGAACAAAATGTTAAAAATAAATGATACTTTCCGCTGATATAACTTCACATTTAATCTGAGGAGTTCAATGAGGGGAGTTGCTCGGGGACTTTTCGGGGATGAAGCCTTGCTATCGAAGACGGAAGGATTATAAATAAACCAGGTCTGGTTTGTATTGATGCCTGTGGTCTCTTCTTGTCTCTTTCCAGACGATGAGTAGTCGTTTTCTCCCCCACAACGTCATCCTCACTGATGCCGTTCTCAGTCTGGATGAAGACTCGGTTCTCTCAACAAACGAGGTGAGTCACTGATGATTCATCAACCGGTTGATTGGACATTGATGTAGATGGTTACGAACTGGTGAGCGGAGACCCTGATGCTTTATCAACAAATTGAAGTGAGAGAGCCACAATCCCGGCACACGAGGCAATGAATACAACATTCCCCATATCTTCTTTACAATCTCTGTCCCTGAACCAATGACCAAACCGCCTATGTTCCAGAAATACCCAAGTATGGACTGAGAGCCTCCACAATTCCAATGTCAATTTGTTGTAATTAGAAATACAATCATTTAAAATCAACTAATTGACATTCATAATTAACACAGCGCTTTTCCTTCCAATCTCTTCTCAGCCTCCCAGTTTGAATCTTAACGGCCCCACAAGTTAAATAACAAATTACACTCACTCGGAGATTCACAGCAAATTCTTAAAACAGAGAGTGATTGATTTCAGTCAGGCAGACAGAAGTCATCATTTTTAGCGTTTAATCTTGAGTTAGGGTTAACTAGAAACCTTTATATACGGCATTAAATAATTTTCAACATACCATAATTTCTGCAGAACATGACCTCTATCACTCTGTAGGTTATTTCGTCACTTTAAGTAGGCTTAAGTATTAGAGCCTGATTTACTAGGATCCCAACTAACGAGTTCTAAATCAAGAGTGCATTCAGAATAATTGAGTAAAACACGGTGGAGGCGGTGTTGTTTTAAAAAGGGCTTTTGTGTTACGTACCTGCCCTGTCAGCCAACAACAGCAAAGGTACATCCCTGAATATACGTACGTATTTTACGTACAAGAAAGATCTCCTGGAATCGATTCATGTGCACCAAATTTGCACATTATTGGACCGACGGTTGAGAAATTATAGCCAGAAACTTTGAAGTAATAACGCTCCCCAAGGTTTCCGAACAATACAACCAACGTTTCCCAAAAATCCATCCGGTTCTTCCTATAACTACGGTCTACGGAGATAAAAAAGAAAAAAAAGTTAGACTGGACATGGCTACCATGCTAAGGCAGAAAGTTAGCCCTTGTACTGTAGGAATGATGAAGAGTGTGAAGATGAGTGTTCTTATCCATACTTATTCCACATTTAATCAGGTAGAAGAAGAAGCTTGTACGGTGAAGGCGATCAACAATTTGGCGTATTTGTAAACTTTTCTGAATCCATAATAAAGAAGATTCTATAAACCAGTTCTAAACAAACTTTGCAGAATGTTGAATATGTTCAAAAGCAGGAAAACCAAAAAAAAAAAAATGATTTTCAGAGTTATCTTTAAACCAATCACTGAAATCCTGCCGGTGGAAATGTTGATACAACTAGCCGTCTAAACACAATATTGATCCTCTCTGAAATGAGGCAGTCGTTCCACGCACAGTCATGAATACCACTCTCCACAAATGAATTGCCCGTCTGCAGCGTCTACTGAACCTGAGGAGGCAAATGTGCTTTGCCTTTAGAGAATGATTACAAATGCATTAGGGGAAATCAGTGGGAGGGTTAGGCAGTTTAGCGAAGCAGCAAAGTCACTCAGCAGATTCCAGACCCAAAACAAAAATTCTGAATGTGGAGCTTCTGTGATTCAGCGCTTTGACAGACAATTAAATCAGCGCAGGGTGTGTGCGGTTAGAGGCGTATTAAGACGGCGTTTATTTAATTTAACTCCTTCACTCAGGACTGGAGATGATGGGGGGAAGCATCGAGGGAGAGGCGATGGGGGTTGAGTTGAAGAAAAGTCAATAAAAGGATGAAAAAATGAGAGAGGAAAGAGGGCGAGAGCACAATGGAAAGGAAGGGAAAAAAAGTAGTGATCAAGACAGAAGACTAAAGGTACGGGCGACGAGGTAGAGAACAGAAGAATGAGAAAACCACGGCATGAGGAAACGGATCAAGCGAGAGAGGAAACAAATCAATGGAGAGAGGAAAAGTGCTTCGTGAGAACCATTACGTCTGTGTCCGTATCATTACACTGTCAAAACTCAGATGCCCCGTTTGATGAAAGTTACTTAAAAGGGAGTTTTTGTATTACATTGACACAAACCAGTGAGCTGTCGAGAGAGGAAAGAATGTCTCTATTCCTTATTAAGGCAGTGACAAGTTATCAGAGTTGGCGGTATGTTCTTCTCCAGACTCTCTGAAACTACAAAAAAATGATTATTAGATTATTAGATAGGACTCAGAGTGAAACAACCCACTTCTTAATGCAAAGCATGGCCAGACTTCATTCACCCTGTGAGAATGATAACGATCAGTCCAGTGAAGATAAATGTAATCTGGGCCCTGGTGGTGGTGGTGGCTGATGTTGCGTTCCCACCTACCTGACGCGATGCATATTTTCCCGTCCCTTAACTCACTCTATCATGAACATTGTTGTGAACAGTAAACTTCCTCCATCGGATCAAAATCTGTTCTGAAGAAAATTGTGGTGGAATGGAAAACGCAAGATTGCGTAATTAAGACATTTCCTTTAAGCAATTCCTGTTGCGATATCCGGCGCAGATGTCACAACAACTCGTGAATTTGCATTGACTTTGTATGAAATAGTGATACATGAAAGTTTGCTGGTCATTTGGTTTGTGTGAAACGACCAAAAATTTCTCAGCCGAAAACATTTGGAGATAAAGCTTCCCTAATGTCGAAAATATACAACCAGCCTTTCCCAAAATCAATCCAGTTCTTCCTCACACCGAGGTCTTTGTAGATGTAAAATTCTAAAATGATACAGGAAACAGTTTTTGAGTTATTTCGTTAATATGATGGATCTACGGCAGCAGCGAAAGGCCTGGATCTGAGGCTGTCTCGTTTTGAAGTTAATTGTAGGAAATAAAAGATGGAGAGAGAGACAGATATTATGCTAACGCGTTTCGTCACAGTGGCATTATCAGGGAGTGCCTTGGACCCAACCGACTTTAGACGATATTAAACCAAAGACAGGTAAAGGTAAAGATAAGTTTACCTTTACATGTTACATGGCATTTGATCACAAGGTCACATTTTCTTCCCAGTTTTTCGATTTTTTTTGGTTTTACTTTGAGTTTGTGATCTGCTAACTCCAAGTAACTGCTTTTTAATCTCCCCCGATGTAGTTAGCGTGCAAAATATGTTGTTAAAACATAACACACCTGCTTTGTTTTGGCTTTGTTTATCGTTTTGGCTCCTCCTCTGTCGCCTTAAAGTCGGGACAGCAATATAATAGGCCAACGTTTCGTACGGAACAGTGAGGGACAATAAAGTTGCAAGGTGTTATTTTAAAGATGGCACTATTATCTGTAAAGTAAATAATATAGACTATACCGATACCTACTATTATCTGGAATGGAAAACAAAACAAATCTGTTAAATGTAAATCTGTAAATCGTAAAAAAAATCAATAAGCATAATTATAATAATATTTCATACAGTATCCTCTTTTTTTTTTTTTAGAAACTTTCCCACATTAACATCTCAAAGTCACTTGGACGTACGTTATTGTTCAGGTTTCATGTGTTGATCCAGAGAATAGTGCATCTGCGATGCCGAAACAGTAGCAGCACCGTTTCCTCTCAGCATCTTAACGCGTTGCTGCGATCCATAAAAGAACTGATGGGCCCAACGACCTCAAGAGAGCCAATATGTCTTTAAACTCCGAGATGGTTTATTGATGGGAGCGAGTCAATGGTCACCCTTTCTCCGCTGATGGGATCCCAATTACACCTCATGGCATCACGATCTGTGCCCCAGCTGTAGCAGCCGCTTTGTACAAATAAACTTTTATGGGCACCCGGCTTGTTTTATGAAATGAGATGAAGAAAAAGATGTCAGGGAGAATAAATCTTTGCGGCGCTGACTAACTCGCCGCTCTAATTGGTCTTTTAATTCAGTGAGGGGATTTATTGGAAGGAGATGAAATATGTCATGTGTGTGGAAATGTGGAAGAGGGAACATTAGACTTTTAATAGGACTTTACATATTATAATACCTCAGTGAATGGCTGTGCCAATTCCATAATTACATTGTTTCAGGTCATTAAACGTATGATTGTTCCATGAAGAGAGATTAGAAAACGGAATGGGGCTGAAAGGAAAACCCGACAAAGCTTTTGTCCCATTGGTCAGCCAAGCATGCCGCGGCATTATGTCCCCTTGAAAGAGGTTTTCAGAATGGTGGATATGGAAACAGCAGGAATGGAATCTGTTTGTTTGAAGGTCCATCTAAGTTGTTCAGTGGGTTTGGAAGGGTTGATCACGACGTACGGTAGTAAGTTTGGGTATAAAAGATAGATATTACTACTTTTTTTTAATATCAGGCATGCATTAGATGACAGTTCTATCACAAATAATGTAAAAGGAAAAGTTCCATAGATTCACATTACGAGCCAAATGATGGAAAAACCTTTTTACAAACGGCGCCCCATAAGAGAGAGGAGCTAATGCGGGCACTTAAATGCATGTTTACTGCAAACTGTTGCGGGGAAATAAACAACGTTATCTCACATCACAGATTTTCCTCATATTGAGAAAACCGACAAGCTGCCAAGACGTTTCCCCCTCTGGCCGTCTGGGCTCTCAGGCTTTTGTACGCAGAATCTGGCGAGGAGGCTTTAGAATGCGTCGCACCAGTAGGAGCTTCCGTTCGTGGGCGACGTGTTCTGCGTGACTGCAAGTTCGGAGATTCTTGGTTTTGACTCCTTCACTTACTTCTTGATTGAGTCCGACCAGACTGACTCAGACCAGAGCTGCGGTTCCTTTTTTGCGTCAAAAGCACCCAGTTGTGGTCGAAGTATCCGGGCCTTCATTTATAACGGTGAAACTGAAAGAAGTGTGCGTCATTTTCCTCACAGAACCGGAGACCTGAGTATGGATTCAAACTCATGTTTGCAAACATGAGTATGAAAATGATATTTCCTCCATAAAATGTTCTTGCAGGTTTGGAATAATTGGTCTAGAAATGTAATTTCTTTCAGACAGTTTTGCAATTTTGTGTTTATTTTCGTCATGTTCTTCTCACCTGTTGCCGTTTTTCATCGTTACGAAATGTCGAGCAGTATTTCTGAACCTCGACATTCATGACCCGTTCTGCGTTGACAGTTTATGATTGAGTTGGTCGTGGGCGTGCAGAAAACAAGAAGTCAGGTCGATCCACTTTCACAGATATCCAGGTGGATTCTGGATCTATAAAAAGGAAAATTACTCCGTGCATATTTTTTATGGCTGCCTCGATCGTTTTTTCTGGTGTGCAGCATTGTCGGCTTTATGGTTCATGCACACTTTTATTAGTGGTCTAACAGTGTGGAGAGGTTTCCTGAGTCTTTTATACGGGTTTGAATAAGGGTCGGAAAGATTTGGAGTGTGAAAGGATGTAAAAGAGAAACGATATCTACTCGTTGGCTGTATATCATGTCTGTGCAAAATAACCACAAATCTATAAAAATGAGTGGGTTTACTAACATCTGATTACAAGTTAAAACCGCGGGACTGCATTTGAAACTTAACCCCCACATGAAAAGCCAACACAGATAAGATGAGCAGGAGCAAATCTTTGCATGTACATGAAAATCAACCTTCAAATTCACACTAATGCGATCTAATCCTAAACCCACACACTAATAGTATGTATAGTGTAAGCATTTTGTGTGTTTACCGTACAAAACAATGCCGGCGCTGTCGTAGCAGAGAGCAAGGGTAGAGCTCTGAAAAGTCCTCAATCCCCTGCGTTGTACAGGGGATCCGAAAACTGTTTTTCATCAAAAGAAAACTCCCCCCTGTGAGTAAAATATGAACAATTAGAGTAGAATATGATAAGTCTGCGATATAGATCTCCTTGGGTCGATTCATGTTGACCAAATTTGAATAGAATCGGCCCAACAGTAAGAAAGTTACGTCCGAAAAACTGTTTTTCATAAAAAGCTCCCCCTAGTGAGTGAAATATGAACTACTATAGTAAAATATATTATATAGAAGATAGATCTCCCTGAGTGAATTCATATTGACTACATTTGGACTAAATTGTGCCAATGGTTGAGAAATCACGGACCGAAAACTTTCCGGGAGATAGAACTTCCCCTACTATGAGGAGGGGAATGTACAACCAAACTTTCCGAAAATCAATCCAGTTCTTCCTCGCACTAAGGACTACGGTGTTGTCGAAATGATTCATGAAGTTGATTTTGAGTTATCGCGTTATTACGAAGAATCATTAGACCGTGGACGAAGTGGTGAAGATTCCATTATATCCCCGACTTTTCGGCACGAACCCCGACCTTTCGGGGACTTTAGGGGAAGTAGAATGAATTCTTTACATAAATCAAAATGTGCGCTTTAAGAGCACTTCAGACAAAATGTAATCACGCACCACAGCGAGCAGCTGGTGGGACCTTTGGGTCTAGAATAACCGTTCGTGACCCGGGATCATAGTGAGAATGGAACCTGAACAAAAATACTGCAAAGTCGTCGTAAAAATAAACCCACCGTTTCTCCAAAACACGTGGGAAAGGACGACACTCTGAGGGGAGGAGTCGAGCTCTAACGTGTGGACATGTTGAACCCAAATGTCTGGAGAGATCTGTGATGGATCTGTAGCTGGATTGACCCTCGGCCCCGCGGATCAATTTTGGCATTGTGGAATTTATTAGTTCGTAGCACACACACATTTCTACTTTCATTCCTGCCTTGAATTCAGCAGCCGTGTCAGGCCTCTCTTTTAAACCGTAATTAAGAAAGACAGATTATGAGGGTAGAATCTGGGTTCTGTCACTCTCTCTCTCACACACACACTTACGCACACACACACGCCATTTCACATTAGAAGGAGCCTTTTAATCACTGAAGGCAAAATCATATTTGCATGATATCATTAATCCTCTCCAGCGGTGGGGAGAGACATCGCACACATCTGACATACAAGCACATCTACAACCACACCACTCTCACACACACTCCTGTACACACACACACGCACACACGTACACACTCACGCACACGTACAGACACACACACTCATGCACTGCACACACTCATGCACAGACTCATGCATACACTCACTCACACACACACCCATGCACACAAACACACCCATGCACATAAACGCACCCATGCACAGACTCATGCACACACTCACGCATACACTCATGCACACACACACCCATGCACACAAACACACCCATGCACACAAACACACCCATGCACATAAACGCACCCATGCACAGACTCATGCACACACTCATGCACACAAACACACCCATGCACAGACTCATGCACACACTCATGCATACACTCACTCACACACACACCCATGCACACAAACGCACTCATGCACACACTCACGCATACACTCACGCACACACTGATACACATGCACACCCTCATAAACACACATGCAGCTGACGTCCGTTCATCAGGGGCGTTCTCAGAGAATGGCAGCTCCAACCTTTCTCTCGGCTTAGCGCCGATACTTTACAATAATTGCCCATGCGATTCATGACAGAGGCCGCAAGTTATCGCTAAAGAACATCCACTTTCAGAGCCCCCCAATCCCCCCCCAGCCCCCCCAACCCGTCCCTGATCCGTCTCTCCTCCTGCACCATTCCGCTAATTAATTTTCTCCCTTGTGTCCTGAGGTGGTGTGTGTTACTGTGTGTATTACCAAGTATTTCATTATGTGCTGATCCTCTTACTCTCTGGTGTCTGCCTGCTCGTCTCACGGGTGTTTCCAAATTCAAAGAGGCTCCTTCTCCTGTGTCTCGATCTCCTTCAAGGACACCAGGTGCTGCAGAGAGCCCAGAGGAGAACTCTTCTTCTCTGGTGAATCCAGAGCCGTGCAGAAAGGATGCAGATGTCTGTTGGCTTTATAACATGTGTATACAGGGATTTTGTGAGTTGGACAAAGATAAGAAGCTGCAAGAAGGTTTAAAAACCCATTACATTAGGACCAGATTGCTTTTTCACCATCTCAAATATCATCTACGTGTTCATCTGCATCCCCTTCATTCTTTTTTTTATTTTCGGGCAATGAAGTCAAACTCTGAGGCAGACCTTGATAGATCACAAAATGCTGTTTAAACTACTGAGTAAATGTGTTTTGAAGAAGAACACAAATATTAAAGAAAAACCTCGCTTGATCGCCCCTGTGGGAAAGTCTTCAGGTCCATAGAGGATCTGAGTGAGAATGAAAGTCCTGATGTTCATATTGAAGTGGATGATTATTGAGGCAGAGAAAACTGCTGACCATATGAAGTCATTTTAATGCTTCTTATGAAGTTATGAAGATCGACTCTCACTGCCTGTTTATGATCCACCTCCTGTTCTGAATTATTTACCACATAAACCTGCTCCACATTTTGATATTCATTCTTTACTCTCTGCTCCCGAAGGTGGATTTTGCCTTCATTGTGTGGCAGAGTTTTCCGGAGCGTATTGTTGGTTACCCGGCGAGGAGCCACTACTGGGACAGCTCCAGAACCCGCTGGGGCTACACCTCTAAATGGACCAACGACTATTCCATAGTCCTAACGGGGGCGGCTTTCTACCACAGGTACATGCTGCTGATCCTCTGAAGCTCTGCAGACGCATCACTGATGAAAAGTCACCTTTAATTTACATGAAACATGTGTATGAACGTATGTGTGGGTATATGTATGTGTGTGTGTGTTTATATCTATGTATGTGTGGGTATATGTATGTGTGTGTGTGTTTATATGTATGTATGTGTGTGTATATGTATGTATGTGTGTGTGTTTATATGTTTGTATGTGTAGGTGTATATGTATGTATGTGTGTGTATATGTATGTATGTATGTATGTGTGTATATGTATGTATGTCTGTGTATATGTATGTATATGTGTGTATATGTATGTATATGTGTGTATATGTATGTATGTGTACGTACGTGTATGTATGTACGTGTTTTATGTG
Source organism: Lophius americanus (assembly GCA_037951165.1). Lineage (NCBI taxonomy): Eukaryota > Metazoa > Chordata > Actinopteri > Lophiiformes > Lophiidae > Lophius > Lophius americanus. Next base: position 1,369,653 of record JBBDHG010000202.1, on the reverse strand, counting down.
TGTGTGTAAGTGTGTGTGTATGTGCGTGTGTGTATGTCTCACTGTATATGTGTGTGTTTTTGTGTGTTTGTGTTGCTGTATATGTTTGTATATGTATGTGTGCGTGTGTATACGTGCGTATGTGTGTGTTTGTGTTCATGTACATGTGTGTATATGTGTGCATGTGTGTGTGTACGTGATGTATATGTGTGTATGTGTACGTGTTGTATGTGTGAGTGTGTCTGTATATGTGTGTGTGTGATTGTGTGTGTTTGTGTTCATGTATATGTGTGTATGTGTGTGTGTGATTGTGTGTGTTTGTGTTCATGTATATGTGTGTATGTGTGTGTGTGATTGTGTGTGTTTGTGTTCATGTATATGTGTGTGTGTGTGTGTGTGGTAGCAGACCTTGGCGGGGAGATAACGGTCGTGACAATGATCTAGTACCTCCCTCTTGCAGCGAGAACAATACAGCGACCATGAAGAGGAGAACATAAGTGCATTTTAAAAGAAAAAAGAAGAACAAATAAAAAATCACTACTAATTACGTTTTTTTTTCCTTTGTGTGTGTGTGTACATCAGATACTACCACTACCTATTCACCCACTACGTCCCGGCCAGCCTGCTGACCACAGTGGACCACAAGGCTAATTGTGAAGACATCCTGATGAACTTCCTTGTATCTGCTGTTACCAAGCAACCACCCATCAAAGTCACGCAGAAGAAGCAGTACAAGGAAACCCTGATGACCCAGGTAGAGAGTCATCATCGTCTTTAAACCGGATCCCTCCACATAATAATAATAATAATAATAATAGTAATACTACTACTACTAATAATAATAATAATAATACTAATAATAATAATACATTTCATTTATCACGCACTTTACATTTGGATCAAATCTCAAAGCGCTACAAAGTAAAAACAGTTAAAAGCATCAATAAAAAAATAAATAATAACTATATAAAAGCCTGACCAAAAAGCAGCAATGTTAATTAAAGTTATAGGTTCTGTTAAAAAGGAATGTTTTAAATCCTTTTTTAAATGTGTCAGTCGTCTGTGGAGCCCTCAGATGGTCAGGGAGGGCATTCCACAGACGAGGGGCAGCAGAACAGAAGGCCCGATCACCCATGGTGCTGAGCTTAGTCCGGGGAAGGAGGAGGCGGTATGAGTGGGTAGAACGGAGGGATCGTGTTGAGGTTAGTGGGGCAAGTAGTTCTTTTAGGTAAGGGGTTGCATCGCAATCAAAAATAGAGAGCATGTGGAGGGATTTATTCCCTTACGAACGTTTGGCGAACCGATTTAAAAAATCTTTTCATAAACGTTATATGTCCGTGGGATGACATCCATGTTTGGATATCAGGGGCCGCCGGAGCGACACTAGTGGCCCCTGAGTGGCTTCAGTAGTTTAAAGGTCACGTTTTAGAGAGAATCATTCTCCGACCCCATTTTTCTACATGAAGAAGAAGATTAAAAGAGGTCCACCGCCTGGCGTGAGAAAAAGCGGAGAAGCTTCAGGCTGCGCTCCCTCCTAACCTTCTCTTTGGGAGATCTCTCTCTCTGTGGATGCTGTACGTGTGAAAGTGTGTGTGTGGTTAGTGCGTCCGGCTCTTTGTCAGGTTCTGATTGATGGCGTGACCACAGGCAGGACGATGACTCGGCAGTATGGACTCCGTGATTAATGTCTTAATTGTGGAGGCAGCACAGCAAACCAACAATCTCTCTCTCTCTCTCTCTCTTTCTCCTTTTGGAGTCTCTCTCTCTCTCCTCCTGAATCCCGCCCCGCCTCTCTCACGCCTGGTTTGATACTTTGCTTCGAGCAACGGCAGATAAGCATTTATAATGGAGAAGGGGGAAAACTCATTTAGGAAACTTTGATGAGCTGTAGTGCACATTATAATCTTAACATTTTTCATTTCAAGTGCCAAAACATTTCTTTCACTTAATTTTATTTATTTATTTTTTGACAAAACACCGACAAACTAAAGAACATGAAGAAGACGATGAAGTGAAGACTGACCAACATTTTCTCACATTTTTGTAAAAATATTTAAGGTGAACCGATTGGAATTTTTTTCTTGGCTAATCAGCGATTTTTATAAAGTCCGACCGGCCGATACCGATTTTAGCTGATCCAATCTTTTTTCTTTAAAGTTTTAAAACCATAATGAGTACTGTATTTAATTGCTCTTATTTTGAAGGACTACAGTGGAAGTAAGACTTGCCGGTATTCTGTATGTGTTCTAACCTGTTGTCCGACCTCCCCGCCGTTCGTTTCTTAAACTAACTGTAGGAGATTTTGAAGTGAAAATAAAACTTTGTATGTCATTATCTTGAGGCATCTTAGGCTGCTGCAGAGGTAGTTACAGCACCAGACTCAGGTTTATATAAACGGACTAAGTCGTTCAGTGTAACAGGATGTAGGCGTGACGATTTTTAGAACATGACATTTTATGCAATCGACAAAAGGAAGATTTTAAATCAGCTATTAGCGGTTAGCAACTATGGTCAACTAGAAATCTTCTCTGTTTGGGAAAACAGTAGTGAGGTCCGGAAAACTCAAACCCCACAGCAAAAGGTAAATTGTTCTTGATTTAGTTGTTGACAGGATGTTGCTCGACGTATACGCCAGACGCAGCTGGATTATTCAAAAAGCCTCTTCTGTTGCTCAAAGCCAGCGTTCCATCTTAAATTACACTCAGAAGTAAAGCCACCGCCGGTTGGTTGAGGAGGCTGTGGAGGTGGAACAGTAGTACAACTTGTCGGAATGATGGTGGTCCGATTCCTGGTTACGTGTCCTCCTTGAGCAAAACATCGAACGCCAAATTGTTATTCTGCAGTTTGTCCGCTAAGAGTTGCACTGTTGAAAAAATTAACTTGTGAGAACACGGAGTAGTAAAAAAAACACAGGAGACACTCTGGAATATTTGAACGCTTCTAACATTGAGGGGAACAACCCACAGTACTAAATAGTTCCAATAAATGCAATGAATAATCCCATAACTCCAACAGAAGGATTCTTATGCCTTATTAACTTTTCTCGGAACCATAACAGGAAGTATTCAATCAGATTAAGGACCACAATGACTGCTGGGTGTATCACATTCACACTTCACTGCTCCTCAGTTGTCATTAGCCTATTTTCCGACTCTGATTGAATGTATGATGGGTTTTTGAATGATGGTAATTTTGGTATGTTACACTATGCTGATGACACTTTTCCAAAATGACACCAAAAACATCCTGTAAGCCCTTCATTCCTTAATTAGGAGGATTTGATCGTATCGATATCACCTACTTGGAGCACACTGAAAAAAGAAAAAAAGACTTTCATGGATTCGACCCCAGAAACCCTTTTGCTATAAGGTACAAGAGTAAACCCCTGAAACTAGCAAAGCTGAATTTACCCCTCCTAATAAATGTAAAAATAAACTTTATTCTAGAAACTAAGGTGGCAGATTACACTTCATAACACCTCCCATTGCTATCAGCTGTACAAAGGAGAGTAAACCAGAATCTGATTATTCCATTATTGATGTTCTTTCTATGGAGATAACTGAAACATCTGGAAGTCAGTCAGTCCTTTTTTTTTTTGCATTTACACCTCTGACCTTGCAGCCTTGTAGAGCTTTTAGAGTTACATACCTCTAAACCAACAAAAAAAAATGAAAGACGCGTTGTGTCACTCCCTCAGCTGGCTTGTGATGTGGGAAAGTGTGATTTTTAAAGATGTGAAGTTGTGAAGTTCGCCAAAAACAACCTTTCATTTTATGACAGAGGCAAAATCTTCAACAAAAGCAGAAACCATTACTGTAAACATCTTTTGCTGCATAAAGATGGTGTTTTTGTGTACCGAGCTGATTTTACTCATGCATGGTTGTAGGAGTGACTTTTTTTTTAAGCTTCTTGCCAAGGTCAACGTCTTCGCTGTACCGCGCATTGAATGAGCGATGGCCTTCGCTTGCATCGCCTTCCGCCGAATTCTAAGAACCGCATTCATGGTGAGGCATCCAAAGGGAAACAAATGCATTCTCACAGGACAAACTCTGTATTCCTGTCGAGGTGGAGGGCAGCGTTGTATCTGTGCAGTGTTTGGTGGGAGATAATTGGTGGCTGAAATAATGAACAAGGACCTTTTCTTAGCTTGGAGAGTCGGTCTCTCCTCCGTACCTTTGATTAAACGAGGATCGACCAATGTACACCCTTCTACAAGTGTTCTTTTTGTCAAATAATAATAATAATAATAATAATAATACATTTAATTTATAATGCACTTTACATTTGGATCAAATCTCAAAGCGCTACAAAGTAAAAGCAGATAAAAGCATCAATAAAAATATAATAATAACTATATAAAAGCCTGACCAAAAAGCAGCAATGTTAATTAAAGTTATAGGTATTGCTAAAAAGGAAAGTTTTAAGTCGTGTTATAAATGTTACAGTCGTCTGTGGAGCCCTCAGATGGTCAGGGAGGGCAATGCACAGACGAGGGGCAGCAGAACAGAAGGCCCGATCACCCATGGTGCTGAGCTTCGTTTGTTATAACCAGCCTTTTTATTGGTCTATATGTGATTTCATTCCTTATTATCTATTTCCATGTCTCTATGGCCTCACAATAAATAAAACACACCTTTTGTTTTTTAATTTTGACCTTATATTTTGTCATGGCTCGATCAGTTAAATGATATAATAGGGTGTGTTTAATGATCACAATAGTTATAATTATCGGGATCGCTTTGTTGTTATTACATTATACGTTTCCAGAGAACGGTGCTGATTGATTTTATCTGTTTTTCTTTTGCATTTACCCTCTCTCTCTCTCTTTCTCCCTCTCTCTCTCTCTCCCTCTCTCTTTGTCTCTTTTTCTCCCTCTCTTTCTCCCTCTCTCTCCCTCTCTTTGTCTCTTTTTCTCCCTCGCTCTCTTTCTCTCTCCCTCTCTCTCTCTCTCTCTCTCTGTCCCTCTCTCACTGTCTCTCTGTCTCTCTTTCTGCATTTCTCCCAACGAAGGGCTCCAAGGCATCTCGCTGGGCCGACCCGGACCACTTTGCTCAGCGGCAGACCTGCATGGGTGTCTTCACTCATTGGCTGGGCTTCATGCCTCTGGTGCACTCCCAGATGAGACTGGACCCTGTCCTCTTCAGGGACCAAGTCTCCATCCTGAGGAAAAAATACAGGGACATCGAGAGGCTGTGAACGCACCGAGATACAAACATAATCGCTGACGGAGACGGACGGCGGGCTGGCCGTGTGTGCGTTTGGACGCCGTCTGTTCGAGAACGTGAGAAGAATTCACAGATACGGACATTCTGTGAGACTCTAAAAAGCACTGGACGTAAAAACGATAAAACAGCGAGGCGCACAAAAGGCATTTAACTGTGTTTGTATGGATCAAGGAGAGAGGCTGTGTATATCTGCCACACGTGACATTACTCATTAATATAAATGCATGGAATCACATGCAACAAATACCCGGACACAGAAAAACAGTGTTGCATGGTTTGATCAAAACAACCGTACAAAGATTTTAAAAAAAGAAAAAAAAACATAACGTATTTGAATATAAAATGAATTTTAAAAAAAAGAGATATGTTCATTATGGATGTTGGACTGTTGGCAGGATTATGGGTTATAGTTTATATTTATAAAGTCTAATGAGACAATCTTCATATGTACAGTTAGGACATACTGTGGACTCAAGGGGACAAAAAACTGGCAACGCGACTGCCGCGAACCCCAAACACCCACCGACAACGGCGATACGCCCCTGGCGAACTCTTGTAGATTCTCAGCAGCAGTTCATTTCTGGTTGAGGCAAATAAAAAACTAAATAAAGATATGTTATGTTGAAAGATTCCATGTTTCAACATTATTTGCTTCATTCCTGAACTTCATTCTTTTTTCCCCTTGGGTTAGTTTTTTCTCCTTTATTGGGTCAAACAGTTTCGCTCACACTACAAAGTAAATATCCTTCAATCATATGAAGTTGTTTTATATTGAGCAAAATAATTTTGCCAATGGGTTGAACCATTTTTTCTTGGCTAAACCTAACTGGACAATATGTGTCAAATAAAATGTCCATATATTAGATCTTAAATATAAATATACACGTTACCTGTAAATGTTAAATTTGCAACCATGTCTTCGCTTTTGGGTCAAATCTAGTAAATTCCTTTTCTTACAGGCCTGTTTCAGCAAATACATTTAGTATTATTTCCAATTTCCGTCCGAGTATCTGATTTATTGATTGCTGCAGGAATGTTAGGAGAATTCCAGAAATATTACCAACAAAACTTGCTTTAATAATAATAATTATGAAGGGTGAAAAAAAGCTGGACCAGAATTTCTTTTCTTCAGTGCAGAATGAGTGGCACTTTTTTCTCGCTCCAACCTGTGAGGCTGGAGTTATGAAAAATGGCGCAACATGGCATGACCTTCACTGCAAATGCAGGGGAACATTTCCAAAGCCTTGAAATATATTGATTGCCATCTGGTCTTCCTAATGTCAAATGCCTTTGCGATCACAGAGCAGGTCTTAGCGTGGGGCCTGTTGAACCTTGCTGCAACTGCCCTTCTAATTGGACCTTCCCTGTGGATTCCTTCTGAGGTGTTATGAGTGCAATGGATCATGACATGCAGGGATATCTATCGGTCCCTGAAAGAGAAAAAGCCCTAAAGTGGCATCTGGTATCATGAACTGAGCCTGCCTCACCAACACCGGGGTCCAGAAACTGACACTGTGTGTCCAACGCTGAACAGAATAAAGCAGCATGGTTTCTGGAAAATGGGTGATAACCTTGTCGAGTATGTTTTGCATTAGTAAAGTTACAAAAAAAATATATATATATGTATATGTTACACTTGAAACCTTGGTTTAACCCTGCGATTAAGGTTTAGCTCAATGAAAACGGTAAAATTCCGTCTTATACAAGCGTTCGATCAGGAAGACTATCCCATTGCACACTTTGACCATATTTTATTCTCGTGCGTCGTAATATCCCGCCGTCGTTGTCTGAGGCAGCCATTTTTTTCATCAGCTGGTCGCATCTGTCCAATAGCACAGCAACGCACTTCTGATTGACACCAACAACCCCAATCTTAGTCTTCACAGATTCGCCATCGGCCTTTCGTCCGCCTCCTCAGAGTCATCGGCCACCACGGGACCGTTATTTTTCAACTCAATGATGTTTTTTAATTACATCTGACACAATTCAGTTTGTGGCAAATTGTTGACAGATTTATTTTAAGTAAAATCCACAAATACATTCATTCAGCCCAGAAAAACGAACGATGTCGACGAGTGGCCTTCCTACACTATGATTTGAATAGAATATACACACAGAACCACACACTTCCTTTTTCCTGTACGGCGTGGTGGGCTATGTCCATGACCATGAAGAATCCATTCAGACATCTAACCATGTGGTTCCCTCAGCGCCTCCGTCGCTCTTCAGTTCTTTCCCTCCTCATCTGCCTTTCATTGATTTTTTTTTTTTCCAGTCACCTTTCTTCTCCTTTGTCCTATCAGATAAAATAATCAAAACCACCTCATATTGCTTTCTAGACCAGCCCTTCAGCTAAACCCCTTCCTTATTTTACCTCATGGTTTCTCTCTCTTAACCGATTCATCTCTTTGTCCTCTATTTGTTTTTTCATCTTTTGAAATGACCATAATTTCTCAACCGTTGGACCGAAATTACTCCAAATATGAGTCAATATGAATTGACTCATCCCCATAGGGGGGACATTTATGAGGTGCTTTAGGATGTAGGATTAGAAAAACAAATCGAGAACAAACATGGAAAAACGCACATATTGCGAAAAATATATAAAAATAAAGGGAAGTGATGCGGCCCAATCTGGCAAAGAAAAGGTGAAAATAAACCACATTTCAAGTATGACTGGCTGAGTCGGAGACACAAAAGTTCCCAATATTAGTCAAATATAGTTAAAAACTGGATTTAACAGCTCATTTCAAAATATCCTTAATCTAATTGTCATAATGTTAATTCAAAATTTCAGACGAGGCAAATTCTCACTTGTGCTATTTGTAGATATTCTAACTTATAACAAGCAGAAAAAACCTTGTATTTGTTATTTTTTTACTTATTTTTGGAAGGGATTTTTTTCTACAAACACTGTATTTCACTGATATGTATCAGTGAATGAGAAAAAAACGGGTCGGTGTCCATTAAATGTGACATATTCTCAGAGTACAGAGTCGTGTCTTTACCCGGAGAACTTTCTTTTCCTGCAGGCGGAGAAACTCACTGAGCCACCAGATGATTTCGGTTGAGTAACAACGGCTCTCATTTCAGTTTCCTTCAGGGAACTTCCTCTTCGCTCTTATGAAGCATCATTATGATCCTTACAGGCTGTGGAAGGTGTGTGTGTAGGTAGTGTGTGTGTGTGCGTGTGTGTATGTAGTGTGTTTGTGCGTGTGTGTGAGTGCGTGTGTGTGTGTGTGTGTGTGAGAGTATCTATGTGTGTGTGGCAAGTGTGTGCGTATTGTGTTTTTGAGTACTTTTTTGTGTGTGTGTTGTGTGTGTATGTAGTATAAGCGTGTAGTTTGTGTGTATGTAGTGTGCATGTCTGTGTATTGTGTGTATGTGTACGTGTGTGTGTGGGTCAAGTGTCCGTCTATGTTTGTGTGGTTGGTCTAGTGTGTGTTCATACTTGTGTTTGTGTGTGTGTAGTGTTTGTGTGTGTGTAGTGTTTGTGTGTGTACATCTGTGTGTGTGTCTGTGTGTGTCATTTTCTCCTGAGACCAGGAGATATGTTTATTTAGCTGTTAAACAAAAGAAAAAAGGTGTCTGCATGACAATTTCATTGATCAATCCAGTTCTTCCTCACACATATAAAAACATGCATAGAATTTGAAATAATTCATGGATTCGTTTTTGAGTTATCGCGTTTTTGAGTTAGTCTTGTTGTCGGGTAAAAACAGAAAAAGAAATAAAAAGGCTGCATTTCAGCTGATAGATGATTTCTTTTTTTTTTTTTAGGTATTTGTTTCAAGTTTTTAATCACATGTTATGTTTAAGTACATCTAATTATCCTCTAACTAACTTGGTCTACCCAGTAGTGAGAGAAAACGGATGACTGTTCCTTTCAGAGATGCCTTCACAGATCCAGATCGGGGATGTCCGATATCTCTGTTCTACGTCATTTAAAATCCTTCTGCGCCGTTTGTTATCTCGCTGTCGGCTTTTATTTTTTCATGTTTGCTGCCTGACTTCCTCCGATTCTATCAGCAGGAACAGGGCTTCATGTTCACCGTCCACTAAGTACAAGCGGGAAGAAGTGGAGCGGTGTACTTTTCTCCTGAGGGAACCCACGGATGATCACATCCCATGACTAACACTGACCGGTATCGATCGCCGCGGAAACGTGTCTCCAACAGCGCGACGCCCTGAGAGCGTAAAAAAAAGTCAGAGGCTGCTGCCGACTGCACGATGTTTTTTATGATCGGCTTCTGGTTGACAGCTCTTTGCAGACTGGAGTCTTTTCTTCTTTGCTCCACTGACTCATTTTATCCGGGTGGTAGCGCAGCAGACAAGAAGAGGAATAACATTAGACGGAATATACGCTGGAGTCAGAGTTTTTTGTGCAGGTATATTTAAGCCAAACAGTAACTTCAAGACTCAAGACGAGTTCAAGGACACCGTTTTGTGAAACCATTAAGGGCAATGGTCAAGGCTGGCCGGTCCTCTCTTCTGCCTTCCACTTCATTGTCTCTGTTAGGCCCACTGAGCCCCCAGCTCCAAAGAGACATATCAAAGGCATCAATAATGGACAGTTTGAAGAGAGCGCCTCGTCACATTGTGACATCACAACTCTTTTTGTTTTAAATGCTGCGTTAAAACGTAACGTCACCAAACTTTGATCTGCTGTAGGATACGCCAAAATCTACCGCTGGATACAATTTTGTGCAAATCAATCCATCAATTTCTCTGTAATCTTGTTCCCAGACAGACAGACCAACAAACGCGGGTGAAAACGTGACCTCCTTCCTCAGTGTAAGACAAGATTTAAGAAGTTACTGAAGTAGTTTGAAGTTTGTAAAGATCGTTTAACTTCTTTTTCAGCCAGCAGCTATAGATTCGGGGTAGACAATGTCAGACACATGCATGTGTGCACATGTATGATTCACATTTATGATAAGGAGGTGAATTAAAGAGCGAGTCATCCATCAGATACGTACGTATGGCGGCAGTCAGGCGGAGACGGAAAACTGCGGCGGACGTCCGTTGCTCTCGTCTTTCCGTCGGTCCATTTGGCTCAATCAATCCTGACAGCATGCCCCTCCCCTCCTCTCCTTTCATCTCTCACTCAGCCTCTCTTTATTTTCCCTAAGCCGTCAGCGTCTATCTCATTGGTCACGGCTCTATTATGCGGCGCCGCCTCAATAAAATAAATAAATTAAAAGGCATGAATAAATCATAACCAGGCCCAATCTCTCTGATTCACGGAGCGCGGATGATTATTCCATTTTTCACGAGAGCGAGAACTCATTGATTCGATGTGACCCTGAAGAGTTTCCAAGGTTATGGGATGGGAACTTGATTGGCGGCGTGCTATGATGGAAAGACGAATGAACTGGCAGAATATACAAATATTCAAATCTCCCTCTCCCGCTCCGGCTCTGCTCTCGCTCCTCAAATACGCGTGACCAAATGGACTTATAATTGGAAGTTAGGAGGCCCGGAAATACTCTTCACCTTCTTTCTGAGTCGTCCAGATATTAGTTCTGGTGGGTTATAGTTCTGATGTGAGAACATGAGGAAGAGATGACTTTCTCCTCCTATATTTTTCTTTATTTCCTATATTTTAGTTTACTGTATGTTTCACACACTCACAAATGTAGTTAATTTAAATGTATACTTTTGAGCGAAGTCACAGAAAAATGTGCCTTGTTTAAGTAATTATGTCTGTGAAAAAACATAATTTAAACATAATAAATAACAAAACTATTAAGGTAGGCTCCCAAGTATCTGAAGTTTCCAACCTTATTCTCCCTTGGGACACTTTCTCTCATTATATCGTTCTCTGCATCTTTATAGGCGACTGACTTCTCTACAGGCTATCTGGAACTTCGCTTCCTCCCTTCTTCTCCAACCAACCTCTTGGGCATTCTTCATCGTGGATTCTAACCATCTTTCTCATGATACCCTTCTCTTCCATTAGGCGACAGACTTTTCTTTGAGCTATCTTGATCTTGGCTTCCAACTTTCTTTAGGGATGTATTGATCGTGGCATCCATCCTTCTGGGACGTGGATCACCCTCTTAAGGTTGTTTGTGCAGGACTCAAACCAACAACCTCAGTAGTAGTTTTATCACATTTGTCTTATTTCAGTGTTATTGGTCTTGAGCCAGAATTGTCTTCTTTGTTTTGCAATAGTATTGATGCTAAATTGATGTGTTTTCCTATATAAATGTACTTGTTTTAAGGTTTGTTGTTTAACATCTAGCCTTATTTCAAAATGATGGGATCAGCATTTGTGTGAGCTTTTTGACGCTCGATAGTTTTACTTGTTCTAAGTAATCTTGGCGAGTAGGATTTTCTTGTTCTGTTGGCAGATAGTTTTAACTTATTTTAAATACTTTAGAACTCATTTTAATACCATTTTCCTGTTTTTTCAAAGCTTAGTTTTTACAATGTAGGGGGGTTGAAAGTAGCAGAAATTTCTTTAACCCAATAAGGACTTTTAAAGTTATCAAAAAGAATTGGAATAACTTAAAAAAAGTTACTTTATAATGATTTTTTTCCCTGAACGGCATTAAAGTAAAATTAGGAAATAAAAAAATTTTGGAATTATTTCAAACATACAACACACTTCATTTCCAATTTTGGGAAAAATTAAATAATTATAGTCCATGACCCTTGCAGACATATGTATACATCTGAATATGTGTATATGTACATCCAAAATGTTTCTCTCCCTCTCCAATACCAACCAATATTCTGTTTTTTCCCTGTCCATTATTTCCAAGTTTTCAATTTTGTGTTTACACCTTCAGGTCAAATAAGACCCCCCTCTTGCCCACTGGACTAAACCCACTGTGAATCATTGCACTGGTCAACACACACACACACACACACACACACACACACACACAGTTCCCAGTAGGCTAAGTATCAGGAAATGAGATCTGGATCGCGCAGGAGGAAGTTGAAATCTAAAATAAGAAAAACAAATCAACACCACTGAAACAATCTGTTGTGTGTGTGAGTGTGTGTGTGTGTGTGTGTGAGAGAGTGTGTGCGTGTGTGTGTGTGTGTGTGTGTGGGGACAAGTGTAAATGAAATGATGTGCAGACGTTGTAATTGCTTTCCCAGCAGGGCTGCTACTCTCATGATTGAGAGAGAGAGAGAGGGGATGACAGAGAGAGAGAGGGGGATGACAGAGAGAGAGAGGGGGGGATGACAGAGAGAAAGAGAGAGAGAGAAAGAGAGGGGGATGACAGAGAATGAGAGAGAGGGGGGATGACAGAGAGAGAGAGGGGGGGATGACAGAGAGAGAGAGAGAGAGAGAGAGAAAGAGAGGGGGATGACAGAGAATGAGAGAGAGGGGGGATGACAGAGAGAGAGAGAGAGAGAGAGAGAAAGAGAGGGGGATGACAGAGAATGAGAGAGAGGGGGGATGACAGAGAGAGAGAGAGAGAGAGAGAGAGAGACAGGCAAAGAGACAACAACAAATTAGATTAAATTCAGTGAAATATTTGTACATGGCTGAAAATGAGGTGCTATTATTTTGTAAATACTCCAGCTGAAGCGCCTTCACAATTTTCCAGGTGTAAAATGCATAAATAGACTTTGATGAAAAAGTGAGAGTTCTCGTTGATAGGAATAATTTCACACTTCTCAGCGAGAGGAAATGGATCCCAGCCTCCTTAGTCCCGGAGCACATCAGCATAAGTGCCAATCAGAGTTCTGCAGATTAATACTCACGCCAAGCATTCAACCAAAATGAATAAATAAATAAATAAGATGTGCACTTTGGTGACAAAGCGGGGAAGAAGGGGCTCATGGGAGTTTTTGTCTTTCCAGTATTGTGAGTTAAAAATCTGATGTGACAGAAATGTTTACGGGTGAGTGAGTGTTTTACTCCTATTATATTTAGTTGTACTATATTCACGGGAAAAAAACATATGTTAAAAAAATAATGAATATAAAGTGTTTTTGCTTTGAAGAAGTAAAAATAATAAGTTAAAATTTTCTTGGTGAGACTTCTTAAAATAAGAGGTGATATTTAGATAAAGGATGTCTTGAAATAAGCTGGTAAATCTCATTTTTATCGATATTTAATAATATTAGTACGTTTTTCGTCTCACAATAAGCCAGTAGTATTATTTTTTTGTAAATCTTCCACCTTCACTTTTCTTTATTTTATTTTTATTGTGCATTTTTACATGTTATTTCTTATTATCCAAAGTTTAACCACCTGATAAATTTCCCCTAAAGTTTTCTGTCTATTTAATAGTGTCACTCTTCTAGACTTAAGACCATTCTGACCTTAAAATAAGATTGAAGAGTTTATATTTAAGCATTTTACGTTGAGATTTGTCTTTAAGTTAAGTTAAGTGAGCAAATACAGAGTTTTGAGCTTTTTGAGATATTTTCAAGATTCTTTGACGTCACAAGATGTGTCCAAAAGTGACATGTGACCGGGTTACTTTGAAGAAAATGGTAATAATAAGAGAATGAATGCATCACACAAGTACTTTATTATTTATTTTAGGTTTATTTTAGGGCTCCATCCTCTAATTTAACGCTGCAGAACACTCTAGAAACATATTATTATCATAGGCCTTATCTTGTTTTACGATTTTTTTCTTCTTATTATTATTGGATGAAACACAGTCTTGTATAAAGAAAACCACCATTACAGTTTCTACGTAAAAACATTTCTGATAAAAGCGGGATTTGGAGGTTTTCCGGCATTCAAGCAAACGTAGAGAAACCAATAGATAAAAACATTTTTCCCCGTTCAGACGTTCAGCCTTGTATTGTCATCTTGTGAAAGAAACTGTCGATCAAAAAACAGGAACTTTTATGGATAAAGAAAGAAAAAAGAACAAGTACATTTTATCGCATAAAAGAAAATGCATTATTAATTCTCATTTACAAAACTGATTAAAAATGTATCCAGTTTTAGAGATAACCAAAACAATCTTTGTTTCCGCTTTTATTTTTCAGTCACTGGTCCTGCTCAAACTTAATTGGTGAATTATATGAATTATAGGAAATAATAGGAATAATTATCAGTAGCAACAAGAATTAATAATATCTTTATTTTATTTAATTGCAGACGCTTCACAAGCGAACAGATATTTTCTCTTCAGTTGCTCCTTAATACATGGAAATACCTTCATTTATATATATATATATATATATATATATATATATATATATATATATATATATATATATATATATATAATACTGTATATCACGCTCTATTCTTTATTGTCAGTGTACAAACAGTGTTACAGGGAAATTATCATTCCTACTTCTGATCAGTTCGAATTAATAGACAGATAAAAACATTTTTTTTAAAAACAGTCAGTGATACGAACAACCAATGAAGAAGACTCCGATAAATCATTTTGAACAACACAGTAATGAAAGCACTGGTTTTCTCATGACGGTTGCGCGTCATTACAAAAATG
>JBBDHG010000202.1:1255000-1350000 GCA_037951165.1 Lophius americanus | reverse complement strand
CTCCGTAAAAGTGACTCAATAAGCAGATTTTTTTCAGAAAAGTGTTTAAAAGAGAGAGAGAACAAAAAATCTGCACCAAATAACTATATAAAAGCCTGACAACTGTCAAAAAAATTGTTATTAAGTATAAAATAGAATATCTCACATTTCTTCCTCTTGAATCAGCTCAGAGCTCATGCAGCAGGAAGGCATCACTGCAGTCTGGACTCCTGTTATAGTTGAGAGAAATTCCTTCCCACCCCCTTCCTCATACCTTCCGCCCTTTGTTCATTTATTTTCATTTGTTCTTCACCTCGGTTTCATTTGTCTTCTCTTTTCCTCGGACAGCTGAAAAGGAAACAATCTCCGATTTAAGAGACGATACCGGGCTCACAATTACTCCGGTCTCATTCACCTCTGAGTAGACGTGAAGTTGTTTTATCCTCAAGTACGCTCAATTTGAAGCTGCAAATAATATTCATTAACATGAGCAAACTGGCTGGAGGCCAATAATGTTTATGAGGGTTCTATTCAGGTCTGCTCTCATATCGAAAGCCCAGTTATGACACACACACAGACCCAGAAAGAGAGAGAGAGAGAGGGTGAGAGGGGGCGAGAGAGGGAACACGATGGCTGACAACAAAAGGCAAGCAGGGAATTTAATCAGTATTTAAACTGAGGGGAAATGGACTGTCATCACAGTATAATTTGGTTTGTAAACTATGTCAGTGCCCTAAGGTGTGGTTCTGTGTGTGTGTGTGTGTGTTTGTGTGTTTGTGTGTGTGTTTGTGTGTGGGGACAAGTGTAAATGAAATTATGTGTGTGAGGATGATTGTGAAGGTGTGTGTATGTGTGTATGTATGTGTGTATGTATGTATGTATATATGTGTGTATGTATGTATATCTATATATGTGTGTATGTATGTGTGTATGTATATATGTGTGTATGTATGTGTGTATGTATGTGTGTATGTATGTATATATGTGTGTATGTATGTATGTATGTATGTATCTATGTGTGTGTGTATGTATGTATGTATGTACGTGTGTATGTATGTATGTATGTATGTGTGGTTGTGTGATTGAGTGACTGCATGTGTGGAAGTGTGCGTGTAGGTGTGTGTCTGTGTGTGTATGTGTGTGTGTTCATATGTGTTAATCTGTTAACCAGTTTATGTGTGTGTGTGTGTTTATTTTAATGTGTGTGTTTGTGTATGTGTGAATGCTTGTGGGTGTGTATGTGTGTGTGTGAATGCTTGTGTGTGCGTGTTTGTATGTGTTAATGTTTGTGGATGTTAATGTGTTAATGTGCGTGTGTGTTTGAATGTGTGTATGTGTCTGTACTCGTATTTATAACCCGGTGGGGTCAAAAAACTGAAATATGACTCGCATCGCGGAACTAATTTTTCCCGTGGGGACAAATTCCTGGTCCCCACAGGCACGAGCATTGCAATCAATAGAAAACAGCTAGCTGATAGGCCTGGTACAGTTTCTATCAACAAAAAAAAAATGGTCCCCACAGAAAAAATTTTCACGACTTTGTGTATACCCTTGTGTTCACACATCGGTATTGCAGTGTGTGAACTAGCCGCGGTGGGGACATTTTCATGACAAAGTGTGTAAGTGTGTATGTTTCGTAGTTTTTTAACTAGTGGTCATAGATGGTATTGCAACCATGTTTTTACATTAGTAATATATATAATTATTTATTATTATAATTATAATTATTACTAATAGTATTATTATTATATAAAAACTATTGCTACTACTAATAATAACCATAAATATAATACGGCAATCATTAGTTAAATGTAAAAGTCTTTGTCTCTACTGCAGATAGATTTTAAATTTTTCTTAATTTCTGAATTCTTATATACATTAAAAATATATGCTTAATTTAATGTTTCTCGTCGTTAAATGATAAACTACTATTGAGATATATAAAGGAAAAAAACCCCAGCACTAATACACATCATCTACAAAATGCAAACAAATGCTTTTGGTTTAAGACTTCTGAAGTTACTCATTTTCCCTTTTGGGGATTAATAAAGTTTTATTCTATCTTTCTGAAAAGAGATAATAGCTGGTTCCACCCCATGTCCACGTAGCATTGGCAGGGCGCTATGGAGTGGAAGAATGAAGCATGTGCAGTGAGAGGATAAATAACAAATATTGGGTGTCTTTGATCTAAGGTTGGCAAGTAACCTCAAACTGGCCTAATAGAGTCCACACAGAGGTATTCTAAACACCCAATCACCACTTTCCAGCTACCTTACACTGCTGGAAATAACAGCTACTGGCTACAATTGCCCTCTGCACTACAGCATACTTTTTAGATTTAAATTACTATTATCTAGATGGACAGTTGGTAAAGATCTATTTATTAACAAAAGTTTTCAACTCATAGGATGATAAAAGCAATTACTAGAAACATTTGGCAGGTCTGCTCGCACAATCTTTTTGTCTGTACTGTTATAAGCCTGAAAAATCCCTGGATATACAGAATTAGTCAGGACAAGCTTCTGTTCTGTAATTTTAGTTACAAAGTTGAGAGGTGGTTAATTCAACCCCATTATTGACTTCATGAAAAGGATTGAAAGCGATAACCGTAGTAACATTATGAAAAGTTCACATTTTCATTTTGAAGTGCTAAAGCAGAAACTCCTATGTAAATCAACGTACTGTTCTCTTCTTAACAGTGTTTAAAGCATCGAATCAGATGATTTAAATCACATTTTTGGGACACTCCCTTAGAAGATTTAAATCAGGTTACTTCTTAACTAATTTTACTACTCATTTTCATGTCACGGTTAAGCATAAATCTATTGTCATCAATGGTGGACTACAAATCTCTGATGGTCATCTACTAAATCTTGGAAAACAAACATTTTTAAATACCAAACGACAGAAAATAACATGGACTCATTTTTCTGGTACCATAGTATTTGGCAACATGTTGGAGCTTATTTCTATAGTTTTTCTGTGTTTCGGAAGTACTCACTATTCCTTGGAAAGATAATGTTGTCAACCTTACAAATCCAGCAACATCCAGTGTTGAGTGATGAAGAAACACGTCAAGAGACTCCATCAATGTGCTCATTGCACGAGATGTCATCTCTAGCATGAAGCATCCAGAACAACCTTTTAGTAGCATACTGTTTAAGACATTCTATTCCATGTTTAATACACCAGTAAACTCTTTAACTCAAAATGTTGGGTGATAAATGTTCATAAAATGTTCATACTCACTCAGAAACACCCTGGTACATCATGCTTTTTCATCAAACACAATGTCTTATCAGCCTGTTAACAAGGAAAGTAGTGCTAGCTCACCATATATTTTCTCTGTTTTGCCAATTAATTAATGACTGGACATTAAAACTGTTCCAAACAGCTTTCTTTTTTCTTTTAGATTTTACAAAACATGAAAAATGCTAATTAAACAGACAAACATTTCTCCCCTTACTATTCCTTCTCTATTTTCTGTTAAGCTCTATGCATTCCCTTTTTGTAAGACAGGGAAGTCTTACAAACAGGTGCTAGCACTTAGTTTGGTAGAGAAACTGTATCTGATTGGTTAATACTGAGAGGGACAGCCATTTACACGAATGCAAAACTCACAAAAGAGAGGATGTCACGTTCGGGGTCTTTTAAAAATGGAAGATAATACAGTTACCTCTAAATTATAATTCTTACCCATATAGGAGTTCAAATATTGCATTCTCCAACGAGTATGTTCAGACATAAATATTTCAACAAGTGCATATAAAAGAGATAAAACAAATATTTTATTAACAATTATGAGTTTGCAACACAAATGTCGTTCTGTGTTCTTGCCATAATGACCTATTAGACTGAAACCACACTACCGTTGCTCCAGCAAACAAAGCAAGAACGGAATCCATACACCACTAATTTACTCGTTTTGATAATGACGTAATACCAACTACATTATTTAGCTCGGACCCGGTCTTTGACAATGAAAGGAACATTTGGAACACTGAAAAATCAGTAATTAAAATGAATACAATAGTTATGCAAGCATTTCCTGTATCGTTTGCAATGTTAACTTTAGTCTGGTGATGGTCTGTAAGCTATTTTGGAGTGCAAGAGGGTAAGAAAAAAACAAAGCATGTCCCAACAACATCTATTAAATCTGCATCCTTCTGTCTCCTAGTTGCCAATGCAATTTCTCTATATAACTTAGTACACCATTGAAGACAATTGATAAATAATGATTAACAGTGATGTAAGTATGGTCAATGGTTGAGATACCAAATTAATTTTGATATGAAATGCACACTTTCAACAGATCAGTGGGAATAAGATATTCATCTCATTTGATCAGACTGTTCATGGTGCTGTTCATGGTATATCGTAATCTTACATTTCTGTGTTATTTCCCGGAATGACGGTACAATATTAGCACAAATGAAGTAAGCTAACATTGAATATATAACTAAACTGCATATTTAAGAAAATCACTGTGTCAAAAACAACTCAAAAAGCATTCGGAGTTAGCTCTGAATCAAGTTAAGTTAATAGTTAGAAAACACTACCTCTGTAGAATATGTGCTAAATATGAACAGTAATTGTAACAGTAATATAAACTTGAATTAGTGTTGATTTACATTTTTATTTATGAATGCATGAAGAACCTAATCATCTGAATGTCTCACCATAGCGTATGGGGCAACGGAGTATTAGAACAAATCATAAGTTTGCGTCCACATTTTAGTGTTGACAAGCTCCACATGTGAATGCCAAGGTAGCTAGCTAAGCAGCAGGCTAGCTAGCTAGTTGGTGAGGGTACAGAGGCCTTGTGTCCCACTGTTACACACACCATTCAGTCAATGCAGCAAATAACTTTAGCAACATTTTCTCTATTTTGTCTCCGGATTTAAGGTCTCCGGATTTTAAGTTTATTTTCCATCTTACTTACTCACTTACTTACTTTTACTTTGCTTCTCGAAACTAGCTTCTAACATTGAACAGTCCATCATTGATCTTAATGGACTTTTTCATTCCTTAAATCAACTACAAACAATAGTCGTATGTAAATCCTTAAATTGTTTTGAGTTATCCCGATTATTATTGTATTGATGGATAGAGGTCATTTTGATTTAGATTTTATGTATTGATAAAAAAATAACCTTCCATGGTATCAGGGGCGTGGACATACTAGGCAGAGCAGTAATGTTGTGATGTCATATGATGAAGAGAAGACCAATGGCTTAAGTATAGTATGCTGTCACCCTGATTGAATATGTATTAAGGTGAATGCAGCACATACTTATTGGGTGTGTTGTAGGTAATATGCAGTCGGACACACTGGTTGAGTATAGTAGTCAGCTACTATAGTGATCATAATAATGTTTACCTTGGTACTGTTGAATTTTGTTGGAGGTCTGGCACTCTCTGAGTGCTATTTCTAGTTATCACTGAGATATTTTATTGGAAAGATTAATAAAAGAATATCTTACCGTGCAATGAATAGTGATAATTAATACTGATATGATATTAATAGTTTGATATGTTTTATATTTTACTAATTGTACCCAACAGCTTTAAGCTTAATATCACTAAATGAATGCAGGATCATTCCTCTTTAAAAAGAATAAAACACATATTTGCTTAAAAGTTAAATTTGGAAAGACTGAACAAGAGTTATAAAAATGTGTCTTTATAAACTATTTTTTTAATATTGTTATTTTATATATTGTATGATGACATTTGCATGATGTTTACATCATTTTGAGAATGTAATACATATATCTATAAAAAATAATTTTCTTTGGACGCAGTGATTTTTTGAAAAAACTACACTTCCATAATGAATGAATCAAAGGGTGAGAGAGAAACACAGTTCCTTCATTTTTGGGTCTCTGATTTACCTACACCCATCCCCCACCTGCCTTGACTTTGGGGTTTGCAACAGTGAACGGCAGGGATCAGAAAGCAGGTGCTACAGGAGGAGGCAGCTCAAGGAGATTTATAAGACAAATGCATTCACGAATGGACAATCTCCACTGGCAATTAACAATATTAAGTTTTATAGACCAGCATATAACAAGGTTAATGGCAGTGATTGGTATCCAAAAACCAGAGGTATCCATGGACACCTACATGCTTTATGTTGACATATTTTTTTAATATAATTTTATAAATTGTGCGATGACATCAGCATGATGTAAAAATAATTTAGGGAATGTGATATTAAAATATATAAAAATATTTTTTTTGGTACGCAGTACTTTTTTGAATAAACTACACTGCCGCAAAGAATTGAATCAAAAGGTGAGAGAGAAGCACAGTTCCTGAATTTTGCGGTCCCCGACTTACCTATGCCCATCTCCCACATGGCCTGACTATAGGGTTCCCAACCCCGCAGTGCAGGGATCAGAGAGCAGGTGCTACAGAAGGAGGCAGCTCAAGAACACAGCAGACAAAGTACAGCAGCAGTCAACGAGGAGGAAATTTACATGGATATAAAGTAAGAACATAAAACAAATTGTTTTAGATAGTTAACTTTTAATTTGTTAAACATTTTTGCTGCTAAATACTAGAAATGTCTTGTGTCATATATTATCTTCTAGCTAATGCTAATGTGGATTAGCCGATTGTTGGAGTAGCCTGCTAGCTAATTGCACTAAACTAAACTAATCTAAACCGACATTTCAACAATTTTAATGATTGGTATGGGTTTTGGTTATTTAATCAAACTTAGAAAGCTTAAAGCTATTTTATTTAAATAATATTTAAATGTGTGTGTGGGGTGGGGGAAGCATGTGCATGTGAAGGTAAATTATTTGTTATATTTTTAAAAGCCGGTGTTAACAAGCAGAGTATCTAGCTTTTGTTAAATGTGTGTTGTAGCTGGTAAAGGTGTGGTGATAGGGAGACCGATGCAGACGGAGCTGAGCAGCTCGTTAAGCGTCTCTTTCTCTCAGTAGTGGCATAAGGAGGAGAGGAAAGGAGTGAGGAGGATCATGTGAAGGTTCACGACTGTTTTATTTTATAAAGCCATTGTTAACTAGTACAGCATCTACATATAGTTTACTGTGTGTTGGAGTAGGCAGACGGTGCTGTGAGAGGGAGAAGGTGACAGACAGATCGGTGCCACTAGTTAAGTTTAACTTCAGACCAGTGAGACAGGAGAGGGGAGGAGAGGAGGGGATCTGTGCTCCATCCCAGTGTACATATGATTGAGAAGGTCCTGACTGCTTTGTGTCCATTTAGACTTTATCTGAAGGTAATTGTAAGACCTGAACAAATTGTCAGATTTTAATTAACTTTATTTTAATAAAGAATAATTATTTTAACACTCCTACGTAATTTGTAGATGTGCACCAGATCACAAAACTCACAGTTCCGAGCAGATCACAATTTTTTTAATGTCAGATCGAACAGATTTTTTGGATAATTAGAAAAAGAAAAATGTAACTTTATAGTCAATTTCTTCATGAAAATTATTATTTAACAGGTTAGGCAAGGATGCTTTGCCCTCGTCTTAAGGAAAAACATCCAAGGCGTGTAAGATTTTAATCAACTAAAATAAACAATTAAATACAAAAATGTTAAATTAAATTGCGTATGAGGTGCGATGATCCATTCTTTTTAACAAAATTATGTTTTTCAAAATGATGTCAACATTGTCTGGGGTCAAGTCAGTGTCCTAGCAGTGGCTCCAATCCAGATTCCATCACTGTATTTATTGCTTATTGTTATTTGTTATTTTTTAGAGGAACCTGTTAGTGGCTAATCAGTGTCTAAGCCTGTAATGAACCTTATATATATGCTCGTCTGCAGAACTGTTAGGTTTTTATAAAATGCAAGCATGTGTGAGAGACCGTTAAGCTGCCATTGTTCCAAAACACAGCAGAAACAACCAACTCACTACTTCAGCTACTACTACACTACTATACTACTCTGACTACTGCTGCTACTACCAAGCTACTATACTTCTGACTACTGCTGCTGCTAGTATACTGCTTTACTACTACTACTATTATCACTACTAAAATACTGTCACTACTGTAGCTACTACTAAACTACTACACTTCTCTCACTACGTCAGCTACTACTACACTAGGGTTCCAGGTAAGGACTAAAATGGTTGCAGTTGCGACTAACGTATTCATTTTGCAACCTATTTTTTCTGCCAGTGGCATACATCCAGATGCAGATATACAATAATTCAGGGTTTCCCACTAATTTCTTACTAATTTACTTCCTAAAAAGTAGGTAGTGGCTCTAATAATGCTTAAGTTTTAAAAACAAATCCAATCAAACAAATGTTTAATGTTTAAATTGGCAGGAGAGCTTGCTAACATAGGCAATGTCAAATCAATATTAGACAGCAAAATGTGCTAAAATATTTATGCTAAAATATATCACCCATATTAATTTGCTTAATCCTGCAAAGTCCTCCTTATTTTTTATTTTCTAAGCCGGTCAAATACAGGTAACCCACTTTGCTTAATTTTTTGATTGCTCAAATGTTTACCCTACTCCTGTCTATTATTATTTATTGTTATCATTATTATTTAGCCATTGTGAACTACGTGTAATTTAATTTATCATGGACTTTGAGTGGGAAATTTTTTTCATGTCAATATTCCTATCAATTCAATGTGTTTGCGATTAGATTAAATCGTTTACTATAATAAAAAAAAGTTAATCATAGCTTTGGTCTCTTAATTTTGCACCAGATTGATGCATTTAACTTTAAAATATACAAAACATTCTTCATTGGGAGCATCCCCTGATCCCCCTAGAATGTCTGAGGTTATAAATCCCGTGGGAAAAACTGATATATATCAGCAAAATATAAAAATCAAGTAGAGTTCACTACTGTTTCTAATCATTTAAAAAAATAAACGGTGAGGAAGCATAAGCACACAAGGGATTGTGTCATTGTGGGGGTGGGAGACATAGAGACTCTGAATGAGACTCCTTCATAAGCAACTAACTGTGCATATTTCAATACAAAATTTGAACAATGTGATTTGACATTTAATTTTTGTATTTGGTAACAAGATTGCAGCATATTGGACACGTATTGTGCAAATAATATTTGCGCACATAATGGGATACCAACAAAGGGTACATAAAAAGGCGGATAGTACACTTGGAAGTAAAAAGGTTAAGGCAGATATTGAACATTGTACTCTGACGTCAATATATTTTGCCGCCTGTAGATTTCATTTAGCTCCTAAATACTTTTGCTTCAATAACACTTTTGTACGAGAACTATTGCTCCTAGACCACTATTAAATTCCTGTACTACTACGGTACTATATTAAATCTACAAATGTTGAATGTCAGATTTGTTTTCCTTGGGTTTTAATAGATTTTCAATACATTTGGGGATTTAAATGTCTTTTTTTTCCTTGTAGATAATTTTTGTTATATACTTGATTCCCTGCTCACTGCAGAAGATTTGGAATCACCCTCCAAACTCTCTGAGACCTCCACTAGCAGCAGAACAAACAGCAATAAGGAATATAGACCATCTAAGGAGTCAATTATTGAAACTTCGGAGGATGATGATCTAAGAAGCCGAAGAAAAGTGCCACAGTGGAAACAAAAAAAGTGTCAGAGCAAAAACGGAAAAAAGACACTGCCCACTGCTTCTTCTAAAGACGGTAGGAGTGAAAACTTGGACAGTAATCGGAGTGAGATGTCTGTCATGAAAGTGAAGAGGAAAGAAGATGGAGGTAGAGTGTATGATAAAAAACACTACTGTCTGTACTATCAAACACAGTGCCATAAAATGGCAAGACATTTAATTCGTAAACACAGCCAAGAAATGGCTGTTTCCAACGCAGCGGCATTCCCTTTGAAGTCAAAGGAGTGAAAATTGCATCTCGATATTATTCGAAACAAAGGCAACCGTTCACACAATAGTAATGTGTTTAGGACCGGTAGTGGAACACTCATCCCCAGTCAGCAAGCTGCAACATCTGCCAATCCAAATGACTATATACACTGCATCAACTGTGAGGCATTGCTCAAGAGAAAGACATTGTGGAGGCACATGTCCAGATGCAGGCTCTCCCAAAAAAGCAGCACCACAAAACTAGGCAAACGTCGGGTCCAAACTCTTTGTTCCTTTGCACAGCCTGTTCCAGAAGATGTTCACCAAAAGGTGTGGGAGCTCGTAAATATCATGCACCAGGATGAGGTCACAAATGTCATCAGAGGAGAAAGAAGTATTTTGAGATTAGGTGAACATTTATATTCAAAGCATGGCCAAGACAAAACCAAACATGAATACATCAGACAAAAAATGAGAGAAATGGGAAGACTTATTCAAGCTGCACATAAAGGTGGCAGACGGAAACAAATGAAGGATTTCTATGTACCATCTAACTTTAAGTTTTGGGTAGAGGCAGTGGAGGATGTGGCTGGTTCAATGAGGAAAACAACAGCTATAAGACTCCATCCTTGGCTTTGAAGCTGGGTCACAGTCTAAAGAAGATAGCAGATATCCTTGAGTGTGAAGCAAAAATGGAAGACTCCGACAATGAGGACTTTCTAAAAAATCTGGACAGAAGCCGGGGTCTGTACGAGAAAAAGTGGGATCTGAGTGTGTCATCAAGTGCTCTGCAGAATCTGAGAGAAGTAAAATGGAACACCCCTCAACTTCTTCCTTTCACTGAGGATGTCAAAAATATGCATATATATCTTGACAAATGCAGATGAGAATGTCGAACCAGACTTAAAAATGATCCGAACAAGAACTGGTCGAAAATGGCCAAGTTGACTCTCTGTGAAGTGATCTTATTTAATCGTAGGAGAGAAGGGGAGGTTTCAAAAATGCTCCTGAGTGCATTCACCCTACGAGACACTTCAGGATTTCATTCTGATTTGGCACAAGGGCTTTCCCAGTTAGAACAGAAACTCTGTCAGCATTTTCAACGCATTGAAATACGTGGCAAAAGAAACAGGAAAGTGCCAATCCTTCTGACACCAGACATGCTCGCCTCTATGGCAGACCTGGTTTCATATCGGCGAGTGTGTGGTGTGCCCGATGAAAATCCATTTTTCTTCTCGAGACCTGAAGCAACAACTCATTTAAGGGGATCTGATGCTATGAGAGAGATTGCAAAGGAATCGGGAGCAAAGAATCCGGAAACTCTGTCCTCAACCAAGTTGAGAAAGCACATAGCTACAATGTCAACAGTCCTAAATTTGAAAGAAAATGAAATGGACATACTCGCAAATTTTCTTGGACATGACATCCGGGTTCATAGACAGTACTATAGACTACCCGAAGGAACACTGGAGTTGGCCAAGATCAGCAAAGTGCTGCTTGTACCCGGCCAAGGTCGACTGTATGAATTCAAGGGAATGAGCTTGGATCAAATCCAAATTGATCCCAATGGTAAATATTTTGGTATATTGTACATGTATATTTGTATACATAGTATGTGTGTGTATATAGTATGTGTATATTAGTACATAGTATGTGCATATGCATACATGTTTATATGAATGATGTGTTCATAAATATGTATATGTGAACATATATGCATGCATTCATATATATATATGTTACTATTGCTTTTCAGAGGAAGTGCCAGACATTGTGGCCAGTGATATTTCAGAGGCCGAGGGAGATGATAACTCTTCTCTTTGCTCTTCATTATCAGGCTAGTTTCACAAAAAAGCTGTTTTTAGCCTCCAACAGAGTATGGTTGCCTATCACAAATGTTGGTATTTACACAGTAATCTGCAACCAGAGTGGGAAAATTTTGACACCAAACAGATATTTCAGAGCAGAATAGCATGTTAGTACACATTAGTTTTAATTATTTTGGAGAATTTATTTGATCAATTTAACATTGATTCAAAGTCAGTTTGCATTAATATTTCAGATGTGTGTTTGGTATCTACGACTGCCATTCTCAAGGATTTTATACCATCAGTCATTAAGTCAATTTGTTCATTGATAAATTCATGATTGATTATTTTACCAGGACCTTCTGTGCCAACGAAGAATCGCAAACTTATGAAGTCTATCAGTGGAACCTCTAACACAGGTATTTATCCCACATAATCTAATTTCTTTAAAAAATCATTTTGTATCCACCTTTTTACAGTAGGTGTATTCATTTTGTATCTGATTTGTATAGCATGTTTATTCTACATTCAATTTCTCCAGGAAAATATTTTCCTGTTAAAATCATCCAATCACTAACAATTGATTTTGTGTACTCTTTTAAATCAGGTGTGTGGGTGTGTGTGTGTATATGTGTGTATGTTTGTGTGTGTGTGTGTGTTTTGTATGTGTTAATGCGTGTGGGTGTGTATTTGTGTGTGTGAGTGTGTGTATGGAGGTGTGTGTGTGTGTGTGTGTATGTGTTTGTGTATGGGAGAATGCGTGTGTATATGGGTGTTTGTATGTGTGAATGCGTGTGTGTGTGTATGTGTGAATGCGTATGTGTGTGTGTGTGCGTGTATATGTGTGTGTTTGTGTAAGTGTGAATGCTTGTGTGTATGTGTGTGTATATCTGAATGCGTGTGTGTGTGTGTGTATATGTGAATGCATGTGTGTGTGTGTGTGTATGTGAATGCATGTGTGTGTGTGTGTATGTGTGTGTGTGTGTGTGTGCGACTATGATGTGATAGTACATTCTCCACTATTGTTTTGCATTTTTCAATTGTGGGTCGTTTGTTTGTATTATCCCGTTTATGACAGGAGGCGAGGGAGAACGCCACTGTTTTATTTGACTGTAATTATTTAGCAGCTGTGAAACTCTTGTCGCTGCGTCTCCTGTTTGCCTCCACCTCATTTGTCTGCCATCGTCTCTTTTTCATCTCCTCCTGTGCGTCTCACACCTCCAGTCAGGAGTGGCACCGACATTTAAAGGAACGGTCCAAAATCCTTTTTTTTTACCTCTACTAAGGAGGTTAGTTTTTCACCTGAGTCAGGATTTCAGGATTTCTCAAAATCCACTGATTTATATGATTTATTGCCCCCACTTAAAGGTACAGTGTGAAATTCAGTCCCACAGGAGGTGAGACGGCACACTGAGTTCTCGTTTCGTGATCCAGGGTAGCAGCGAGGGTCGGGCGGGGACCACGGCGCCTGCCGAGTTGAATCCCCAAGGCAGACACTTTGACCTCGCCATTTAGCAATAAATGTTTTTACGAGTCTTCATGTTCGTTTCGACGGCAAGTTTTGCAGCTCCGTCACTTTCTCCTCAATATGTAAAAATCGCTGAACCGTTATCCAACAACATTACGAAAGCCATCGTTTGGTTTGACACAATGAGAGTGTGGACCTCAAGGTCAAGGTCAAGGATTCTTTATTTGTCTCCCTTAGGAGAGATTTGTCTTGGATAAGAGGACAATTTCTCCACAGAAAACACGAAAACACAACTGGAAACGCCACATCATGTATAAAAAAACAAAATAGCAGACCGCCGCTACGGAAGTAGAAAACTTTCACCAGAATATCTGAGCTTTGGATTTGATCACCTGATCGTAAAATAGAATCAGTTAAAAAGGGCTTTTTTGAAAACTAATAATATTAAAAATATTTTTATTTTCAGATGGTCGTGAATATAAAGTTCAATTGGTTCAAAGATATACCCATCATTTTAAGTAAAGTAAATTTCATAGTGTTACGTCACTTTTCTGGTTCAGTGTTGAGATTATGCGAGCTGCTGTGCGTCATGCGTCTCACACTGGCCCCTCTGAGACAGGATGAAGAGCGCTGCCATCTGGAAAGACCTCGGAGTAGAGCTGCTTCCCCTTGATTTCAAAGCGGTCAGTGGGGATGGTTCTCCTGTGGGCGTATTCCACGCACAACCAACTGTGAAGAGACCCTGATCCGCCGTAGAAGCCGGGGGCAGACTCTGATCAGTGAGGGTCTGTGGTTGACACCAGGAAGAAGCATGGGCTTAATCGTTTGCCTCCATTAGTGGGGGGCCTCCATTAGTGGGGGTTGCAAACCCAAAGGTTTGTGGGTATGCAAACCTTTGTACCCACAATAACGCCGTAGATATGGACAGATGCCTCTCTGTCTCTCTAGTTCCCCTTTCCAGAAATTAATCAAGCGACATGTTGTTGGGAAATGAGGTGACATTTTCCTATAATGAGAGCGATGTGTTGAAGGGAAGGAATCACAAAGTTTCCAGGGCCTGCCATCGACAGAGATTGACATTTTCCATTATAGAGTCAAAATGTACATGCGTTGCTCCGTTTGAGCTGCTGTGTTATATGTGTGTGTGTGTGTGTGTGTGTGTGTGTGTGTATGGTTTCAGGTTGGCTTTGGCAGCAGACAACAGGGAGGTCATCCATCTTGTAACAGCCATATCCCAAAGTCTATGCTTGTGAACGTTTATGTGCCTCCTGTGCATGTGTGTCGCAACTGTGTGTGCTTGCTTGTAAAAAAAAAAATGAGTGCGAGTGGTGGTAAGGCAAAAGAGAGTGATTTATGAAAGGTAGTGGTGCTGGAAAGCCCTAGGTACAGCGATGCCTGTAAATCTTGATAAAAAACCTGGATAGAAGCAATTTAATGCCATCAATCTTCCCGACTAGGGGCTGTGATATATTGGCAGGTAGAAAAGCAGTGCATGTTTGTGTGTAGGTGTGTGTGTTTAGAGACACGTGTGTCTGAAGGAATTTAAAACGTAAGCAAATTGGATTCCTCTGGTAGGTGATCCTGTTTTTAAGAGTCCAAATTTTAGTTGTCCACTTCTTTCTGCTTTTCTGACCTCAGCTATCTCGATTTTCCCTTCTTCTAAAAAATGATTATCTAATCCAAATACCATTTAAAACGTAGCGTCTGATATCTGGTATTGCCGTGCTCAGCAGTGTCATCCCATTTGGAGAAGATTCTGGGTTCAAATCTTCACTCCCCCCTTATTTCCTCAGTTAACAAGGAGATATGATTCCTGTTGGTGAGTACTGTGATATAATTAAAACGTGGAAATAAGTCTTATTTCCGATATGCATTATGAACAAGAGTTACCATTGGGTGACTCATAATTGATGGAAAACTCACAAGTGACATTTGTAAACCAAGACTCCATAAAATAGTAAGTTGGCAGCGGGCTTTTCATTGTTGGAAACTGGAAGTCTGAAAATAATCTTCATCAAGTTCATCCTTTTGAAATTTGTCTTAAAAGGACCCAAATAAAAGGTTATATGTTTCAGAACGAAAATGGTGTTTCATGCGGAGGACGTTGCCCCTTTTCCTTCGACACAGAGGACTAAAACCGGATTCATCCTGAGCTCTAGGGAACATTTGATTGTCCTCAGCTCACATTTTACAACTTGCATTCAATCTTGGCGATTCTATCGACTTGGATTCCAGGTGCAGCACTTGTCTTCAGGTTTTGGTCGGTGTAGGATATTTAGATGTATTTTATCCAGTTGAATAATTATATAAAACAGGTTTTTGCATGTTGGATTTTTGTCGTATTAGATTTTCATGTTGTATGTTCCAGGTTACGTGATGTTTGCTTTTGACCCCATATAAATTAACTTCCCTTGATGTTACAGCCTTGCATCTACTACTACATACTTTCACTTGAGAAAAGTTTTTTTGCAGGTGCTTTACTTAAAGTGTAGTAATTTCACTGTTTGGTTATTGGGTAGGCCTATTAGTAAACCACACAAGTAAAGGATCTAAGTTATTTGCCTGCCTCCAGTAAAATGTCGGTCCTGGACCATAATAGACAAAAGTTTTCTAAAAATACATCTGAGACATTTTTTTTTTAAAAAGGCGAATCCATAAGTTTTGACTCTTTGGAGTCAAATATCCCCATATCATGAATATTGATTGATGCTGTAGGTGTAAGCCATGTAGTAATATGATTGATTTATATTTCACCAAAACTCCATTATTATTCAAATTATTTTCATCGATGAAAAATAACTTCTTTATTTTATATTATTCGAATTATAAAATTATATTATTCGAATATATAAAAGCAATTTTTCATCGATATATAAATATATATATTTATATACAGCCTTTAATCATCAAAGCTCCCACCCTGATGGATTCTTCTCAAACTTTTTGGTGCTTTATTTTTCTTTGTTTTGACCAATGGTCACTCTGGCATTGAGAGTGACAGACCCCAAGGACTGGATGTCAGGCAGACGCTGAACTAACCTTGCCTTCACCTGTCAGGGGGCGGGATCTAACATATCATTGCAACAAGATAATGTATTCTGACCGTCAGAGTATAACTTAATAACCACCTGCCTGTGCTTACAACTTTATTGCTTACATCTTACTTTTCGGTCAGTGGTTACGTTTGAGGATAAAACGAATAAAATAATCACCTTTATTTTGATAGTTGTTTTTACCCCATATCCCAGCACATCAGTAAACACATTATCGGGAGGCTGAGGAGAGAGTGCTGTCTAGGAGGAGAATTCTCAGCCAGACATGCCTTGTGGTTGCATTACCTGGCCAAATGACATCAGTCCGACATCCTGCCAACTGTAAGCCCAGCGTCCACACTATCCACGACAGACAGATTACGATTTTGGCAGCTTTAAACCCTCAAAGCTCCAACCCTGATAGATTCTTCTCAAACTTTTATTGTGGTGTTTTTTTTTCCTATGTCTTGACCAATGGTCACTCTGGCATTGAGAGTGACAGCCCCCACAATCAGTGAAGAGGTAGACCCACCCGGCCCGGCAAAACCCCCCTGGAACATCACCAGCAAACCAGCATGCTTTTTCTCTTGACAAGTGTCGGGGCTAAGGTCAAACTACTGTCCATTCATTAATGTGATAATGACTATTTTTGCATCCGGATCGTGTTATTTTTGGCACAATGCACCACGTACACACACAAACACCAAATTACACCCACACACACAGACCATACTTTGCCACCTCCGCCCCTCTTCTACTTGTCTTCACTCCAGATGCAGCTACTCAACAACACGCTGAAGACATTCAGCAGAGAGTCCCCAGCGGTCTGTCTTTCTGATGCACTTACCAACCATACTAGTTCAAAAGTACTTTTCCACATACCCACACTGTCTACAAGCACTTTTTTATGTGGTGCCACCCTCAAGTCTTTTGACTTTTTCATTGATTCGGAAGTTTAAGTCTTTTTCTGAATGGACAGTATTGTATGAATGACGGTTACAGCGTTCCCGTGGTTTTGATGGACCTGAGATGCCTGAGACAATACTGATGCTTTTGGATCAGTGGGCTCTAGCTCTCACTATGCTGTGGGAAAAACAAAAGGTATGAGTGCATCCTGTTGTTTGTACATCCAGCATAGAGCAGAACCAAAATTATGTCTGACGGACAAAAGAAACCTGAGAAAACTTTCATCAGTTGAAATCAATTTGCTCTCAGATTTGAGGTCAATGTTTGAAAGTAGCAGACACTACAGGGTTTTATTCCTGATTGCACAAATTAGCTTAATAGCTCGAATTCCACATCTCAGGCTGTTTTCCTCAGAATACAGTGGAACAAACAGCCATCCACCATAACAGTATAACCACTAATAGATAATGTCAGAATATCACGTTACCATGGCACCGGGTTTTGGTGCCATGGTAACGAGATAATTACAAGGGCCAAAATGTAATGGCCTGTTGGCTGTTTCTGTTTTGCATTGAATAGCTACTACTAAAGGGGTCAAAGGAAGGACAACTGATGAACCAGAGACACGCTCATTGATGCAAGTGGTGAGAGAAGACTAACCTGTTTTGTCTGGTCCCACAGAAGAGTTATAGTGGCATAGATACACAAAAAGACAAAGCCAGTTCTCATAGAAAGGTGTTGCAAAGATTTTTTGGCTACCAAAAAGGGAACTTCATAATATTAGGTATATTACTGTCTATTACTGTGGCTAATTTTAAGTGTATTTATTTATTCATATGGTGTTTCAGTGCTTCATCCCACTCTATCCCACTCATTGACATCTTAAATTTGACAAATACACACTACTATCAAGATCTTTTTCTCACAGAACACACAGTGAGATTACGAATATCATATGCTGCTTCAAACAGTTTATATAACCAGACTTACAATAATTATTAGATAACAGACAGCACATTGGAAATAAATCTGATAACATTTAGGCCACTTTCAAAACAAAAACGGTGACATTTCTCATGTTTTATTGCTTGCAATTCAAAATAGTTCAAAACTAAATGCTTCTGAACCACTTCAAGTAAATCCTAGAAATATTAAAGCGTATAATGTAATGAAACATTATAAAACTACGGCCCGTTGACAAGGAATGAGTAAATGTTGTTTTTTTATACTTTTTTTATAGTTTTTTGCAGGACTTTTTTTAATTACTGTGTACTATTTGTTATTTATTATTAGTTATTATTATTATTATTATTGACAGAACCTAACAGAGGAGAAAAAAGAGTCGGTCATTGCCCTGTTGCACACCTGTCGGTTGTGATAGGGGAGAGATTTGTGGTGGAGCATCTTGTTTCCACCATAATGGTGTTTTTCCTCATCTTTTCGGAGGGTTTCAGGAGTGTTATGAAGCCTCTCCTCTCATCTTCACTCCTCTCCTTTGGAGTAGGGAGGGCAGGCAGCTTTGTGATAACCTTGCCCTGTCATTGCATTCTTAGAACAAATCTGCTCTTATCAGGATCTTGTAGCAGGCAGCAAATGCAATTTCCCAGCTCCCCCGGCGAGCGCCTGCCTCAAATCCTCCACGGGCAATCTGCCTGTGTGATCTGACGTCTTTAAGAGGGACTTGAACCGAGGAAGCATTAGCCCATCTGACAACTAGCTATGCCTCTGACAAAGTGTCAGCTTTGCCCACTGCGTTGCCTCACCCTCTCTTTCGTTTTCACACTGATTGCTTTCTGTCTCTTTCATCCTTTCTGTGCATTAGCGTCTCTCTTTTTTCTCTGCCTTTTCCTCTCACTGTCTTTCTCTCTCACTGTCTTTCTTTCCCAGTGGTGCCATACATCTGTTCTCGGGTCACAGGTCGCAGGAATGCATTAACATCTTCTCTTGTCTGTTATGACCCTTCCCTTCCCTTCCCTTCCTTCCTCCCTCCCTCCCTCCCTCCCACCTCTCCAAGATGCATGCCACTTCTCTGTTCTCTCCAAGCCACATTTTTTCATATTACAGCAAATCTGTGCAGACAGGCGGGCATTGAGGTAGGATTGAGTGAATGCTGAAGTCTGTCTGCATGTTTGAACGTTGTTCTCACCGCAAAGTGAGAAATTATGGATTAGTGAGTGAGATTAGTGAGATTAAAAGTGAGATTAAAGTATGGATAAAATATTATATAAACAAGATGGATTTCCTCGAGTCAATTCATAAACTAAATTGGGGGTAAAAAGATTCTATGGTTGAGAAATTATGGCAAATATATTTTTGGAGGTTAAATTCCCCCTAGTTTCAGAAATTATGACCAACCCTTCCAAAAATGAATCCAGTTCTTTCTCACACAAAGGACTCTGGTGTTATAAAGTGAAAAAAAATATCCATGGAATAGTTTTTAGGGTATGTCTGTAAAACTTTTTTCTACGTAGAAAAGCTCCCCCTAGTGAGTAAAATATGAAGTAATAATATCACAATGTGTACCAGATAGATCTCCTTGATTCGATTCATATGCACCAAATTTGGACTAAATTGGAACAGTTGGAGATTGCCGGAGATGTAGCTCTTCCCGGAGCTGGAAATATACAACCAACCTGTCCCAAAATCGCTCCAGTCCGTCATCACTCTAAGGTCTAGGTGGGTACTAAATTTGAAAATGATCGACGGTATGATTCTTGAGTTTTAGCATTAACAAACGATGAGGTACACAAAAATAAAGGAAACCTGGAGGGGGTCAAACATTATTTCACAGCTCCATATGTTTATATATTTGTGATAAAGAATGGTTTCATGATTTAACCTTTTTGTCTTCAATCAACCCACATTTGCTCAAGATAGGAAAGCTTTGATATAAATTCTACATTTTTTTTGTTTCCAGAACCACACTTGCCACAGATCAAATTGTACAGAGAAAAGGTAGATATCGCTATGACCAGGTTCATGTGAGTGCCAAAATATTAAATGCCAACAGGCAACAGGACACATTCTTATGGAGTCCTGCTGATGGTAAGTTTATCTCTTTTTTGAGTAAATTTAGCTATTTATCTTAATAGTCATTTAAATGTCTTGACCAGCTAGTGAAGCTAGTTAGCTCCGATCCAGAACCATCATCGACCTTAGCCAGGCTATTATCTATTTATTAGCAACACGTAGCAAATTGCATCTACCTACTAGTTTGGTGAATAATTGACAATTATATATTTAGTTTATATGATAATTTAATGCACCAGTACTATTCTCTGAAGAAATTAATCATTTGAGTGGTTTTGTTGTCCTATCAGCTCATTTTAATCATGTGATCCATGAAGGGCTCTTATTTTGAAGGATCAAAGCGGGACTAATGTTTGTAGGCATTATGTATGTAATCTGACTTGATGAAGTTAACGACACAATGTTTGTTTATTAAACCACTTGTATGGCTTTAGAAGTGAATCTAAAACGTTCTAAGCCCTGGTCAGTCCATTATATGTTTTTTGATGCTTTAAGATTAACACTAAATCATCATGTGACCTGATAATAAGTTGTATGCACAAGTTAATTATCTCGTGCACAGAAGATAATTAACTAAACATCAAGATAACAAGACATTTTGTAAAATATTGTTAAACTACATAGAAGTAGAATGGCCCGGATTATTTTATAAAGTTATTAAAATCATTACAGGGGTAAGTAAATAGTATTACCTGGTCACACCTCAGCTGAGTTTGTCAATTCTTCTGAAGAGTATATATTTCATGCCAAACGGAGGAGGATGTTGTGGCAGTGTCAAGGCGGCACATCTTCACTGTTATACATACAGCTCATGTTACAAGTCCTGATCCATTTCAAACAGATCAAACCACACGTCTTGTGTGGCAACATGTTTTACTTCAAGGAAGTTGATGCAATTGTAAAAACAAATGGGTTTAGATAATTAAAAAATTGTATACCTTCATTCCGAGTTCCATCTTAAAGGAAAATAATACATATGCTGTATATGCTGTTGTAATTCTGGCTTTAAGTATGTATTTTAGTATTTGTATGATTGCTAAAAATGATTAATGTGCTTCTCAGCTCTGGAAGAAACAGGAGGAAAAAAAAAGGAGGAAAAAAAACCCTTACCCTTTATGCTGATCGTAGTGTAGCTTATTGTAGCTTTAAAAACGACACTTTACATATTTGATGATATTTATTGGAATGAGAAACACACACACACAAAATACATCTCAATATTTTTTACAGTTTTGAGCATGATTTCAGGAAACAATCAACCAAAACCCTCATTTTACGACTTTGGCAAATTGTCTCATCTCACTTGGGCCCACCACCAAAATTAAGAGCAGGATCACACAGGAATATGATCCTGTGTGAAAAGTCCCTTTATTTAAGTTGAAAAACATACGACGATGAATAAACATTCGTAGTTGAGGCTCGCAATTTATACGAGCAAAAAGCTTTACCTCGAATTGATACAGACCCCAAAATATGTCATTGAGTTTCAATTCTGACTGTAAAAATATGTAACAGTCTGGTATATTGCATTTAAAGAAATGAATCAACACATCTTTTATCACACTTGATTATTAGATCCAAGCTAGCAGTATTTCCCCAGAACTTGAGACCAACAAGTCCTTCTCATTGTGGAAACGATTTGTACTGGTTACATTTAGCTCCAGTAAGGTGTTGCTTGCAGATCAGAGTGTAATGGAACTCGACCCTCCCCGCGTCGAGTGGGCACACGATGTTGTGCGTCCCCGGCTGGAGTTCGATGTCACATGATCCCAGAAGGTCGTGAAATAAAATGTCCTGGTCCCAGACTTCTATATGCAGTAACAGGTTTGCGTCGGCCTTCATGAATAGACGCAAAAGTAAAAAGAAAAATGATTATGTATGAGTTTACTACTTTTTTTCTGTTTTCTGCTTTTAAGGTGTAATAAATGTGTTTTGAGCTGCTTACATTTTGATATACATAAACCATAACTGTTTACTTTTTGAGGTGGCTCATTAATATTTTTTTGCGTACATAGAGTTTCAGTGATTGAAGTGATTTAGCTATGAGAAAAAAACATAAATAGAGTACGTTTTACCGCGAAAGACGCCATTTTATAGCACGCGCGACCCCACAAAGTTTGATTCACGGGTTTATTTACACTATACATGTTAAATTCATGTGCTGTAAGTCTGTATAAATAACTTTGTTGGCGATACCTGAGTCTGTTTCCTAGTAAAAAAAAAAAAAACAGTTGAAATATTTAACATTGAACATTATATTTCAGTTATGTATATATTTTATGCCACTCCTCTCAGTGCGACAGCAGAAAATTCCCCCAAGAAGAACCGTGTTGTTGTCAGAATTGCAGCAGCGGAGGACTCAATGTTTTCTAAGCGGCTAGACTCGTACGACTTCAAGTTTCTCAGAGAAAAGGATAAGAACCTTCCAGTAAGATGGATTTTAAGTGCTAGGAAGCCAAAGAAACTGTCCTCGGCTTGAAATAGTACTAGTAAACTCAAGAAACACCTGGCATTGGTGAATAACATTAAGCTAACGGCGTAAGCAGATGTTGATAAATGTAATATAGACTTCATTAGGCTCTACAATTCTGTTCCCAAATGTGTTTGTAAAGAACAACAGTTAACTTTCGTGTTTATGATATATATGTAATGTTTTGGCTTATTGGTCTGTGTGTTAGCGGGTATAATCAAAAATAACCTAGTTTCAGAGTTGCTTCTGTATTTTCTTTTTGGTGCGATCTCTCAGGAGCTCCGCCCACATTGGTGCGCTTTTGGATTCTTGTATCTCAAAACGAAAAACTAAACTACCACACCATGTGGGTTGAATCCAGGTAGGTCTCACCAGTAGCACACTATGTCAAAAATCAAAAGACATTCTAGAAGAGTTGAGGAAGACGATGACTGAAATCCATCACTCTGTGAAGGCTTACAAAGTTACTTCTAAGGCTCTGGGACTCCACAGATCCATAGTGAGACGCATTATCTACAACTGGAGAAGACTTGGAACAAGAGTGAACCTTCGCAGAAGTGGTCGACTGTCCATATTTCCTCAAACAGAAAAGTGAAGGTTCATTCCGGATGGTAGAACTGGCTTAAACTAAACCCGACATTCCACCAACACAACAGTCAAGCACACCTAAGCATACCTACAGCCAACCATGGAGGTAGCAGTGGAATATTTTAGAGATCTTTTGTTGCTTCAGGACCAGGATATAATATATTTAATTATTATTTGAAAATATAATTCCATTGTGTCTTTGTTTTATTCAACGACAGTTAGCAGCTATCTGGTAAGTTAGCTTTAGCTAAGGCTATGCTATGACATATTTAGCTACAGAGTCTAGCCACAGTTTTTTTTTTTTTTTCTTCTTTTCTTATTAACCCCAGAGAATAACACATTCTGTGGAATAGTAGTATTTATAGGTAGGTCTAGCCAGAGTGTGAACTTAATTTTGATAAAATATGCAGTTACTGTTTATGAAATTAGTAGTGTAGTGTATTATATCAAAGTGGTATCAGTCATCTCATCTAACTATAAATATCCTAAATACTAAAATATTATTTAAAAGTCCATCACATGTCAGTATTTTAGATGAAATATGGCACTAAAATGATTTTCTTTGATGAGTGCAATTGAGTGGTCTATGAGAAGGAAAATAAGCATTTACCATGGGCAGTTCAACCTGATGTTCCCAAATTGGTTCGTTGGACACGATCGTTTCAGTATGGTTGTAGAAGAAACCGTGCGATATTTTGACAAACCTATGGTAGGGAAAAAGAAAGCAGATTACTAATTTGCACTGGGTATAATGTTCCTTCCTTTTACATCATGACTTGTTTTTACGTACGCCTCAGTCTCGCTCCAATGATCTCCTTTCAGACCCCAGGCTCCAACGATGTTGATCAGCAGACTTGACTGCCCTTTATTTCTCGGACAAGATGGTCCTGTGGTCCATGGTGTGATGATGGCATTGTCCTTTACGTACTGCTCTATTTCAACCTTCAGTCCATCTTGTGTGCGCCGGTTGGGCACCAGCTCATACATCGGTCTCAGGAAATACCCAACAGTATTAGGATGATCTTTTAGGGTTTTAAGCCAATTTTCATAACCCAGGGAGTCCTTTCTGGTGAGTGAAAACTCTCCATCCCAACCGCGGCCTCCTGTCACCTCTGTGTAGTGTTGGTGGAGACCAGCCCTGTAAGAAGTGGCATTATCCAGGTTCTGTTGGATTATGTTGCAGGCCTGAACACTACTGGACAATCCGGCTTTCCCTAAGCCAATATTGAGGCCTTGTGTTAAACAGCTGTGTGCCTACATAATAGAAGGGGACATTAGATGTACATTTTTGGTAGACAGGGTTTTGTGTATTAAATGCCTTTAATAGATATGCTTGTAAAACAAACCGTGTCTGGGGAGAAGCCATTCAAGGAAGCCAAACAGGTACGTATCGCTGTCACTCGCTTTAATTCCCCTCCTAGCTCAACCTGAAATGACAAACAATGAAATGTTTTAGAGACAAATAATATGTTATGTCCCTTTCTCATGGTAAATAAGAAAATGAAATGGTGTGTATGTGTGCGTGTATTTTTTTTCACTTTGCTTATATAATGAGTGCCATAGGTCTGTATCAGCCTCCTGTACTGGTGTCTGGTTGAGGGATTGTAGTTTTTGGACAGTTTCAACAAATCCTTTGTGAACTCTTCACTGTTGCGTCGTCTGCTTGACAAACGGTAACTTAACACAAAATAACAGCATAGTTAATAACCTGTATTTGCAAAACGTAGATGGACAGATTGACTTTCTGTGTTGACCTACCTGTAATACTTGCATTTGATAGAGTGCACACTGAAGGTGTAGTGGTCCCCTTTGCTCATTTCTCTAACAAAGGAAGCCCAAGTGGAATCTGTTCCGACCATATCTGGGTTTATATTGATACGAGATTTCACATCCACTCCAATCTGACAAAAAATAAAGAAAGATATTAGATATGAAAGAGACACATCAATTACCCATAACATTATAACTGACAGTTGAAGTTAACATAATTAATTAACTTATTTCAGAGGCCGCTATGACTGAGGTTTGAGGTGTGCCCCCCAAAAAAGCAAACCCATCCCAATCCAGACCAAACCACCACCATCATTGAACAGCAGGAGTTGCAATGATTAATGTCTCAAAACCTCAGCTTGATATAGATCTGTATCATTAAGGATTAAAAGTTGGGTACAATGAATTTTCATAAAATAAATTGGGCTGAAACAATAAGTTTACATTACTTATCCTACATTTTCAACCTCGAAGCGGGGGCTGTCAATGTCGGTTACTTTTTTCAGAAGAGAGCTGTGGACACAAAAGTCATATAAAAAAATACTAACGATGAAATTTGTTTGGTTTCCCAAAAATACTTTGTGGGCAAACAAAAACAAATTATATTATTAGAATATTAACACAAAAAAAAGGTAAGATTATTGATATAATGAATTTCAGAACATTAAAAGCTTTAGACTGTATATATCACAGAATACCTGAGAGAGGAGTGGTAGCTGCTGTACAGTTCAGTTGTGCAGCGCTCATATGCTCTCCAGTCTACTACAGACAATGGCACCTGAAAATAAAGGAGAAAAAACACTTGAAATCTTACTGCCGTGTGTGTCACAGCACCTCGCTGCAGTCTGTGTAATTTGCCTTTGTGCTGAGTTAAATTACTTTTTGCAGAATGTTGTCCTGAAAAGGGTTATGGTAGAGCTGACAAAATCCTGTTGAATTGAGGTAGGTCTTCACATCAATCATGTAGGCCCCTTTACGCTGCAGGGTGACAATATCGATGCCCTCCCCGATCAGATTGTAGCCCGGAACAAAGGGAGCGGACTGACACTGGCCTTGCTTGCCTTTCTCAGGGCTAGAGGAGAGAACAGGAGAGAGGTACGGCAGGAGGAGGAGGAGAGCCAGGCTCGGAAAGGACGGGGTCGAAAAGGAAATCATGACTGAAGCCAGAGTGAAAGGGAAAAGAGTAGAAAAAGAAATCAGTGAGCAAAATCTCAACTACAATGTATTTATTATTTGACTAAAACGATCGCATTTTTTTTTAGCAAACTGGTTTTCTTTAAATTTGATCTTTTCTTTAGATTTGAACTTTCATCTACAATTCCCCTAAATCATCATGTGACATGATGATTTAGATAATTAACTAAACATCAAGATAACAAAACATTTTGTAAAATAATGTTAAACTGCATAGAAGTAGAATGGTCAGGATTATTTTATAAAGTTATTAAAATCATTACAGAGGTAAGTAAATTCTATTACCTGGTCACACCTCAGCAGAGTTTGTCAATTCTTCTGCAGAGTCAATATTTCAAGCCAAACAGAGGAGGATGTTGTGGCACTGTCAAGGCGGCACATCTTCACTTTTATACATACGGCTCATGTGACGAGTCCTGCAAATAATCCATTTCAAACAGATCAAACCACACGTCTTCAAGTCAGCAAAAGGGAAACCCTATTTCAAGTTTGAGTGGCATCATGTTTTACTTCAAGGAAGTTGATGCAATTGTAAAAAAGTGTTTAGATAATTAAAAATGTATACTTTTCTACTGAGTTTGAATCTTAAAGGATAAAAATACAGTAAAATATTCCGTTCTGATTCTGGATATGAGTTGTAAAATGTAAAGTATGTATTTTAGTATTTTTATGTGAAACACTCAAGATAAAAAGAGAAATTCTTTTGTTTTTATTGACATCGTAAATTAATTTTGTTCTTAATCAGCTGAATCATTGCACCAGGTTGGTATAGTTTTTTAATTTTTTATTATTTGGGCATTATTCTTTTGTAAAAAACAAAAAAACTATCTAAGGGTGAGGTGGCTTACAGTAACTGGTTCTGTCTGACTCAGTGGCCAAAAGAGGATCTGAATAATGATAGTCCGGTATGTGTTTATACCATAAACACATTGTATACAGTTCTAGCTATGATGCTGGTATGTGTATGTGTACAGTACTTACATTAGCAGCGATACTACATTATACAAATAATAATAATAATAATAATACATTTTATTAACAATAATAATACATTTAATTTATAATGCACTTTACATTTGGATCAAATCTCAAAGTGCTACAAAGTAAAGGCAGATAAAAGCATCAATAAAAAATATAATAATAACTATATAAAAACATGACCAAAAAGCAGCAATGTTAATTAAAGTTATAGGTTCTGCTAAAAAGGAAAGTTTTAAGTCATTTTTTAAATGTGTCAGTCGTCTGTAGAGCCCTCAGATGGTCAGGGGGGCATTCCACAGACGAGGGGCAGCAGAACAGAAGGCCCGATCACACATGGTGCTGAGCTTAGTCCGGGGAAGGAGGAGGCGGTATGAGTGGGTAGAACGGAAGGGATCGTGTTGAGGTCAGTGGGGTGAGTAGTTATTTTGGGGTGAGTGAGGAGAGAGATCTTATAATCAATCCTGGTGGAGATGGGAAGCCAATGATGGGAATGAAGAACAGGGGTGATGTGTTCGTGTTTACGCACTCTCATCAGGATCCTTGCAGCAATGTTTTGAACATACTGAAGTCTTTCAAGCTGAAGCTGTTCAACTGGAGAAAGTTGTTTTTCATCCACACCTTTATCTCCTCAAGACAAGCGCGGAGAGTTGACAGGGGAGATGAGGATGACAATGACAATGACAATGGCAATGGCGTAGCAATGGAATG
Organism: Lophius americanus; assembly: GCA_037951165.1. NCBI lineage: Eukaryota > Metazoa > Chordata > Actinopteri > Lophiiformes > Lophiidae > Lophius > Lophius americanus. The sequence continues at coordinate 1,322,246 of JBBDHG010000202.1, read as the reverse complement.
AGAGTCCACATCAACTGATGATGAGCGTGTACAGTATGAAAATAAAGGGGCCAAGGACTGTACCCTAGGGGCCCCACAAGTGACGGTGTGTGTCCAGGACCGTTGACTTCCAAGGGAAATGTATCAGTTCTGTCAGTGAGGTAGGATTGTAACCAATTTAGGGCGATGGCAGTGAGTCCAGTTTTGTGATGTAGGCGGTGTAGGAGTATTCCATGGTCAACTGTGTCAAAAGTAGCAGACAAATCAAGGAGAATCAGGAGGGAAGGCGAACCAGCATCTGCTGCCATCCGTAGGTCATTTGTGACTCTAAGCAGAGCTGTTTCTGTGCTGTGGGCGGAGCGGAAACCAAACTGAAAGGTTTCAAAGAGGTTGTTGTATTTGAGGTGGTCCTGGAGGTGGGCAGCAACTACTTTTTCCAGAACTTTGGAGAGGAATGGGGGTTTGGAAATGGGCCTGTAATTAGCAAAAAGTTCTGGAACAAGAGTAGGTTTTTTGAGGAGTGGTCTGATTATGGCGGCTTTTAGGGCAGATGGAACAAAGCCGGCCTAGAGGGTTTGATTTATTACAGCGGTGTTCAGGTGACTGATGGAAGAGATGTTAGTTTTCACTAGGGCTGTAGGAAAGGGGTCAAGGGCACAGCTGGAGGGCATCATCGTCCTGATGATAACCTCAACCTCCTGCTGTGAGAATTCTGGGAAACACTTGGGAATTTGGAAATGGGCCTGCAATTTGCAAAAACTTCTGGATTGAGAGCAGGTGTTTTGAAGAGTGGTCTGATTATGGCGGATTGTAGTGCAGATGGAACAAAGCCAGTCTGGAGGTATTGGTATATTACAGCGGTGATCAGGAGACTGATGGAAGAGAGTTTAGTTTTCACTAGGACTGTAGGAGAGGGGTCGAGGGCACAGGTGGAGGGTTTCATCGTCCTGATGATACCCTCAACCGCTTAAGGTGAGATTTCTGGGCAGCAACTTAGAAGCTGGGAGATCTCAAACTGTGAGTAGGCAGGCTGGATAGGTAGTAGTGAAGGAACCAGAAATGACAGAATGGATTGTGTAAATTTTTTATTTGAAGAAAGCCATGAAAATATTAGTTGTAGCGAGACATCTCCACCTCTGGTTTTCTCACAGCAAGAGAAGGATAGGCTTATCTGACCATTGGCTCTCCCGGGTCAGGCCATCGAGATGATTTTGTTTTCATATAACAATCAATCAACAAGGGATACTCGTTTGTTGACAAGAGGTCTCTGATGTTAGAATCTGAGGTGTAATAAAACATCGATGACCGACACCTCCCCCCAGCCACTGGTGTTTTATGACCTGCCATGTCTAGATATCCATGGATATCGATATCTCTATGTCTAGATATCTATGGATATAGATATCTATAGAGATCTATATCTCTATATCTATATATATCCCTCATGACCTTTCTTCCAGCGAGAGGAAACTGCCTGATGGACTGTAGCACCCGATTCATGGACTTGATTGTTGACCAGCACCAGTAAGTAAACCGCCAATAATCCCTCTCTATCACCATTACCTATTTCACAAACTCCCAGCTTTTGAACCATCAGTCCACGAACACACATACACACACACACACACGCACATATCTGTTTATTCATTAACCTGTTTATCCATTTCATTATCAGTTATCCATAGTTATCCTGTTTTGTTTAGTGTGTAGTTGAATGAACATATTCATATTTAAGCATAACAGGTGTTCTGTCTTTCCTTGTTGAAGAGAAATGAGCACGTTGTTAAAGAGTTCATGACTTTAAGAAATGACAATTTTAAGTTTAATGAAATTAAGAATTGATTAATTCTAGATTTCATAATTTCCCAAATTAATTTTGGGTGGTGCCCCTACTACTGGGGTGGGAGGCGGCTGAAGCATCGCGTGAGTCAGACTCCTGCAGCGTCATCTGACTTGGTGGCGCCCTGTCCCTGAGAAATATATAGCAGACACCTAATACTGAAAAGCCCTCTTTTAGGAATTAAAAAGGTATTTCAATCCCAAAATCTCTGTAATATTGGGCCACCACTAACCCGGAATGGAACAACTAAACAGTGAAGGAACTAGCGGACCTCTAGCGGAGAATGAACAGTGGATATCAGCTATCCAAGCTCAAATCTTATAAAATCCCAATTATTATCTATTAAATGATATTGTCTTGTAAGATCTTCTCCTGTCTTGTCTTGTCTTAACGTACCTTGTCTTTTCTTGTCCTATCTTTTCTTATCTTTTCTTGTCTTAAACTTGTACTGTCATATCCAGACTTTCTTATCTTGTCTTAAGTTGTCTTGTTTCAGCTTGTCTTGTCTTATCCTATCTTGTCTTAACTTGTTTTATCTTGACTAGTCTTGTCTTAAATCATCTTGTCTTGTCTTATCTTCTCCTGTCTTGTATTAACTTGTCTTGCTTCTTCTTGTCCTGTCTTATACTGTATTTTCTTATATTAACTAGTCTCAAGGGAACGCAAAAAAATCCTCAGCATTTATTTTTATCTCATGCTGTGAGTTTTAGGTTTGGTTTTCGTGGATTTTTCGTTTCAAATTTGTATGCGTTTAAAGTTAAGTTTAAATAAGAGGATCAATGATCGCAGATGGAGAAGATGTCAGTATAACAGAGTGCCGGAATATTAGGGAGTGTGCGGCTTCTGCTGTCTGCCAAAGTACACTATGCGAGTTTGTCACCAGTGCAGGCATTAAGCTCTTGATTCTTTGGAAAACGTATCGCAAATATTGACAGAAACAGACCTTCCAGTTATGATTACCGAGCCTGTTTTCCTGTGAAGGAAGATCTAATGTTCCAAAATCTTATGTCAAATTGCAAACCTAGGTTTGCTTTAATTTCACATTGTTTTCCTATATGTCACAATGTGTTACTAGAGCAACCACTATTATTACATTATGAAGCATGAAGTCACATTTGAATTCGAGAGTTTAAGCTATTTGTAAGCTTTCATTTTTATGCTAAATATACAGCTATATGCAAACAGCCAGTGAGCTACAAGAATGAAGCCAGCTAGCCAAGCTCAAATCTTACTAAATATAAAAGAACCTGTTCTTTTTTCAAATCTATAATTGTATTTCCTTTAGGGATTACAAAAGTGTCGTAATATCTTATCTTGTCTTAACCTCTCTTTTCTTGTTTGCTTAACTTGTTTGGTCTTGACTTATTTTGTCTTGTCTTAACTCGTCTTGTCTTGTCTTAACTAGTCTTGTATCAACTGATTTTTTCTTGTAAAATCTTCTCCTGTCTTGTCTTGTTTTAACATACCTTGTCTTTTCTTGTCCGAAATTTGTAATGTCATATCTTGTCTTCTTATCTTGTCTTAAATTGTTTTGCTTTTTCTTGTCCTGTCTGCAATTTCCCCATTGTGGGACTAATAAAGGTTTATCTTATCTTATCTTAACTAGCCTTATCTTCTCTTACCTTCTCCTGTGTTGTCTCAACCTATCTTGTCTTAGCTTGTCTTGTCTCTTATCTTTTGTTGACAAACACTTGCATGCAGTTGTTTACTGTAACCACAGCCATATGTTCGCTGGCTGATGGGGGCAAACAGACTGCAACCATCAATTTGACAACATGCACATGCATCATACTAAGAAAACGTCTTCACCAAGTTGACAACACACATGCTAGCAGCAATTAAAGAAAACTGCGCACTGTATCTGGGCAGACCCAGTGTCGTGAAGTAACTTAGTTGTTTTTGCGCAAGCGCAACGCTGCGACGCTTTCAAGATGGTGACTTCAAAAGAGTACCGGTCTACATCGGAGAGTCATTTAACTCATCGGAACTTTGACAGAGTTTAACATAGTTGGACGGTTAGATGGACGAAAAGTCACTTCCGCGCATGTCCTCTTCTTCCGGGCGCTGGTTGGCGGTCGGCTCCCAGCTCATCGTAGCATTATTGCCACCTTTTGAACTGGAGTGTGGATTGTCTGTGCTTCTCTGAAAGCGTTTCCGATTAGATGAGTCGATGCATGTAGGCACCGGGTCGGACAAGTCCACAGGTCACGAAGACAGGCGACCGACATTGTAATTTGGAAAGGTTTAAATCGGATAGGAGAAAAGTGCAACATGTAAACCCACCGAATGTCTCATGCACATTTTCCAGATGAATAACGTTGTTTTGTCTTAACTTGTTTTATCTTAACTAGTCTTGTCTTAAATCATCTTGTCTTGTCTTATCTTCTCCTGTCTTGTCTTAACTTGTCTTGCTTCTTCTTGTCCTGTCTTATACTGTATTTTCTTATATTAACTAGTCTCAAGGGAATGCAAAAAAATCCGCAGCATTTATTTTTATCTCATGCTGTGAGTTTTAGGTTTGGTTTTCGTGGATTTTTCGTTTCAAATTTGTATGCGTTTAAAGTTAAGTTTAAATAAGAGGATCAATGATCGCAGATGGAGAAGATGTCAGTATAACAGAGTGCCGGAATATTAGGGAGTGTGCAGATTCTGCTGTCTGCCAAAGTACACTATGCGAGTTTGTCACCAGTGCAGGCATTAAGCTCTTGATTCTTTGGAAAACGTATCGCAAATATTGACAGAAACAGACCTTGCAGTTATGATTACCGAGCCTGGCAGCCTGGGTTCCAAAAAGTAGAGTCTTGACGGTTCAAGTGTTCATTGGCTTCTTTGGCTGCTTTCCCTCGCACTCCCTCACCACCTCCCCCTCAATCTGTCTCCCAACCCAACCTGTCGATGCAGTAGGCCGTCCACTCGGGATCTACTCGAGATTTCTTCCTGTTAAAAGGCTTCTTTTTTTTCTCACCACTGTTGCTAGGTGATTCCATATGGTGGGAATTTGTTGGGTCTCTGTAGGATAATGAATTAAGAGTTCGGTTTAGACCTGCTCTTTTTTTTTTGAGTGTTTGTGTGTGGTGTGTGTGTGTGTGTGTGTGTGTGTGTGTGTGTGTGTGTGTGTGTGTGTGTGTGTGTGTGTGTGTGTGTGTGAGTTAAAGATTAAAGCAATTGTCTTTCTTTGAATGGGAAATCATATATTGTATAATTACAGACAGTAGCACAGCATGTTAGACACCATGCATGTCTGCATTATGCAAATGCAGATAAAATGCAAATGTTTCCATTAATTACGCAACTTATCACAGTTTATTTTTGATGTATTATACAATTAAAGAAGACGAGCGCATGAACCATAATTGTGAAGATCAAATCAGCGAGTGCTCATGCACTGTTTACCCTCAGTGAACCGAAAGCTGATGTAATCTCCACATGTTAAGTGAAATGTTAAATTGAATGTACATAAAGTCACTGTAGCACAGATGTTGTTGCCGGGTGCATTAAAACCCATCTAGCAACATCATCTCATAATTTTAATGCTTTGAGGTACGAAGTAAAAACTGTATTAAATGCATTAATGTTGGTCATTCCAATTCCAGAGAGCCACAACATAAAACTCGGGTCCCGAAAACTAGAACTTAAATTAAAACAAATAAATCAGAAAACGTCAGCGTATTCCTCGGATAAACAATGTGCGTATTTCCAATTTTGGGTAAGATTTAACTTAAAAATCCAATAAATGTATCAGGAGTACTGACACAAGGGTTATGCCTGCAATATAAAGGGATCATTAAGTAAAAATACAGAAAATATTCATCGCAAAATGGATAAATTGCTGACAGCGGAGTTGCACGATTAGACATAAAAAAGGAAATTTGTACTGAAACTGAAAGTAACGAGTTGGATTCAAAATATCATTTGAATTAAGTGAGTAGTTGAAGTTATTTCTTAAAGGTTATTAAAAATGTTTTTTTTCCGCAGAGCATGATTAAGCCCCAAAAAGCATAAAAAATATTGAAATTCCAGCTTATTCTTTTCAGTTTTACAAACTCTTAACGCAAACATAAAACGCCAAATATATAATTGTTTATTATTAGTGCGCAAATCTGACATTGTTAGTCCTGCAGCATTTTTAGACAAACATGACACACTGTAAAAGAAAAAATGGTTGGTTGTTTTGAATACGTTTCTTCCGTTGGTGACATAATTAAATTGAGTTTTTTCAACCTAAACTTTGGACTTTTCAGTAGATACCTATTATTATGATATAATATATATATTATATATACTATAGTATATTTTATGAAGAGTTTCTTCTCTCTGTGAGCTCTTTTAGCACATGATCTCTGAAAAATAAGAGTAATAAAGTAACGGAAATGAATATGATTAAAGTGTCTCTGTAGAAAATAGGCTCCGTCTGTGACAAATTATAAAATATTTGTATTTTGTGACAAATACTGATGAATCAGTGTGAACCTAGCGTTTCATAGTAAAAGCTAAGTTATACTAATAATAATTGATAATATTGATCCAGCTAGCTTTAAGAGCGAAGTCAGGACGTTTATACTGACGCGTCCCAATCCACGGGATAGGTCCCTCAAAAAGGTCCCAAAGTTATTCTGTGGGGGGAATAAGAAGAAAAACCGAAATTCTTTATTGAAATTTTAGGCTTTTCTCCACATTCTTGGAAAATTTGGATATTCTGTTCCCCTGTGCTTCCTGAATATCTGAATGAAGGATTCTGTTGTGTAGAAAAAGCTTCTAACAATTCAGAGGCGTCTGAAAAGTTGCAAGAGAGCAAAACTTTTGTTTTTCTGGAATAATAACATAGAACTCTAAACATGTTTTTGTATTTCTTTTTACACCTTGTTATAAATAAAGTATGTTAACTGAATCGTCAATTAGATTAATAAAAAAAATTTAAAAAATCTTGTCGTGGTTGGCAAATATGAAATAGACATAAAATGCTATCGGTCAACTTGTGTGCTCTACAATAGTAAAATATCCACTATGGTGAAACACATTCATTCACTCTGAGGTGCCAAATGTTCCCCATGATACTCACATTTGTCAGAATTACAGAGGAAGTGGCTCGTCTGGGGATGGAAGCGCTAAACGCTTCATCAAGAAAAAACAAACGCCGAATAACTTCACGCATTTTTCTTTCCTTTAATGGGTGGTAGTTGTTGTTTTTTAATCAGCAAGGTATAATTGTCTTCAAGCTGCCAGTAGTTTATGGATGCGGATGTTACATTTAGAGGATATGTGATTACAGTTGGAGGTTATGACCCGAGGAGACGAGCCGTCCCGCTCCAGCTTTTCAAGAAAGAATGAGATGCTTTTAATGATGAATGTCCAGAAATGCTACCGATCGTGCGCTAACCTTTCCGGGTCCGGTTTCGATAAGGAGGTTGCTGTAAAAGAGGAGATCTCCTGTGCGGGCCACATCCTGTATGTAAATGTCTCGGCCTCCAGCACGGCGCTGATGAACGGAACCTGCCGGAGCAAATGAGCTGAATCCATCAACCCGCCGTCACCTAAGGTTAACTGCTGGAACATTACTCACCAGGGACCAACTTTTCTTTCAATATGTTCCCAACATATAGACCTCCACACAACCCTCTGGGCACCACCCTTGCTAAATGTGTACTTAGTCAAACCTGCGCCCACACAAACACTCACACGCCAAAGAAAAGTAAAAATAACAGCCAGACTTAATGAAACAAAACCAAACAACTTTTCATCATAAACCGTTAGCGGTCTGCCGACGGCCTGGTAACCCAGTGGCTGCTGCAGGTCAGGAAGTAGAGAAGTAGTCCATTATGGCGTTGCCCTCCTGTATGTGTTTACAGGAGTGCACGTGCGCGCGCATGTGCCCCCTCCATTCAAAACGGCTGGTCATAATGCAGCCGATAAAGTGCTGATACGGCTGCGGCTGACAGTAATATACAGCGCCGCCGCCAAGACGGATATGGATGGAGGGAAGGAGAAAGCAGTGGGTGGATAGATGGATAGGTGGATGGATGGACTGGAGTGTGTTTATAAGCAATTTGGTATGGTAACTTTAGATGAACCTATAATTTGTCAGGGACTGAGTGAGTGTGAGAGAAAGGCCAATATGGATGGAAAGTGGTGGATTTGCTGGCAGGAGTCTCTTACTCAGCAGCAGCGCCACAAAACATGATGAAAAATGCTGCCGTGTGTGTGTGTGTGTGTGTGTGTGTGTGTGTGTGTGTGTGTGTGTGTGTGAGAGAGAGAGAGAGAAAACAGCCTGCCATGAACCGTGGCCTCACAGAAAGGCAAGTCTGACACCTAGAGGTTGATTTTATGTGGAGCTCTCGCACTAAATGTCTGTGACAGTTGGGATCTGCTGCATGTGGATGTTTAGTGGTTTAAATCATAACATAACGTATTCTCACGGCCACATTACTTCCTTGGACCTGAAAGCAACATTCCTGCGATAGTCTGACCCTCGTAATATGACTCCTTGATCATGAAAACCTACATCTAGTATTTGGAGTCACATTGGAATCATTGTTAGTTATTCAAGGCAAAACCTTTGAAGAATTTGATCCTACATTTTCACGTCAGTAGCAGTATTATGTTATCTCACTGTATATAAACAAACCAGATGTGGAGTAAATCTCACTTCATGAGGTCGCTGAGGAATGTTTGTCCGAGACACGATCGGTTTATCCATCTTATTATAACTGCTGCAAAGGAAGGACATGTTTGACTTCTGTGCGTTTGTCTGTTTGTTTGTGATCAACATTAAGGAAAAACTGCAGGACGGATTTGGTGACGTTACGTGTTTCACAGCATTAAAAATAAGATCTAGTGATAAGCTTTTAATGAGCCGGAGTAGCTTAGTCATAATGTGACCTCTGCTTCCTCTGTTCCTTTGATGTTTCTTTGGGGGTGGAGCTGGGGACTCAGCTTCAAGAGTTCCTTTGATGTTTCTTTGGGGGTGGAGCTGGGGACTCAGCTTCAAGAGTTCCTTTGATGTTTCTTTGGGGGTGGAGCTGGGGACTCAGCTTCAAGAGTTCCTTTGATGTTTCTTTGAGGGTGGAGCTGGGGACTCAGCTTCAAGAGTTCCTTTGATGTTTCTTTGAGGGTGGAGCTGGGGACTTTGTTTCAAGAGTTCCTTTGATGTTTCTTTGGGGGTAGAGCCGGGGACTCAGCTTTAAGAGTTCCTTTGATGTTTCTTTGAGGGTGGAGCTGGGGACTTTGTTTCAAGAGTTCCTTTGATGTTTCTTTGAGGGTGGAGCTGGGGACTTTGTTTCAAGAGTTCCTTTGATGTTTCTTTGAGGGTGGAGCTGGGGACTTTGTTTCAAGAGTTCCTTTGATGTTTCTTTGAGGGTGGAGCTGGGGACTTTGTTTCAAGAGTTCCTTTGATGTTTCTTTGAGGGTGGAGCTGGGGACTTTGTTTCAAGAGTTCCTTTGATTTCTATTACTTCTTCGCATCCACAGCGTGTTGGGACGACGCCCATAGCGACAGCATGAGGATTTTTTGGGAAAAAAAAGTCTTCCTCTGATTTAGTTCGACTTTATTCTCAACATTTCAAATTTTTTTCTCGACATTTGAACTTTTATTCTCGACATTTTGGCTTTTCTCGAAATGAAATATGAGAGGGGAAAAAATCTTTTTTTAAGCCTGGCCCTAATACTCTTTCGTAATCACCATTTCCTATCAAAATTGTAATCGTCATGCCTGATAGTTGTCGTCTTCGTTCTCCTCCGTTTCTTTCACACTGTCATCCCAAAGTGATGATTAGTCTTTTCCCCAGTTCTGTTACATTACCCACCATCTGCTCAGGTTCCCACCGGTGTAGAATCTAGAATGGACTATTTCTGCGGACTAAAGATGGTTCCCTTTCCTACTTTTGACCATGAATGGATGAGGAAGTCAATTTTGATTCAAAAATTCTTTATTAAAATCCTTTTGTATCTCGTCATCCTGTACATTTGGTACCAAAAGGCCAAAGCCAAAATGCAAACACGCATGAAACAGTTAATGCAGGATTACACACACACACACACACACACACACACACACGCACCCAGGAGTCAAATATTCGGACACAATTCAGTATAAAAGCCGTTATTAGTGTGAAAATACAACAAAAAACCACAAATAGACTCACACTGGAGACTTTTGGATGTCAGGTGTTGACATGCAGACTTCTTAAACTCAGATCTCATGTTGGCCGAGTTAAACTAACGTGATGGAAGCCAGAGAAGGAGCTTTTCGAAAACAATCTTGCTCTATAAATGCGGTGGCCGATTTCATAATGGAAGAAAAGCTGCAGATAAAAGAATGAGATATCCTGTGCAACCCGTTTATTGAATCTGAGACAACAGCATGATGACAGAGGCAAACCTCTGCAACTTCTAAAAGACCGTCTTAGCAGAATTGAACATTGGGATGCAAACAAAAACCAAGAAGTCCAGCATCAACTGGCGAGGTGCGTAGTAGCGAGTGTTGACATAACAATTTTCAAGATTAAACCTTTACCAGAACAGTATTTTATATCCGTCAAAAACCCCGTTTGGCTGCTTAGTGTGAAAACGGAATGCAGTTTGGGTTATTTTGTAACGCACATATGGTTGTTTTTTGGGTGTAACATGTTCTCACTGACATGGAACAATCACGGCTTGTTGGAGCAGATGTTTGATTCTACTGTGTGTTTTTTACAGTTTCTGTACAGTCTCAGGGCGCTGCAGTGACGTTTTAAGGTCGACATGACGAATGACGAAGATGGCTGCTTGCCAAATAAGCAGCATCAAAGTGAGGAATTCGGTAACTCCAATGTGTATGAAAAACGATCAAATGCGTAAATAAAGTAATCCTGATTCTTGGGTAAAAGAAATTGCGAATTTGGGTTTCTCTTAAAGGTGCAGTACCCATTTTTACCTTATTTTTCCTTTTGACTAAAATGATTGTTTCTTTGACAATAAATAAAGGCTGTTCAATAAACTACTATGTGTTCTGCCTTAAAAAAAAAAAACATCACTAACTGATGCAAATGTCCCAAACTATTCTAGACTTAAATTAGTTCCAAGCGTAAAGTAAATAGTGTTTTCCTTTTGGCGCCGCTGGTAGTTCATTTATAACGATCTGAGGCTTCTAATGGAGTTTGGCGACGTTGAGATGCTGAGATTAAATTTGCAGCATTGTCTTCACTCTGAAAACCAAAAGATGAACGCCCTCGTTTGTCCGTGGAGCTCGGGAGTGTCGGCAAACTTGAACCGTGTTGGTTTATATTCAGCAGTGACACCTGGTGCGAGACGTTCTTGAGGTAGGCCTTGGCTCTGTGGCAAATCTCAACTCGTTTTCGTACAATGCACTAGAACATAAGTTACCCACATCTTTTCAGCCCCGCATATTAGCATGTGTGTTTCCAAATACACTGGTGGGGGGGGGAAAGGAAAGAATCAGAAAGTCAAAAATAGTGTCGTAGAAATAGGCCCGCGAGTGAATTCATTAAAGTGCAGAAGAAAGAGAGACGAGGCAAAGACGCACAAACAGAACCAAGGTTGGATGAATGAGCGGGTTGGAGAGAACACAAAGAAAAGACACACTGAGTGTTAGGAGATAAAAAAAACAAAGCAGTCATGGACACCGGCCCCCCTCGTGAGTGGAGTGGACACTTTCAGCAGATTTCACACGGCGGCTCATAGCGAAAGGTCAGTCGTTCAGAATGAACCCAAGAGCAGCGTGTTGTGAATATATGTGAAGACCTTCTGACTGAATAGGAGAGTCTGGTGAAGGTGAGATGAGGTGAAGTGTGTGAGTGGAGTGAAGAAAAAACATTTTGGTTGGGGGGGGGGCTTGCCTCCGGATGGCATCTCTTTTGTCCCCCTCTCTCACAGAAAGCAGTTTGGAGTAGAGGAGCTGAGACTGTCGCGCTACGTCGATGCAGCTCAAAGATTGGACTCTCCGTGGACCCCCCCCCCCCTGACGTGAGGATGGGAATTAGAGGCGAGCAGCCGCAGCTTTCTGAGTGGGGAGTTTTCCTCCTGGACAAACAGACAAATTTGACATTTCCAGTGAAGGACGGGCGAAAAGCAAAAACTCTTATCTGTTCCTGCTGAGCGTTCAGAGACCTCGGCCCTTACCTAAAGTGTCTTCCAGTGAGTTCACCGTCACCTTGTTGACCTTTAAAGTTCCCTTCGCCGCTCTGAAGGAAAAAAAACAGAGCGGGTTTCTTTCAGCACAAAGTTCAGAGTCAGAACTTTTAGACAGTGCTTCCTGTAGATGATGCAGATTTGAGTGACATTGTTCCTTTTAATAGATCCCTGATTATCTTCGTGGCATCAGCAGCCAGCTGTGATGTGGTATTAAGTCATAAAGAAAGTTTCCAGGAGATACAGAACATAGATATTAGAGGTGCACCGATTGCAATTTCTTGGCCCATCACCCAGTTTTAAAAAGTCAGACCGGCCATACCGATTTTGGCAGATTCCTACTTTTTTTCCTTTTAAGTGCTCTTATTTTGAAGGATTACAGTGGAAGTAAGGCCGGTCTGCATTGTGGTTGTATTCAGACCTCTTGAAATGAATCTACCCGCCGTGCGTTTCTTAAATCAATTGTATGACATTTCAAAGTGAAAAGTAAACTAATATTAGCCGCTTTGCTAACGTTAGCTTCTTAACTTGCTACTCTCCTCAGTATGCCATTACTCATTGCTCGCTATTAGTAAATAGAACACACGTTTTAGTTAACTGGCGAGGTGCGTTCACGTCCTTCAGCTCTTCAACATGAAGTTATTACATTTAATCTGAAATGCACCTGTAGGCTATTCATGCACTTTACTGTTTTCTGAGGAGCAGCTGCTCCTGACTGCAGGAACTGATACGAGGAGCAACCGTCTAATTTTAACCGAACTGAATATAATTTTCTGGCCGTTTCTGATGCATGTGAAGGAAAAAGTTTTTATTTGAACTTATTCCGTGAAACTGTGCTGAGAGAGAGAGAAACATAAAAATATGGCAATTTAATCTATTTTGACTTTAATCCGTAATGAGTATTCTTATTCCGTTGGTTTGTTCAAAATGTGTATAAAATGAGAAAATATAATTGTCATAATACTTCAGATTAAACATCGACATTTGAGTCCTGTTTGGCCCTCAATGGGGCCCCCATCTTTAATTTGGACCCCCTCTGTGATTGAGTTCTCCAACCAAAAAGAGAGACATAAATGGACGAAACGAAACCTACCCTTCCTTGATTTTACACACCGCTCCGAGTCTCAGCAGGGCTGCCAGAGCGTTCTTCTGGAGGTCCGATGACAGCACCTCAGCATATTTGAGACTGCCTGCGTGACAACACACGATGAATGTATTTTTCAGGAGGGCGGAGGTAGAAGCATAGACGGAAATGAGCTGCCAAATTAGAAAGCATGAAAGGAAACCTGTCAGAAGATGTCTGATGATGAACGTGCGGACGACGGAGACGAACTGCTTTTCTGTCAGTGTGTCGGGGGCTTCCTCACACAGGAACCTGCACACAAGCTGAGGCCACAACACAGTTTTTCAGAGATAGGATGCGCTTACAGCACCCTCTAGAGGACAGAAACAGCTTAGCACGCACAAAATTGTTGCAGATAAATTCTGATGCCGCAAATTCTATTCCCTAATGATGAAGCAAAGAATGTTTAAATGTACTTTGACTTCATACTACATAGGAATAGCGTGAATTATTATTATATATTATATTTGCACTCATACACTTCCTTTGTTAGCCGCTCTCACCTGGTAACCCTGTAAGAACGGATCTAGTAGGCCGGTGAGGAAGGCCAGCGTTCTGTGTCCTCTTTCCATCACCAGAACTTCATGCTGGGTGACCTGCAGAGCGCCGGTCTTCACTAGCAGGTAACAGGCCTCCTCAAAGTCCTACGACGGATGAACGAAATATGAAACCAATAACGGATGTCGTAATAGGCAGAAAAAATAAGCTTCAACGTCCTTTTCAAGCCCGACTGTAAGGGTTAGAACTTACCTGGACTGTGGCTCCGGGACAGAGGATGAACTCGTTGGAGAACAGGTTTCGCAAGAAGCTGAAACTGTTGAAGATCTCCTCTGAAAAATGTAAGAACATAGAAAATGAGCATACAGGAGAGCCAGAAAATGTACTTTACAAGTAAGAGCTGAGGAGTAGAAAAAAAGTTCACAGCACCACTGAAGCGGAAAAACAAACTTAATCACAGACTTCAAAGTTAATCACCCTATGAAAAATAGCAAGTTTCAAAAAGCTAACGTTAGCGGAGCGACTAAAGCTAGCGATAGCGCAGATCCAGCCGCGAGCCCGCTGAATGTACGAATGCTGTCAATCGGGGTTTTGAAAAAATCGGTATCGGCCGTTCAGACTTCAGAATAATTACCATCGGTGAACATCTGTGGGTAAAATGTTATTCATGTTCAGCACAGGGGGTGTTTTGTTCCGGTCTTACGTTTCTGGTTGGAGGATGCGGCGTTGATGGCTGTGGCCAGCAGGGCCGATCGGAGAAACACGTGCAGACACTGGTTCCTGTAGGAGGCGCAGGAGAGTATGACGACTGCCTGGCTCAAGAGCTCCTCTTCTGTGCTGCCAGGCTTCCCTGGTGTCACTCGTTGTCCTGCGACAGGACAGGTTGAAAAATCCTAATTGGTAGCATATTCAAACATTTGGAAAGGAAAACAAAGATTCCATGTTTACGTTAACTCAAAATATTCAACATCGGCAACTCAGGCTTAAAAAATCTGAATATCAGGCTTATCTGTCAACTTTTGTGTCCAATAGATTAAAACTAAAATCATCTCAAAATAAAAGTGGGAGAAGTTACAGGACAGAACATTTTATAACCCTTCAAAAAACAAGAATATGAACGGCCTTAAAGTTATTTTGTGCTCATTATATGCATGTAGCGCGAGAACGAGGCTGGCTCTGCTTCTCACTGGCTTTAGCCACTCAATAACGTTAGCTCCTGAAAAGTCGGTAGGTTCCGCGTGTCCGATTAAATTTCTTGTTCTGCCCTTAAACGTCTTAAAAAATGACAAAAGTTTGCCTTTTCTGATCAGCTGTCACGGGTAAATAAGGCGTCTAATCAGCGCATCTATATGTATAACATTTAATCTAGTTACCATACAAACAGCATTGTGATGTTGTTGGAAGCATACAGCGGCGTTTGTAACGTATATATTCATGGCTATAACTCTTCCCGTGAGCGCCCATAGGTGGAGGCTGGTGTGTGGACAGGTGATGAATGACTCTGAAGCAGAGCGGTTCTAACTATTCCTTCGCCAAGGCCAAACAATCTTGTCTGACTCACGCCTCACTCCTCCGCCACAAACTTTGTCCTGTAATTCATTACAGGAGCAACACAAAGAGAAAACCACAACCGTTCAGGCTCATATTCACTTCACACCTCCGGAGTTCTGCATGTGTTGGAGGGCGGGAGGAACCCAGTCGCATCCTGTCTGCCGTGGGTCCAGAAGCTTCTAATCATTAGCATGAAAATTAAATTTTTGTGTTTTTTTTCTTAAAAAGGGACCTACCAGATTTGATTAATACAATGATGGGATGTC
This sequence comes from Lophius americanus, assembly GCA_037951165.1. Taxonomy (NCBI): domain Eukaryota; kingdom Metazoa; phylum Chordata; class Actinopteri; order Lophiiformes; family Lophiidae; genus Lophius; species Lophius americanus. Next base: position 1,306,867 of record JBBDHG010000202.1, on the reverse strand, counting down.
GGCAAATTTGACGCGTGTTACCTAATGGATCAACACGTGGATGAAATGTTTGTCCATCCGTCTTTGCGATCCCGATGGATTTAAGATTTCGTTTTAGATTCATCTACGAATCTTGTTTTTCTGCATGCTTTTTCCCCATGGCGACATCAAGTTTGCTGATGACTCGGTTATTGGGTCCCTGCTGAGCGACGATGATTCTGGCCCTTCCTGGACTTCAGTGTTTGTAAAACCAATGAGATTATTGTGGATCTTAGGGAGAACTCGACTGTAATCGCCCGTTTGAATTGATGATCGGGCCGTTCATGTCGTCAAACGTCAATTTCAAAGACGACAAGTTGACCTTTGAGCCCCAGGCAGATGACGTCACCAAATAAGCCCATCAGCGTTTGCACTTCTACCGGAGGCTTCGTAATTTTTACGTCGACTTCACTTGTTTGAATATCTTTTATTTTTCTGATTTGAAAAAAACAAAAACTTTTATTTTTAATCAAAATTGTGTTTTGAATAGCATGTTTTACAAAGTACAATGACAATGTACTTGCGTTTTTTGACCCACTCATCCCTCGCCCGCACAAAAAGACGAGCAAGCAAAATATTTGCGATAAGTAGTGGGTATTTTTCATGGATCACGCAGTACTTTTAAACACACTTTTAGAACGTACGATTCTCTGCAGAACTACATCATTGTACAAAAATGACTTCAGAGAAACGGAGAAAGAATAACAAACTCAAACCTGGTTCCACTGCCAGCTGGACTCGGCCCCCGCAGACCCTCACCAGACCCTGGTGGAGGGAAAGGCAGGAGGAAACCACCTCTGAGGGGGGAATGTGGTCTAAAAGGGAGAAAGAAATATATATATATGAGTATCAAACTTCAACTAACATGAACATGAACTAAAAACTGCATTTCTCCTGTGATCTAAAAAAAGTCTGAGTTCATGTTGCTAAAAACTTCCCAACTCTGAAATGATTGACAAAACAAATAAATATAATGTATCAATTAAATCAATTCATTGATTAAATTAATCCAGTTTTAATTTTGATCAATTTTAAGGTGACATTTTAAAATGTATTTAGAATTAAATTAAAGCAAAAGTGTATTTTTGGTTTATTTATAATGATCAAAATTTTTGGTGAAATTTAATTTTAATTAAATTTTAATTTTTAGATTTTAGAGATCGTGATTTTGCCTCCCTCAAGGAAATGATGAGATATTGACTCTGAGTCTAACCCGGCTGACAATGGGTCGTCAGAAGGTGCCAAGAACGAGTCCTGGTGTGGCTTTAGGGCCGGTTCTGGGTTCATACTGTACCCGACCAGTGGAGGAAAGCGCCGTACTCCCGGGAAACATCCCGGAGCCACGAAGCTTGAGCTGTCAGCTCCTCCAGCGGCATTCCCCGTCTCTGTCCCGCCGCGTGGTTCCGGTGGTGGTTCTGGAGCAGCAGGGAGACGACGAGGACCCACGGCTTCAGGACCATGTTCTCCTCCTGAGCCCGCACCAGATTGTAGGCCGAGTCCTTCACAAAGCTGTGGACGTCCTTGTTGGGCTTCAGGGGGATGTGTCTGGAAGTGGAGCGCTTAGAGTTAAGATCATGTTGTTGTTGGTTTTTATTTACTTCTGCATCTTCAGACATCATTTATGTTTCCCTTTTATCAGGCGGTCTTTGAAAGCCTCATCAGTGACGGCGTCACAGTTTGCTTTGGCAACCTTTCTGTGCAGCTTAAGTCCAAATTGGTCGGACCGATGCGGACGGCTGGGAGAACGATCGTTGTCAAACAGAACATTTCCCTGCAGTCTGTTTATGAACGGCCTACATGGAGGCCAACAGGGTCGTTGAGGATCCAGTCCATGTCCCTCAGGAGATTGTAGCGTTAGGGTCCATAACCCTTTAATTAAATGTATTTCTGCGGCTTTATAAAGTCTCCTCGCTGCCGCCGTGAACATCCTCCGCCTCCTCGCCACTGCCATTCTTGACACACTCCAGCTCTTTGGTGTCCCCACAAAACTCATCTACGAGTCTGAGCACTAAAGATTCTCCTATTACTTAATCGCCTCCATTCATCCGGACCGATAAATGCCTTTGCTTCTAGATTCACTCGTCTCTCATGACTCATGACTCATGGACTAATCAGCAGCTCTGCATTCTTCAAGACTCTTTATTTTTGAGACTCTTTAAATCTTTGAGACTTTTTCAATCTTTGAGTCTTTGAGACTCTTTCGTCTTTGAGGCTTTTTAAATCTTTGAGACTCTTTCATCTTTGAGACTCTTTCATCTTTGAGACTCTTTCATCTTTGAGACTCTTTCATCTTTGAGACTCTTTCATCTTTGAGACTCTTTCATCTTTGAGACTTTTTAAATCTTTGAGACTTTTTAAATCTTTGAGACTTTTTAAATCTTTGAGACTCTTTCATCTTTGAGACTTTCATCTTTGAGACTCTTTCATCTTTGAGACTCTTTCATCTTTGAGACTCTTTCATCTTTGAGACTCTTTCATCTTTGAGACTCTTTCATCTTTGAGACTTTTTAAATCTTTGAGACTTTTTAAATCTTTGAGACTTTTTAAATCTTTGAGACTTTTTAAATCTTTGAGACTCGCTCATCTTTGAGACTTTTTAAATCTTTGAGACTTTTTAAATCTTTGAGACTTTTTAAATCTTTGAGACTCGTTTATCTTTGAGACTCGTTTATCTTTGAGACTCGTTTATCTTTGAGACTCGTTTATCTTTGAGACTCTTTCATCTTTGAGACTCGTTCATCTTTGAGACTCTTTCATTTTTGAGACTCGCTCATCTTTGAGACTTTTTAAATCCTTGAGACTTTTTAAATCTTTGAGACTTTTTAAATCTTTGAGACTCGTTTATCTTTGAGACTCGTTTATCTTTGAGACTCGTTTATCTTTGAGACTCTTTCATCTTTGAGACTCGTTCATCTTTGAGACTCTTTCACCTTTGAGACTCTTTAACGTTGATGCATCTTACCTCGGTACCAGGTTGAACTGGCGGCGGTTGACTCTGTCCAGGGCTAAACTCCTAACAGACACCGGTTGACCAAAGTACACATGGATGCTGCCGTAGTCTTCACTGAGGACCTTTCTGGCTTTAAACAGGCCCTACAAGGAGGAGGTGAACAGGAGGTTTAAGACTCCGCACCATATTCATTCATTCATTCATTCATTTGTTTAGACGGGACGGATTAAAAGGACGCACAGAAGTGGACTCCTTAGGTTTCGGGACCCCCAGCAGCTCTCTGGCATAAAGCCCCTCCTCCAGGATCCTCTCGTAGCTGATGCTGACCGGGACCACGCTGACATCAAACACCTCCCCTTTGAGGAACGGCTCCATGACGATATTCAGCAGACCTGACCGAAGGATGAAGGTGACAAAAGATGGAGAGAGACTTAAATGGGTCAGATCGGTAAAAATAAGTTCTACCACTTTTGAAAAGTTTACTCTGACGGTTTAAATTTGCTAATGAATAATGACACCGTGATACAATAATTAGTTTTAAACATATATGATATATTATTGTAAATGTCTACTTAATATTCTTGACTTGTTTATTTTTTATTTTCTCTTGATATCTTTATTAAAGTAGAAAATTATAAATTCTATATAAAATATAATAATATCAAAAATATTCCAAATGTCAAAAAAAATCTGATCTTTTTTTTTTTGGATCAGGAATTGTGTTTTCCACATAAAGCTGGGGAGACTTTTTACTTTTACTTATAACTAACCTAACTTTGGCGTCAGAGACTTGGATGTCCGGCTTCTGGTCCCCTCGAGGAAAAATTCAACTGGAGCAACTCCGTTCTGTGAAAAGGACAAAAAAAAAGAAAAAGGAAAAGAAAGATGTGAAAAATTTAAATCTTTTCTAATATTAAATATTAACAAGTTGGAATAGATTTAACACAAACAAATGCATGTTATTCACTCTTCCTCATCTAAAATTGCCTGAGAAACTCTTCATCCTGAGAACTGAAGAGTCCCTTCCTAACAGGGCGGAGCGCAGAGCATCATCCTCACCTTGAGCATCGTCTGGACGTACTCCGAGAAGACACACCAGTACAGTTTGTCTCCGCCGAACGACCTGCGGATGAAGAAGGCGCCAGACATCCGCAGCATCTCCCCGACGAACTTCATCCCCATGAAGTCTGCAGGGAAACGCAAAAGGAAAGGGTAAGGCGCCATTTGGAAACTACATCTCATTCCTGACTGGTGATGATTAAAGAGAGACGATGAAGAGGGTCTCTAATGTTCTGGTCATAATGTGATATGTGGGCGTGTAAAAGGTGACATCCGACTACATCAAATAGATTGTTTCATTGCTTTTAATTGTTTTATGGTCTTAGCTTATAGTTTATAACCAGGGCGTCATTTATGGCGGATGTTTTTATTGCTAGTTTTCCTTTTTTCCATCGTTTTCAAATCGTCTCGTGATTTGAAATTATTGTAGAATAATTGAGAGTCCGGTTTCAAGGGATTTCCCTGTCTAATTAACTATTAATGAATAATAAATCATCCAAAATGATCTAGTACATTTATTCTGTCACTTTTCATAGTTTATTGTGCAAAAATGCCATTTGTTTTTCCTTTTTCTTGGGAAAACTGGAGGGCGTTATTGCACAAATGTCTCCTTTGTGACGCTGCTCAGCAAAGGAGACATTTGAGTTCAGCACCAGCGACAGTAGGACGATTTACAATAGGCCTGTTCAAGAGGAAGCTCATGGGCCGAATCTGGACCTCCAACAAATTCTGTCAGGTCCTTTTGTTCATTTACTAATTTTGAAATTTTCCTCCAATAAAACAGTTCCATTGGGGGAAAAAAAACAAAAAACAACCTTCGCTTGTATCAATTAATAGTAACTACTCCGTTCAAGTTGTCATCAGTGTCAAGATGTTCTTCTCTGCACTTTAGAAAAGAACATCTGAAAGCTCGAAAGTTCATTCGAAGTTTTCTTTCAGAGTTCAATTTCTTTTCATTATTTTTCTATTTTATTCTTGTGTGTGAGCTGTCTTACATTTTTCCTATCATATATGTAATTTGTGTTCTATATACATATATTTATATCTATATTTATTTATTTATTTATTATTACATAGTATGTGTTACATTTTTGTCACTTTTAGAATGTCTTTTTGTTGGAGTTGCTGTAACGACCAAATTTGAGGATAAATAAAGTTTCTATCTCGCTAAAATGTAAATCTTATTTGCCAGCAGAGAGAATTGGGTCAACATCAATGAAGTCAATGCCAGAAGTGAGAAAAAAACATCTAAGGCTTAGAGAACGCATAAAAGTCAACTTCCTCAGACGCTCATCTGTAAAACTTAAATCAAAAAATTCTCATCATTTTCCTTCAGAACTAATTAACATAAGGTGAAAAAGCTCAAACTTAACTGACTTAATTATGAAATACTTAAAGACACTGGCAAGATACGGACTCTTGTTGTTTCGGACGCTTACCCATGCCGGCGGCGATGACAGGCAGAGCCAGGTCGTAGGTGTACAGGATGTATGACATCAGCAGGAAGTCCATGTAACTACGGTGGCTGGGTAGGAGGACCACCGGGTGCTCCTGAATGGCCTGCTGGAGCTACGAGGAGAACAGAAGTTCAGAACGTGTCCGCCAGTCATCTTAACGGCGTTTTCTTTACCCTTCCCTCTCACTTTAGTGTTTCAGTCTTACCCTCCGGATGCCCTCTTCGTTGACACAAATGCTCCTGAACAAGGTTTTTAACACCTTGCTGAGTGTGAAGGCAAAGAAGCGAACGGTGCTGAGTTGCATGGAGTGAGCCATCTCGTCCAGGATGGCGGACGCCTCCTCCCGGACGTCGTCGGTTTGCCTCCCCGACTCTCGGGAGACCTTGACAGTCCAAAAGAAATAAATATGGAATATGGAAAATATCATATAGAACTTGATTTATGTTAAAATCTTTTCTATATAAGATTTGTATGTGGTTTGTAGTTTGTTTCTAGAGAGTGCTTTCATTGTTGAGAATCTATTTCACACTCCATCACGTATTACCAGATCCATAACCGGCTCTCGGTGTGATTTACCTGACCGATGACGTAGTGCAGTTGATCGGAGTGAAGAACCACGTTCTTCAGCATGTTGGCTTCAAGAGGCGCCATCCCTTTGTAAAGAACGGGTGTGTAACATTTGAGGGCATATCGGAGGTCGCTCGAATGCCTCCTCTCCTCCAGAATGTCCTCAAAGTCATCCCTTTCCTTCAGCAGAGGATCCCTATGCTACAAAAGAACCCGATGTAATACATCAGAACCAAACATACAACCATGCTTCTTGAAACAAAACACTAGAATAGATTTTATTGACCTAATTTTTCCTACACACTCACAAATACATAGATTTAACCTTTGACCGATCCATTTGAAATACTCCGAATCTACATCATCATCTCAAATTTGAGTTATTATAATATCTCCAATTTGATATTACGAACTAGACGCGGATCCAAATGCACATAATAGCGGAACATCATGAATTGCACCTGTGTTTGGGTATTTCTGCTTTGAATTGCCAAACTCTCATTAGGTCAAAGAAAGATAGAAAATGATCGCAAATTCTCATATGTGATTATTTTTTGACAGAAAAAGTACTGAAATATTCCCAAGACCCAAGATCCAGGAACACACACGTCACCAAAACCATAATAAACTGATACGTTAGAAATTAGTTTCTTTAGAAAGGAACAAATGAACCGATATGGGGGGTCACATCCCCCAACAAGGTCATAATAACAAATAAATCTAAAAAAAAAAAAGGGTAATAATAATAATAAAGGAGGAGCAGCATGAAGAGTCAGTATGTCAAAATGTGTGCCGACCACTCTTTCAGTTGCACAGTGAGAAAACATAAACACGATACGACTACATTGGGATATGGTATTGCGTTTGTTTATCACGATGACCAAAAGCAGAACAGTTTGTAAAATAATAATTTCTGACAGGTTACGGGACATGCATCTGGAAAAGGATTGCTGAACAACAATCTTTGGACTTATTGTAAGATACAACACAACCACAACTTTAACCGACTTAATCAGATGTGCGTTACTTATCGGCGTAAATCAGAACATTGTGTTCCGATCGTGTGTTGTTATAAGTATTAATCTGACATCCAACTATTTGTATTAATTGTCAAACCGAGGGCACTCATCTGTCACCGCTTGCAGCTAAGAGAACTTGGAAAACAAAGAATACATACCGAATAAACAGCTTCGGATGCCATACTATGTCAGACGTTGCATCCAGCTAAGACTGGAAGTGCACGAATGTTTTTAGAGTTGCTGCTCTTAAAAGTTGCTAAAAGCAGCAGGGAAGCTTCGCATGGGCGTGTGAGCTGCTACTTCCGGGTCACTTCCGCAACTACGGGAGCCGGAAAGGACAAACTTAGCCGTGGCACCGTCCCACGTGCGTGTTCCCACCGCTTGTTGTTATTTCTTGTTGGTGCATTTTCGTTTATTTGACTCCTGTGGAGACTGCTTTTCACTAACCACGGTTTACGACTGTTTCGAAATGAATTCCAACACGAACGGAGAAGCAGAGGAAGATGGTCTTTTTCTTGAAAGCGTTTTGGATAAGCTGTATGACTTCGGTAAGTCTCGTCAGCAGATTAGCTAGCTAGCAGGTATCTGAAACAAGGCGCTTGTTCGGACTGATTTGTGGCTCTTTTAACACACTATAACTGTTTAGATAAAAACTCATATTGCTTGTGACACCTAAACTCATTTGATATAATATAATTTAGCGCGTACTGTATATAACTTATAATATCATCATTGCTAACATTAGCTAGCTTTCCCAAAACTATGGCCCCCAGTCACTGACAGACAATAATAATAACGATACATTTAATTTATAATGCGTGGATAATTAATACTGTTTACTTTAAGCATCTGTATTCAAACTGACGAGAAATTCCAACTGTCATTCAAACAATTAGTAATAATTATTGTAATCCCAGTTGTAAAATCCCTCTTTTGTGATACATCAACATTGGGTGTTGTTATCGATCACTGTCATGACGTCATCTCAGATGATTTTTGTTTTTCAGAAATGATGATGGCTGCAATAATGATTGAGTTAACCGGTAGAAAAATTTTATGTAATGACGGTTTTCCTTTTATCCATCTCTGCAGCTTTTTGAATGTACAGTTGAAGTTCCTGAGCGATAGTCAAAAAATTGGACATTGGTAACTAAGCTTCATATGTGTACAATTATCTCTAAACCTTTCTCCGACAAAGAAAAAAAACGTTGAAAGTGTTAAAGAACCTGTGACATCCAGTAGTAAATGTTTGAATATGTTGAAGATCATTATGTCGCTGTGAGAAGAAGACTTTCAGATAAGTGAATCGTTCCTTATAGACTTCACGGCGATGAAGTTGATGTTATGCTCACGTTTCTGACTGATTGTGCAGGTAATGGACCAGCATCCAGAAAGAAGCTCAAGTCTCAGAAGAAGAAAAACTTAAAAAGGCAACATGAAGACGAGGACGATCAAGAGTCCTCTTCGGATGAGGGTGCCTGTATGGACAGTCAAGACAACAAAGCCGATACTAAACACCAACAGAATCAACTAAAAAGCAAACAAACAGGTTGGTATCATTGCAACAATCTGATCTAATAACAATCGATGTGATTTAATTTCTAATTTCTTAATTGGCTAATTTTTCCGTAATTTATACCTAATAATTTGCAAAATAGTTTGACACCCTTTGACCTATTAATCAAAGAACACAACCAAGCTTGTTTATATATGTGTTACCATGGTGAACGGTTTTCATAAATACACACTGATCACCCACAACATTATAACTGCTGACAGAATTACATGGATTATCATTGAGGGGGATATATTAGGCCGCATTAAACACTTTTTACACAAAGTTGATCTGAAAAAGTATCTGAGCAACAAAGACAGGAGTCAAAAGGTGATGGATTGTTAGATTGGGTCAAAGCATCGCTAGAACTGCAGGTCTTGTTTGATGTTCCCATTCTGCTGATTTTACTCCCTACTAAAGTGTGGCGGGACAACTGGTGAAATGGAGATGGGGGTAATTGGTGCCTAAGGCTCACTGATGTGTGTGGAGAGCGAAGGCGCAACTGTGTCGTCCGATCCCACCATAGAAGAGCTACTTTTGCAAAAACGGTTGAAACAGTGAATATTATTATTTTAGACGGGTATCAGATCTTGTTGCCTTAAAAGGACCTATGAGATATTAAGCAGGTGGTTTTAGAGATTGGTGTGTACATTGCTCACCCAGATAAATTGTAGGATTACTTCTGGAACATATTTCATGATCATATAGATTTATATGAGTGATAAATCATGGAAAGTCTGGTTTAGAAGCAGAACTCTCTTTATTAGCGAGTAGTTCTGTTTGTTTTATTCGATAATTGGGGAAATTTTCCTGGTTTTGAAACCCCCCGTTCGAAATGACTCGGGCATGAGAACACCCCAAACGTCTCATGTCAAACATTCTCTTGTCCTCTAACTCTTGCACCACTTAGTTCCCCTCTCCTCTTTTCCTCTTTGGTTAAATGTATTCTTTCTTACTCAGGTCCAAACGTCCAACAGCGGAGCCACATAGAAGTCGTCACATTTCAGGACCCCAGAAAGAAACTGCAAACCCAGCAGACGCCATCCGCAGACAAAGTGGTTGTAAGTGTTGAGTATGCAACTAATGTTTTCATGCCCCCATCAAAGGGACTGTGCGGAACTGAGAATGGTTTATCAGTGTTTTCTTTTTCTTGCTAATCATGTGTGAGTTTTTTTGAAAATATATCTTTTTACCAATTGTTATCGGATGAACTTTTTTTGAACACGGACCCTTTACTGTGTAACTCCTAGTCTGTCCTCGCTTTGTATCTTTGTCACCTCATTCATCCCCTCTTGTCTTTTCTGGCGTGTTCTCCACACATCAAGGCCCCTCAGATAACGGAGAAGAATCAAGGCGACCAGTTCGAAGAGCTCAACTTGGAAAAGGTGGATGTTTATCAAAATCATTAATTAACTTTCGGTACTCTGAAATGTCATTGGATCCTCATACTTGCTTAAGCTTCTTGCTGGTTGTAAGTTTTTGCACCATGACTTAATCTGTGTTAAACTCTGTGGTTGAGAATGTGTGGATTGATTTCATGTTGGCGTCTGTTTTTCATCAGGCTCGTCTCGAGGTTCATCGATTTGGAATCACGGGCTATAAAAAGGAGCAGCAACGAGTTTTTGAACAGGACAGAGCGGTCATGCTGGGAGCCAGAGTAAGGACAACTCAAGATGGACAAATTCAATCGGCACCAATACACGAGAGCCAAATAACATCCTAGTCATTGTTTCTCCATCAGCCTCCCAAGAAGGACTACGTCAACTACAAGATGCTTCAGCAGCAGATCAAAGAGAAGAAGCAGAAATCAAAGGAAGAGGTTGAGCCGGTAAGATCTGCTCCTTCGTTTCTCGGGTTTAATAAAATACGCATAAGTAGATCTGTTTTGTTGTTTAGCGGGATATTTGAGCTGTAATTCTATCATTAAAGTATCTTTTCTCTGTAGGAACTGAAGAAAAAGAAGAAGCAGAGTAATCAAAGGTGGGTTAAAAGTATAGAATCATTTAAGTTAACATTTTTATAATGTATTGTATACAATTGTCTTTATCTAAGTTGTTTGTTATTTCCAATTAATTTAGATTTCAAAGTCCAAAAAGACTTTCAGCAAGAGATCAGCAAGGTGAAAAGAATACATAAAACATATATAACATAACAAATGTCTGTAGGAGTAGCTCATGGTTCGATATAAAGCAGAAGAAGTTCCTTCATTTTAATTGACTTAACTTCTCAAAAATCACATCTCAGAATCCATTAACCCACCTCTTCAGTCATTAATGATGATTATTAATGATTAATGATCTAACCTTCTTTTGGTCAGACCTTGGTCCCATCTTTTCAACAATATGCTGATTAGACGTTTGTTTATACCTTTTATATCTTGGAAGATATAACCTGAATTTATGGTTTTAACATGTTTTGGTATGTATGCCTTTAAAAAGTGCCGGCCGTTTATTCTTTCTAGCAGCTCTATGTATTATGGCAATCCTAATAATTGTGATAGTGGTTCACGTTTCCTCCAGCATGAGGAGTTCCCGACATCAGTGCCTCTACAGAGAGGGGCGGATTTTAAAAAGGAGGAAAAAACATAATTTTCCAGCTATACTCCTTAAATGTATGACATTTGGTGCGTCTCCATTGAAACATGAACCTTACTCATCGTTATTATCAGGTCCGGCTGATGAAGACTCCATCTAAGGAGTCATGAAGGAGTTATGAAACACTGCAATCACCTTGTTTTTGTATTTTATACAATATTCATCGCAATAATCTGTTTTTTGCACCGAAGTGGTTGAAGCCTGTATTTCCTTGTGCTTCCAGGGACAACAAGAAGAAGAAGGTGTCTTCTGGATCTGGCGCAGCCCCCACAGGCCAGGTGGGCCGCTTCAAGAACGGCATGCTGATCCTCAGCTCCAAAGAGATCCAGAACATCAAAGGCAAGAGGCGAGGCAGATAATTGTAAGTTTCACCTTTTGGGATGTGAATATCAAGGATGATTCCGGTTAGACCTCTAGTAATCAGGTGTAAGTGTTGAATAATGTGTGCATGTATGTTTGTTTCTGAAGGTAGGCCATGAAATGTTCCAGGACGGGAAAACAACCACGTATGGAAGATCAGCGGCTCTGCAGACGCCCGGGAGGAAGTGAGTCAGTATTACTGCTGACACGCTGCTGAGTCAGCAATACAGTCTGTCAATAACCTGACTGGACCCAGAGACTGGAGACCTGAAACATATTTCTTCACAGTTAATTTATTTTGTTTTTATAAATGACCAAAAGAAGACATTTGTGTTTTTTTTTTTTGTTTGTTTTTTTCACTGTAAAGATTTTTAAAGTTAAGCAGGTACAATGCTTCTCGCAAATATAAACAATGTAATCGTACAAAACATTTACATCGGCAGGAATCGAGAGGAACGGGAGGGGCGGATGTGTGGAGTCGTTTAAAAACACGCACACAGGTGGAATCCTAGCAGAAGTTTTCGAGGGGAAACCCACTCACAAACACTCTGAAGGGGTCATGAGAGCAGGTCCGCTCAGAAACGCCACTCTTCATGTAAACGCCACAGATCTTCACAGGAGCCGCGGTTATTCTCGTTTTGTAAAACGAGAATAAATAATGGAAAAGAAAGGATGCGTGATGGTGAAACGAGAGAGAGAGAGAGAGAGAGAGGGGGATTTGGCAGTGTGTGCGTCCTGGGTGAGGTCACAAATCCTCACACCATTTTCTCAAAGCAGCGTTTGAATTATTGTATATATTTTTAAAAAAGAAGAGCATGAGGAAATATGACGTTATGCAGCACGCCGCAGATTTCCAGCAAATGCAAGTTAAGTTGATTTCCTGTCGTCGGCCAGCCTCTTCCTGTCCCGCATCAACTTTACGGTATACATACATACACTTCTAGTTATAAAAATAACCAGAAGCCATTCAACTTTAATGCTGAATAGACAAATAAACGACAATATGCAAAGAAAATAAATGTGTCATTGAACATATTTACATACTCTATGAAGTAAATAAGTCATAAAGTTAACGACAGTGACATGCTTTCATTCCCCGCCCCGTATCCTGAAGTTAAATATTTCACATTCATGGGTGGGAGAGGGAGTGTGGGGTAAAGGGATATTCCGTGTAACACTCTTACTATGCCATATTCACACATTAGAAGATGTGATTTTGTCTTAAAGAAATGTTTTTGTTGGTCATTTCCAGAAACGTGCGTTAAGAAAGCATCACTTCCTGTCACCTGATTGGCTGTCTGACCTTCTGAACTTCAACCGTTCTCATTCTGTCTAGTCGTATTTATTTTCTGTCAAAAGCTGCAGCAAAATCGCCAGCAGACATGTAACCAAAAATGATCCTGATGTCGAGAGGAAAGAATCCCCCCCCCCTCCTTCCAGGGTAAATTTCTTCCTGGTTATGGCGCCGTCTCCCTCAGGGGGAGATATTTTTGCACCTCCCCTCTGGTGTGAGAGGTCGGAGGAAGGGCAGAGGCTGAGTAGAGCAGCCAGAAACCTGTAGCCCTTGGGTGGTGGTTGGTAATCTGGGGTACCAGAAAAAAAATATAGATCTTTCTAACGGCTGTAAGAGTCTGTCATAGGATTTGAATGCAAATAAACATTCTAAATAACATCTATAATACATAAATAAATGTTGAATCCTTTCATTCTCTCCCAAAAAGGCTTGATCTGTATTCCAAAATCATATTTTGTTTGTTTGTTTTGGGAAAATCAGAAGATATTAGCTTATTATTACACTTTAATGCTCTATAGTTACGTATATTCTTTACAAAAAAGATGCTCTCCTGTGGTTAAAATAAAACACGTGTTATAAGGTTGCTGCCAAAAATACTTTGAACATATATAAAAACTCGTAGAATGTAAGTGTGACTGCTATTGTAAGTCCCTGATTGAGTAATAGAATATCATGGGTCGTTGGAAATTCTACGCTCGCCAATAATATCTGACCTATTGTCGGGAAAAAAGGGTTTAAAAGTATGAAAACAGTTCGTTGACGTTGGACAACAGGATCAATAAGAAACGCATCAGTCCTGTTGTTGCCGGCTTCCACCAGCAGAGGGCAGTCTGCTGACATCAATCATTGCCAAGACAGTAGTAGAGTACACTTTATACAATTCACCCCAAATACACTTGTTCAATGCTTAAAGCATGCTCGTCATCACACGCCATCATCATTAGTCGTATATCAGTATTTACAGTTTGTGGGCCTCCATTCACACCCGGACCCCGATCTCTGTGTAGCAGGTCGTTTGTTCCTGTCATGACTTCTGTGATGTATAATGGAAATATTTGAGATGTTAAAATAACCTAAAACAAACTCGCTTCTCTGATGATTGCATTCACATAAGACACTTCTTTTTTTTGCCCTGTTTGTCTGAATTAGTGAGATAATATGTTGTTCAAATTGTTCAAATATACAACCTATTCTAAATTAATGAGATAAATACTTAATTCGGAAAAATGACTCAGTTTTTCTGAGATGATATGTTGTTAATTAAGAAAAAGGACTTATTCTGAATTAATGAGATAAGTCATTAATTCAGAAAAACAGGGGGAAAAAATGTTCTTTTGGGTGAATGCAAAACGCTTCCCTTGAAAAAGAGAGAAGATTTTTTTTAAAAAGATAAAAGTACGGTAAAACATCTTCTACCTGTGGTCACAGTGTTTTGGTTGAATTGAGAAGCTGCCGTCCTCTACGTTACCATGTGATCCCTGATGGCAAATATAGCAGCAAACGCAGCAGAGGTCCTTTTAAACGCGGCGGATTAAAGATGCTGAATATCCTCTGCAGAGACAACGAGAGATAAATTCTTCCCTATCTACTGGTTCAGAGAAAAAAAAGAAGCAAAAGAAAAGAGGCTCAGTTGAATTTGGTCTCATCACTTTTCTGACGTTCATCCCCAAAGGTGTAAATCCTCGGAGACAGGGCGGGCACAGAGTCTGGGAAAGGCTAGAGGGGAAATAACATCCCGTCGGCAGACGGCAGACCTCATTCTTTCACCCGGGTTAATTCTGCAGGACGAGGAACAAACCGTCTCACACATCAGTTTTATTTAAATCTCTAGCTGTATTTTAACCTCAACCTCTCCCGCCCGCTGGTTTAGTCTTCACAAATGTATGCTGGGAACTTTATTTTGAAAAACCTATGAGAGGAAGGGCCAAGGTGTCAGTCTAAATATTTGAGGCAGCCACGAAAATCTGGAGTCTTGGGTTTGAGTGTGTGAAAACACACAGTTTGATTGGCAGCTGGTAAAAATGACCAAGAATAAGACGACGCTGTCCGTCAGCCTGGAAGAGGATAAGAGGATTTCCACAACCTTGCAGCTACTTACAGGGAATTAAAACCAGATGTTGAGTGGTGAAGAAAGGATTTAGTGGAGGCCATATTAGTTTTAACGACCCTTTACAAAAATGAAAGTTCTGCATGACCTTTGAACCTTTATGTTGTTTCAGTGACTTAAAAGTAATAGTTTGACTTTATTTGGTTCTTGGTGAAAGTTTTTTTTTTTTTAAATGAGAGGCTCAGTAACAACTTCTCTGTTATACACCAATCAGCCATAACATTATAACCACTTACAGGTTCATTCATCTTGTCAAATTGTGATAGGGATTGGTCTCTATCATAAGTGTGAGTGGAAATGGTAAAATCGACGAATTACCTTTAAAACGTTCAAATTTAAGGAGACCCCCCCCCCCCCCCCCCCCCCCAGTGTCAGTTGAGAGAGAAAAAACACAGATTTGTAATCCGTGCGCTCAGATTATGTGGTCACACAGATTACAAACTATCAACCACATGAAACATGATATCAGAAGGCGCCTGAACTCACCAGTGCACACACACACACTTGCATACACACATACATAATAATACGTTTAATTTATAACACACAGGCACAGAATCGCACAAAGGCTTTTTATCTTATAGTCTGGTGTTTATCAGACTAAATCTAATTATATCAATAATCACAAACTTTACAATAACATTGAATGATTACTTTTTTATATAAGCAGTAAGATTTACAGATTGATTTTTTTTTTCTCTCAACTGACACAAGTTGGGCTCCGTAAAAACACTACTGAATCTGATGGCCTAAAAAAGGCGTGAAAGTTTGATCCATCCCTCATTTTCTAAAACTAGAAGCGGAGGTAAAATGAAGTCAGTCTATCAGAAACTCAAATGTAAGTTCTGTCCTTCCTCTCAGTGACCAACCGCTTCAAACTGACTCAGACCCGATCCAACTCGCCGCCATAGCTCGCCAAATAAATCCTTTCACCAGCAGTGTGGCCACGCCCACTTCACTGAAAGCGCCAAAACGAACATTCTCTTCAGCTAGGTTGACCTTGAAAAACGATGCTGTAAAAACGACTGTGGTTGTATTTCCCGATAAATGAGATCACTATGAAGCTAAAAGAAGTCTAGCACAGAGAAGTGCCAGAAGATGACTCTTCTAGTCCCTAAGTTTCTTTCTCAGGCCTCAGGGAGGATTTTCCTTCTTCTTAAAACACCCGGAATGTCCAATCTGCAATAATATTAATGGTAATAATAACATAAAAGTGTTGGTTTCCTGGTTTATATGACAAACACCAGTCCTCTCTATGGTGGCGTCCAGTCACTTCATCACAACCAATCATAATCCGGATTTACTCAGAAGGGCGTCGCATCGATGGGTGCGATCCAAGGCTTCGGGTACGACGGTGACGGCGGGTGGGAGCGTAATCCCATCTGACGTGACGGCTGCAGGTCCGTGTGGGGGCAGACTGAGACGTATGACATCATTGGTTTGTGTCCAGGGCATGCTAGGATGGAGGGGGGGGGTCTCTCCTACTGTTTGGAATTCTTTGGCAACTCCAGGCCCGTCAGTAGGGTCACCTGAAAACGACAAACAGCAAAAACAATCGCTGAAATCGGAAAGTCGTCACTATATAAACGTAGAGCGATGATGAAGCCATCCCATCAACGCAGCACCGCTGTAAGTGACCAGCCTCCCTCTCACTCCAACTTCTTCTTTTTTTTTAAGGGTGTCACAGACCTCTGCAGACCCGTTTCTGAGGACGGCAAGAATGCGCCACTTAAAGAACCGAATCCCCGACTCCCACACTGACCTGTACGTTTCTGTTGAGGCTGACGGCGGGCACAAAGACCCCGTCCAGGCTCTCGAAGGCAGTGGGTCCATGCTGCTCCTTGTTGATGTAGAACGTCAGCGTGTGCTTGGTCAGATCCAAAAGGACCCCCACAGTGGAACTCTTGCTGATGCCCCCCTCTGCCCTACACACAAACGCACACACAGACACAGACCAAACCTTTAATGTCATTTTGAGTCTCTAGTTCTTCTGTGACTGAGTCTGTTTATAATCTGACCCGGACGGACGGAGCCCCTTGGGGAGACCATCGATCGAAAGGGCCCCCCAGGAGACGTTACCGTGACTACAAGAGAAAGTCATATTTAATGAGTAGGATATTTTGACTTATAAACAGAATTATCTAACTTCATATAATCAGAAACATACTGATCAAAGGGTCAAATAGTTTTAATAAAAAGGTGCTTTACCAAAAGTTTGAGCTTATCTATTTAAAATGGCCATTAAATCCCAAAACTATAAAATTTTTCCATCATGAAATAATTAAATATGTCTGATTTTTTTTCCTGCTGTTGAAAAACATGCTTGAATAAACAATGTGTCAAAGATAACAAATAAAACACCCCGAGTAATCCTTTTACATCAGCGTTTATCAGAGTGACTGGATAAACGCTGATAACTGAAAACAGAGGAGCAGGCAGAAGCGCTGGCGCTCTTGATTGACGCGCCGGCTATCACAGTGCATTCTGGGATTTGTAGTATCTGTGGTGTTTGTGCCGTATAACAGCGGGCCAGTAATTATAAAAGTTAGATACTGTCTTACGGGCTGGATAGAATTGTTGTGCGGGCCAGATGCGGCCCACGGGCCTTGAGTTTGACACACGTGGTCTTCACCTACCTGTTGGTGTGAGAGTTGTTGTGCATGAACCAGGAGCGGTTGTTGTCCACATACATGGCCCACGCTTTGTCATCTTTCCCCAGCATCATGTCTTTCATGGTGTTGATCCTCGCCACGCCAAATGCAGGATCCGGGTGGTTGTCGTAGCGGTCGATGGTGACCTCCCAGTAGTGGGCGCCCTGAGATTCAAGGTGACACGGAATCATTGAACTCCGATAAATCCAGGCTTGAATGAAGAAAGAGATTTTAGACCTTTTTTTATATAAGCGTATAAATCCCTTTTACCTTGGAGAAAGCAGCAGTTCCCAGAACCACTCGGTCATCGTAGCTGTTACAGCTGACCGTGTGGTTGTCGTTGGTCAGGACGATGTCCCGATGAGCTGTGCTGGGGTCAAAGGTGAACCAAGCCACTGTAGGAGAGGAAACACCGGTCAGTCTATCCTCCAGGTAATATTCACCAGGTACAAAGAGGAGACGGTCACATTTAAAGTAGATTCAGAATCTGGATCCTGTATTTGGTGAGGCGAGGATTTAATATTACATATATATATATATATATATATATATATATATATATGTATGTATAAATGTATATGTATATATATATTGTATGTGACGAGTATCATCAATGTTTGTTTGTTTTTTGTTAGAAACTTGGGAAACCAGGTTTTGACCAGGCGTAAAACCCGACTTACCGTCGGAGGTCTTGAGCACCACAGTTTTGCTGTACGCCCCCACGCCGACGCCGTTGTAAGCTTTCACCCTGGCATTGTAGGAGCTGTTAAAATGGAGGCCGTCCACCGTACACACCGTCTCCTTCCCCACATACACCTCCTGCAGACGCAGGAGTCTCATCATCAAGCCTTTACTGTCCTCACCGAGATGAAGAAACTACTCTTCACCGGCTGATTCATTGATTTAATCAATAATATCTTAAACTCTGTACATTTACCATAAATTGACAAAAACATTTGGTCAGGATGAAAAAAGAAATAAATCTGAATTATGAAATTATTTCATGATGAAATGTTGTGTTTCATGGGAAATAGTTCATTTTAATCAGATTACAGCAACTTTTTGGTAAAGCATGTCACATTATATAAAGTCAAGAAGGACTTTTTCAACAGCCACGGTTAAAACCTCCTCCTCCTTGGACACTTTGATCTGTGGTGGCCCCCAGAGCCGTATCCTTGGCCGCTTACTCTTCAGCATATACATGCAGCCACTGGGTCGTACCCAACTGAACATTTGAACATGACATTCAAAGTTAAGTTATTATTTGGTGTGTTTCGGTGAGGCACCCACCCTGTATTGTCCTCCGTTGCCGTCGTCCAGCTCAAGGATGTAACCCTCGATGGGGTTGCAAGAAGGCGCAGTTACCCTCCAGGCCAGGGTGGCGCTGTTGTTCCTGGTGCAGCACTTCTCCAGCTGCAGGAAGGGGGCTGCTGGCACTGAGGGTCCCGACTCCACTGTGGGGGAAGAATAGATGAACGAGGTGTAAAGATTTTAATTGGGAGTGGAAGGGAGGGGAGGGGAGGGGAGGGGAGGATGATTAGGAGAAACGGAGGATAAACAGTGATCGGGTGTGACCCTCCATGTTGCCTTGGAACAAAGTGAAGGGAAGGAAACGAGAGTTTGAATATGGACCCAGAGGGGGATTAAAAAATAAACTCCGAGGAGAAAGCTGGGGGTTCATTTCCGGGGCAGCAGCTGGGCGTTAAGTCGGCCATGAGAGGTCATAACACCATTAAAACAATATAGGCCTTCAAAAACCGCCGTGAACGCTCATCTTCATCTTCTAGCAGTCATCTTCTAACCCCGGATGGTGAAGTCTGCTTCATCACATTCATTTCTAAGTGATGGATCTCTCTGGGGTTTGAAGAGGAGCAGTGAAGACACAGAGGAAGGGCAGCAGTCGTGAGAGGAAACACACAGCAGGAAAGATGCAAATGCTTTGATTCATACAGGATGTAATTAACATATTTAAATTGTATGAATTCATATATTTTCACATGCATTCGTCTCCATTAAACATAATCTCTGCCACTTTTAGTTCTCACTGACTCGACGTGTTTCTCAGTCGATGAATAGATCAGGGTAAGATCAGGATTTGCATTCGGTTACAGAATTGTTGTTCAAAGTTCGGCGTGGAACACAGAAAAAGTGGGTCCAAAGATCAACATCGGTGCGTAAATGTTGTGTTCCTGCAGGAGGTGCCGTTCACCGGGGGGGAGCTGGAAAACGGTAAACATGCAGAGGGAAGAGACCAGAGAGACGCTGTGAGGTGAGAAGAGCGGTTGTCCAACCAGGCGGACCACCAGGGCTACCAGGACCGGGACGGGTGACAGAATCACTTCAAGGAGGGTAAACGGGTTTATCATGAAAAATCAGTGAAAGATACCTCCTTGGTTTCCTGTTTCCATCTCAGCCTCATCACTGCCTGACGCCTGCATTTGTTTCAATAATGGATTCTCTTGCACATCTGGAAATACGATGTCAGTTTGTAAGTTTGAGTGAAAGACAAACATTGATGTGAAATGACCTGAGAGGAAAAAGGAAAAAGTGGAGAAATGTAGATGTAGATGCATTAGAGATGGAGAGACGTCCGTATTGGTGGAGGCAGAGGTGGAGGCAGAGGTGGAGGAGCTTGTGCTGTGTGACAGAAAATTAAATCATGTTATTCACAACCGTCACGGTTTTTATGCTTCCGGGAGAGGTGCTCTTATTTAAATAGACAAAATCTGGCAATTCAGTTTTCATTTGTACGACATGTTTTTTTTTTTTTTTGGGTTATTCTGACAGTTTCTCACCGTTTAATGTTCTCCCACAGAACAAACAAAAAGTAAGGATAAAACGTATATCTTTGTGTATTTTATCGGGGCATTTATTGCTTTCATAAAATAACAAATCATTTGGTCAAGCTTGTTTTAAACAGTAAAAAATAAAAAAAAATCAGATTAGCTTTTCGTAAAAAAGGTTTTTTAGAAAAAACTTATTAGTCTTATTAGATTTTTTAGTTTTATCAAGTCTTAACACGCTTTAATATAAACAAAAATCCTACTTCTCAATTAGGACTTTCTCAGAAGTCGTGGTTAATGCCTCCTCCTCATGGCCTCTTTGACCTGCGGTGCCCCCCAAGGCTCCGTCCTTGGCCCCTCACCCTTTAACATATACATACGGCCACTGGGTCATATTATAAACTGGTTGAGTTTGAGTTTTCAACAAGAAACATCGAGTCAAAACGAGCTCAACCAAAACAGATGAGCAGGACATCAAAGGGTTCATGTGACTCATTTGACCTTATTTGCTGTGATTAACCAGAATTTACATTTAATCTAAACCTGAACGTCTTTACACTTAATACTGATACAATTTTTAGGGGGAAACAAAATGAGAAATTAAAAACGTTGTCTTATTTTTGCATGAAAATGTGAGACGACGTCTTCATCACAATTTGTCAAGACGACATGATTCAGACTTTCACTGTTATGTAATGTATTCTGGGAATAAAACCATTTTTCTGAGAGCAGACTGAAGCTTTACTCAGTATCCTAACGTGTAATTATAGACAAGCGTTTCAGGCTCCTACTCTTTCAGAACAACTCCTACGCTGCTGTTTTAAAAAGTGACCCTCATAAGGGACCACCATAAGAAAGTAATTATATCACAGACCCGTTCTGATGCATAATCACTATAACCACCTTTTACATAATTATTAATTATACATCAGTAATCTGAATACAGAGCTTTAAATTGATTTATAGTGGGCCAAAATGCGTTTCCTATGAATTCCGCATTAAAATACAATAAAGGAGCCAAATAACGCACGTAATGCGACGTCTGTCATTGATTGATTACGGAGATTAACGGGTATCATTTAGCAATTTTAGCATCTGCGGAGAAAAATGCTTAATCTTTGCGGCCTCGGTGGAGCGATTTGAGAGTATAATGCATGCATAGCGCTGATTATATATTTAATGTGGTGCATTAGAAATGCATCTGGGTAATCTCTGGGACCCCTGCAGTAGGGGAAAAGGGACGCTTTGTTTATTCATGCGCGCAACACCGGTTGCTGCGTAGCAACAGCCAATGAATTGCTAATCAGTGGTGCACATTGTTGGAGATCTTCAAGAAACCACATAGGGGAACAATGACAGGAAGTAAATTTAGCCTTTTTTTATCGCTAACTAAGTGTATCATGGAGGATGAAGGTGAAGAGGAGGATGTTTGTGCATGTGGAGCTGATTCATTTATAGAGCCTACTCGACTGATTTCACCGAAGGTTCGGTTTAGTCTTTAACTACCACAGTGGATGAAAACATTCTGCGGTTGGGCTGCAGGGGGGAAAAAAAGCAGCTTATCTGAAGATTCTACATACGCGTGTTTGTGAACGTGTGTGTGTGAAAGTGTGTGTGCATGCGTGTGTGTGAACGTGTGTGTGCGAACGCGTGTGTGCACGTGTGTGTGTGGATGTGGGCGCTGACACACACACCTGACTGCTGTCCTGGCTCAACACCTGCCTTTACCTCCTCATCACCCTGGAGTCCAAGAACCTTGGCTCCAGAACCATTTCTCACAAATTATACAAGGACCGAGATGGTCGTTACACCGGCTCATACCAGAGAACTAGAAGTTTTAGGTTTTTTGTTTCTCTGGTGACATTTCCTGGTATTCATCGCTTCTCTCTTATTTTTTATAAAAAGAGTAGAATAAGAAATGTACAGGATTGAAATCTTCAAGTCGATTCATATGCACCAGATTTGGACTAGAGTTGGTCCAAAAACTTCAGGAGATAAAGTTCCCTTTAGAGAGAAAACATACAACTGACCTTTCCCAAAATCAATCCAGTTCTTCCTCACACTAAGGTCTATGAAGGCGTAAAAATTTGAAAATGATCCGTGGAACAGTTTTGGAGTTATAGCGCTCACGAGAAGGATCTGTTGTTGTTGTTAGCTGATTGATAGCTACTGTGAAGAAACAGTAATAGCACCTGATAAGGCGGGAAAATAATCAGTCCACTCTTAAGCTGCAATTACATTTCAATAATGTAAAAATGAAAAAGTAGCAGCCTAATCAAACACACAGTCCAAAGCTGCATTCATGACTCGGGCGTAGAAGTAGAAAAGGGTGGGAGTGTTTGATCACCTTTGCCCTGGCAGAAGTCCAGCACCAGGATGGTCTGGAGCAGAGAGTCGGTGTCGAGGGTGAGGTCATACTCAGGACCTACTTTCGGCTCCAGGGCGCCCTTCACCCACTGATCCTGAGATGATGTCACCCGCTTGATGAGAGCGTCTGAGATCTGCAGATGTGGGGAAGGGGAGGATGTGCAGACATGTTGTGAAATACATTTAGTCCTTAACAAACAGGTGAATTGAGAGAATTGTTGTTTACTATCTTCATCTGGACATGCTGTGATTCAGAAGAGGAACCCCGGCTCTTGAGTTTCTTCCATTAGCCGTGAAGGATTCGTTCCATTTTGTCTGACAAGTGAAATGAGTCGGGCACTAGTGCAGTTCAAATATTTAAGGCTGAGAACTAAACCCCTCGTCTGTTGTAAGATCATTACCGCCTTAGGAAAGAGTGAATACATTACATTTAACTGCACTCAGCTGCAAAACACCGAGATTCATATCTTCTTTAACGGCGAGGTGAAAGAAGAGACTTTTGGAATTTGTTCCACCTAGCGACATAAATAAAACCTAAATTGCTTCATTGGTTTTACAAATGTTTTCTGAAGTTAAGCTTTTAGTTCCAGGAGCCTTAAGTTGTTAGTGTGTATCATAAAGAGAGAACCTCATCATCAATACATTATCAAATATTCAGATCCTTCACAGTGGAATGTGTGTGTGTGTGTGTGTGTGTGTGTGTGTGTGTGTGTGTGTGTGTGTGTGTGTGTGTGTGTGTGTGTGTGTGTGTGTGTGTGTGTGTGTGTGTGTGTGTGTGTGTGTGTGTGTGTGTGTGTGTGTGTGTGTGTGTGGGGTTCAGGAGTGTCTTTGATCTCTATTCCATCTCTCCCTCTCACCTTACTTTATTTCTCTCTCCGGGAAGAGAAATTATTCATAACCAGAAGCAGAAGCTCTGGAATTTCATCTTGTGAATTAAGATAGAAGTGGAAACGGCTCCGCAATAAAGCCGCCGGTCGATGACAACCACCGGCTCCTCTGAGGGGGAACTAGTTCTTCTTTGACCTCTGACCCTTGGCTTATTTGGTTCACACACATATGAACTCATGCATTTTCTGTTGCCACACGTTCTTTGCGGGGGTCGATGTGGGGGGATGGAGCCCGTCCCAGGACAGGATGTCTGTTCATTCATTCATTCATTCATTCATTCATTCATTCATTCATTCATTCATTTTCTGTCACTGCTGAACCCATTCAGGGTCACGAGGGGGCTGGAGCCTATCCCAGCTGACATCAGAGGAGAGGCCGGGTCATCAAAGGACCAGAATACAGAAAGACTAAACCAACAATTCAAAGGCATGAACTACTTAGTCACTAATTAACTTCTATATATATATATTGCGTGTCTCTGACAGGCGGGTGGTTTTATTGTTATGGATGATCGGACACATTTTCTCAGTTTGACCTAAAAGTGATTTATAATTATGGATCAACCCATCAACCCATCAGGTCTATTTAAAAATGATCAGGTGTAGTGTTAGTATTAAAAAAAAAAACAGATTCAGGTATGTGAGTTTGGCAGGTGTTTGTTTTCACGTCAGCGTGAAGTCTTTGTCTTCATCTTAGTCTTCGTCTTCGTTTGCTGGCATCACAAACATCAGACGCTCCCTGGTTTCTCCTCATAAGCACAAACCAACTTGTTTTTAACGCCTGCTCCTTCCGTCCAACTTTGAATATTGTATTTGTAAACACATTTCAAGAAAAAAAACCTTTTTTAAATGTGGAGACCTCATACTGTGGGCGTCGTCTCTGATCTCTAAAATCTTTAAAGATTTCCAAGGAGACGTCTGCTCTTTGTTGATCTATTTCCTGATGATCATCCATCTTGACACAGCACGACATTTTGAATGTTTCCGCTCCAAACAAGTCCGCGTTTTGTTCTTTTACATCATTTTAGAGCAAAGTGAATGGATAAGTGGTTCAACACTGTTAACTTTTTCTCTCCTTTCAGATACTTTGATTTGAATTTCGGTACCAAGTCATAATAAGACTACCTTTAGAAAGGATTTGTTAATGTTTTATAATTAGGTTATAACGTTTTTATAACTCATTCGACAACATTTATAAATTATTTACTACATAGTTCTAAATTTGTCAATTTGGGTCACTATTTGGCAACATCCAGTTAGCAGTACAGATGAGTGTGCTCACTATTTGGCAAGCATCAGGTCTCTAATACTATGAGTTATAGCAGTTTATTAATGATATATATGAATTGCTTACAACCTAATTAGCAATTAAGTCATTTATAAACCTTCAATAAGGGGAGACTTCTCCTACGTCTCCTGTTACACAAACTCTTAAATCTGCTTATCTCATCAAAGTTCATCATTTATAATAGAAGCCCAAAAAATACTTTGCTGCATTAAACGGGAATTTTTTAAACTTTTCAAATCCCTACAAGCAAAAGGAGAAAGAATAAATCAAAGGTATACGACCTCAGATTTAAATCCATTTTATATCCTATATTTGACGTCTTTTTATGCTCATACGATCAAACAGGGACACAAGGAGACCCGGTGGGTCAGGTACCTGGAGGAATCCACTGGGATCGTTCTCCTTGAGGACTTCCAGACAGAACTCCATCATGCCGGTGGTCTGGCGTAGCTTCATGGTGCAGTGGGTGATCTGGTCACGCACCACCTGTAGAACGACACAGATGAAAGGAATTAGATGTTAACAATTAATGGTGTCAGAACCTCCGGAGTTTTTCTGAGGATTTTAAACCACTAAAGACGATTAGTGGGCCACTACACTGGAAAGAAAATTAATTAAAAAATAATGAGCGCATGTTTTGTTTTATTTGCTTTTAATAAGTGAAAAAAATCAACTATTAGAACAAGTAGAAATGTGCTTGTAGAGACTTCTTGAAAAAAGACGTGATGTTTAGATAAAGGACGGCTTGAAATGATCTGATAAATCTAATTTTTATCTATACTTTACTCTAAGTGGAAGTTTTTGTCTCTCAAAATCAGCCAGTCATACTTAAAATTAGACTTTTTTCCTGTTTTCTTTGCGCGATTGCGGCAAAATCACTTTTCTTTGTTTTATTTTTATTGTAAGAATTGCATTTTTGCATGTTTTTTCTTGATTTTTTTTTTTTATCCTACCTCCTTAAACACCTCATTAATTTCCCCTTAAGTTTCAGTCTATTTAATGGCGCCACTGTTCTACAATTAAGACTTTAATGACTTTGAAATAAGATTAGAGAGTTAATATTTAAGGATTTTACGATGAAATTTCTCTTTAAGTTAGTTGTAAATACTTAATTTGAGCTTTTTAGTAGAGCTTGACCCAAGAAGATGTTCAACTGCCTACAAACAAGCCCCTATATCTCAGTGAATTGCTACTTGTTCAGTTATTGTGTCTTAAATCCAGTGTGGTTTTTTTTAGCGGGGGGATTTAATGGAGATCACCGACTCTGCCGACCTGATTTCCACCGGCGGATCGTTGCAGAGTCTTTCATTTCCAGCCAGGGAACCAGAACAGATGAAAGGACTCTGCTCCATGAACTAACAAGTTTGTACGTGCCGGTGCATACGCCACTAAAAGGTTGATCATGAAGCAGAGAGAGGAGGGATGTGAACACGTCTTTGGGTTCTAGTTAAAATCTGGACAAGTTCTGGACATTCTGCAACTGATCATGCCCTCACTGCAAAACCAGAGATTCTTTACGTCTATATGTTTGTGTATTCTTCCAGTATGTCTTCATTTAGTATATAAGAGCTGAACTGTAACACTAAAGAGATGTTTACCAGAGTTATGTGTCCAAATACATGGACTTTTTACAGGTAATCAAAATACACACATTTTAAAAATTAGGATTGATTATTTTTTGAGTGCGGGGAGTAATTAGGGATCAGGTGATTATAACTGGCTGGATTATAGCAGCACAAAAGAGTGCAATAAATGAAAACCTGCCTGATGGAATAACATGTTGCTCGGAAACAAATTATGTGTGAGCGTTCTCTTTTCTTTCACTATCTTTGAATCTCTCCTTTATGTCTTTTCTTCTCCTTTATGTCTCTTCTTCTCTCACTATCTGTGAATCTCTCCTTTATGTCTCTTCTTCTCTCACTATCTTTGAATCTCTCCTTTATGTCTCTTCTTCTCTCTCTATCTTTGAATCTCTCCTTTATGTCTCTTCTTCTCTCTCTATCTTTGAATCTCTCCTTTATGTCTCTTCTTCTCTCACCATCTTTGAATCTCTGCTTTATGTCTCTTCCTCTCTCACAAACACACAAACTCGCTCAAGTGACTTCTTTTCTTTCTTTTTTTTTTGGCTGGCTGCTCTGAAAACTGAAGAGGAGTAGATTAGGATGGATGTCACCACCAGTCACTCGAGGCTAATTGAAAGTCAGCGAACCTTCACCGCCACATTAATCCTTTGTTTACATTTCATAATATCCTCATCTGACCGGGGATCTATAACCATCTGATCAAAGAAGCCCGCAAACATGCATCCAGTATGTGCCGCAGACGAATACGAATGTAGGACACCATCAACTTTTTTAAAGGAAAACTGAAGCAAGACGCAAAGATCAAGCGATGCGTCGTGATTCCCAGATAATTAATGACGCGGTTAACCGACGGTCGGCGAAATAATTTGGGAAGTTAATTAGACAGAGTCTCGAAAATTGGTTCCCTCGGTTATTGTGCGGTTAATGAGATCAGAGTTAATGATTCACTTGTCAGCTGCTGTAGAAACTAAAGTATGAAGACCATGACTGAGAGAGGGTGAGAAGAACTGACGATCTGGGACGAAGATGTGGCTCATATGATAAAGCCAACAGCAGCTATCAAACAATAACTGGGAAAATACAGTTTATACAGGGTTGTAGGTGTTTTATGCTCTAATTTTCATTTTCAACTTCATTTACTGTATTTGCCTTTCATTTTGCCGTCGTCTTGTTTTAATAGCTTACAAGCCTAACAAACTTGTCGTACTATTCATGACTGGTATGTTACGTTGTTGAATACACTCGTGTATAAAACAGTTTTTAGCTGCAACATTGCATCGAGTGTGTGAAAGGATTTTTTCAGGACTGTGTTCCGTTATTTAATTTCTATGAATTAATTCTTGGCTTGTTCTATTTTGGATCTATGATTCTATTTTTGAAGGTTTATTGTCATCCCTCTAATCTGTGTTCCTGTTTTATTCTGAAGGTGCGTTCATCCATGTTGTTTACTGAGCTTTACACTTCCTGTCACCTTTCCTTTAAGTTTTGCCTTTTTATTCTGTTTTTCTGTGTAATTTTTTAAATTCATTTATTCCTGAATTTAGTCTCTGTGTGTTTTACTTGTGCTAGAATGTAGCGCACTTTGTAAAGTAGCACATGTTGATTTTAACAGTAACTTTTTGCTACAATTAGCTTTTCCAAATAATGTTCAAAAAGCAGTGTCCAATTTATAAAGTCACTTTTTTAAAATCACATTTACAGTATTATTAATGAACCTAGTCATATTTACCTTCCTAGAAAATATGCGTTAAAGAAAATGTCTTAATATTAAATCTAAATGTGACGTCTAAATGCTAATGGAGTCAGGATAGATACATTGAATCTATCCTGACTCCATTTTGTGCCAAGGCAGTTTCTGGGCTAGTTTTGAACCATTGCCTAACCTGGAGCCGATTCTTAGCATTGCCGCCACAGAAAAAAGGCCCTGGCACCTTAAAACGGAGTATTACGATGCTACGCATGCGCAGATACAACTCAAACAGAAAGCTTTCCGATCCAGCGTTTACATTCAGCGACTGGCTATCGGAAAGGCTTTCCGAAAGAAGTTTGACTACCTCCTTGCAAGGGAGTAAAATCTAATTGGGAAAGATTCGTTCCGTTCTGAAAGGAGTGTTTACAAGCAGCATTTTCTTTCTGATTAGACATCTTTTCCAAATCTAATTGGAATTAGGCCGTCCATGTAAACCCGCCTATTGTCTCGTTCTCTCAGTGCTTAGAGTCTCTGCCCCCCTGTCCTCATGTGCCAGTTCATTGTTGATGTTTCCCAGTGTCATCACTCATACCAGCCACTTTCTAGTGTTTTTACACCAAGTTATTTCCGAGTGTTCTATTTAGTTATTTCCTGTTTACTCACCCGCTGCTCTTCTTGGTTTTGACTCCTGTCTGCTTTTTGGACTCGGATGTTTGGATTTTGGATTTTTTGAATCCAATAGAAAAATACAGGGAATATAACTGTTTATATAAATATAATGGGAGGAATAAAAACATGGTTGACAAGTTTAAGAGAAATCAAAAAAAATAAAAGATAAAAATGAAACCAGGACAATAACAATGAAAGAAATAGCTAAAAGCTAAACAACTAAAGTAAAATCAGGGAAAGCCTTTGGATAAAAGTATGTTTTGAGGTGAACCTGACCTGGGTCCGAACTCTGCTCCATTAAAGTTCCTGACGGATTTAGGCTTGATGATGTTTAGGCTTGATCATGTCTATAAATTGTGTGTTTTTGTAGCTATGTGTCATCTACTTGTCAACACGTAGTTGGAATATAGCATTAGCAACACATGTCTGTGGAACAGATTTACAGAGAGAAAATTAGCTTTTAGGCTCAGCTTGGCAAAACCCAGCTCTAATCGCCCGTGTAAACAACATGAAGTGTGAAGCATGAAGCCTGAGCAAATATAAGATTTATTTCAATTTCCCTCTCTCCTGCTGAGACGTGTCGTCGGCTCCCTCCCCCTCGCCGCGGCTGATTTGGTTGAGGCGCTTTTTCAATATGAGCCACAGACATATGAAATTTATTTGAAAATGCAAATACTGTGTACGGTATTACACACAAGCCCCGATCTGAGACGTCAGGCATGCTGCTAAAATGACTGACGGCCTCTTCTTCACGCTTTGAACATGTTGGCATGTTGAAGCAGAGAAAAACCAGTGTGTGCAACAAAAGTTGCACGTTTTATCTACAAACTGAAAGCAATGGTTTAGGATTTATCGTTAATTTATTAGATTTACTCAGGATGGAAATCAGCTAGAATGTCATTAAAGTGAGGACAGGTTTGCTGAGATCAACATGCATTTGCAAAATTACAAACGCTAGACCGCCATGCTGTGTTTTCCCACCTTTTTTTATGGCCCGCTATTTAAAACAATTTTTATTTTCTGTGTAAACAGAGGCACTTTATGTTCCTGTGTGTGCTGTCATTACCTAACATCTGCATAAAAAGCTATTAAACATTATAAAAGCACCCTGCCAAGAGGTTAAAACATGCCTGCTGAACACACACAAGGACACTCAAATATATTACTCATTCATTCACGTGGGCGGATGGAATCATTTGTATATATTTGTTTTTCTGTGTTTTGTGTTACAAACATCTGCAGCACTCCTCAGGTTTTACAGGTAGGTATTAGCATTAGCATGGCAAGCTAGCATTAGCTTCTATCTGCCATCTCTTTCTTTTTGCTGAGGCTATGCCCCTCAAAGACTAATAACAGCAGGTAAAAAAAATAAATAAATAACATTCAGACATTGTTAAACATAGGTTGTGTTTATTTGAGATACTTGTGGTAGTTTATTTATACTGTGTTCGGATTTCTATCCGTATCTCTCTATAGCATTTTCTGTTACGTCCGTCAACCCGGAAGTGGCATAAACCAATCGTTTAAATCGGTGGGGGTACCAGGTGTGAACCATAACCATGGGGGTGTTTTGGCATGGATCAGCGCTAACGCTTATTTAAGTAACTTAAATGTCTTGTATGCAGCCTTTTTATTCATAAATTCACATTACATAATGTGTTTGTATATATGGAAATGTTTGGTAATGTATAAATTGTTTATTTGGGTTAATTTATGTTAATTGACCTTAGTTTTGCTTGTGGGAGGAGCTAATCTAGTTTTTAAACCCCCTAGTGTGAGGGCAAAGTTATTAATTGTTTTGTTAGCGATTTTTGTTCCTGGTCTTGAAGATTTATACTTGTACTTATTGCCACAGTTCACTTTTATGTCACTTTTGGCAAAATGAAAGGGAAAATGTTTTTTTGAACATTGAAACTTTCTCCGTCTAACCATAAAAAAAATTTTTTTTTTAAAAGAATCTCTGAAAATGTGTGTGAGGTGAGTTGCTGCTAGTTGACAATTGTGGAAACGTGAGTCCGAATGAAGTAGAAACAACAATCTGGATGAATATTTAGCCAATGCCAACTGCCTAGAAGAGGACGAGAGACGGAATTCTTGTAATAGCCCAACAATGAGTTGTGTTGCCTTATATCTCTTCTATAGTGCATTATAAATGAAATATATTATTATTATTATTATTCTATGAAAGAGGAAATCAAAATCTGTTGCTTTTAACAGATTAAGCTCTGGCTTTTGGTGAATTACGTAACGACGGCCTTTTCCTGTTGGAGACACAGACTTTAGAGTTTGTTGTTTTTAGTTCTTTATTTTTGTGTTGTCTGGTCACAGCTCTGCCGACAAAAACAGATTAAAAAGCTTTAAACATGCTTCTGAAAACCAGGAGAGAGGAAAGGTTAGTTTACAGCCGAATGCCTGAAATAGATCCTCTTTTAAAAGCTCAAACCTTTAAACTCATTTTTCATTTCCTCTCTCTAGTGAAAAGAATGAATAACTCAAGAATCAATAGAAACTTTGAATCGTGCAGTTTGTGCTTCGAGTCGTCCTAGAAGCCGTGTATGAACAGGATTCATGTTATTGTGGAAAAGAATATTTATTTGTATTATTATCATTATTATTATTATTCTTAAAGGTGCAGTAGGTGAGTTTTACTTCCATGAGGGAAAATTCAGTGGGCGTAACATTACAACCACTGGCCGATTAATACATGTACATACACAGACTAGCGGAACCATTATGATCTACACATGCACAGCTGCCAAAACATTATGACCACTGACGAGGGAGCTGCACAGGAAGAACATTATAACCATTTTTAAAACTTCTTTAATACATTTTATTCACCTATTTGATGCTATTGTTACTCATGTGACTCTTCAACCTTCGTCATCTTTTTCTTCATCTCATATTATGGTTCTTACACATTCAAATAAATGTCAGCACCGCAGACTACGTCCAGCATTTTCAGCAAAACTTCGGATGTTCAACATCCTTCATGCATGATTATTTTCATAAATTACTAGAAGAAGAAGAAGAAGCAGAACCGTATATGCTCGATGCCCAATCCTAAAGCCGGAGTGATGAACAAGGATTTAAGTTCATGCTGATCGGCTCTAATCCAGATCCTCCCTCAGAACTGTAGAGCATTGAGGTTATCGACGCTCATACCATTACATCTTCATCACTTTAATTCACCAAACTGATTATTCGTCCGACACAACCAGGAAGTAATAACCTCACACTCCACGCAGAGGCTGCTGGGTTGTATTTTACACCTCTTTGGCTGCTTCTATCACTAATAAAAGTAGCAGTAATCGTATAAATGCTGTAATTTATTTGCATTACTCGGCCATATTTTCTATTATTTGTTTTAGTTTATCTGCAAGTGTTCTTATTCCATCTCTTTTGCAACCTCCAGCTCTTCGTCCTCTGGCTAAATCTCAATTCCCCGCCTGCAGATAATGACAACAGCTGTCCTCGGGGCTTTTGGGCCAAACACCCCCCTCCCCCACCTCTTCCCACGCCATCATCCAGACGGTGAGTCGCTCGCTGGGCACGTTGAGGCTGGGCAGGATTCCATGTGATTCTCTGCGACTGAGGAAAACCCCAGCGGTTTATTTACAGAGGAGAGTAAGAAGAAGAAGAAGATGCTAGGTTGCGATATAGAAAGTTGGCGGTTCAGGAAGTTATAGAATGTTTGTGATCGTGACGCTGATTTTAATGAATCATAATGTGTCATTGTGACAGTATTTCAGTATTTAAACAACTTGTGTTTTATACTCGGTCATTTAGTAGTGAATATTACATTTTAAAGAGGAATGCCACGTTTTCAATGAACTGAACTCGTTTTGTCCGAAGTTCTTATCTTTATTTAAACGCGATTATGTCGTTTTATACAGAGATATTAAAAAACCTTTGAGCCCAATAAAACAAAGTTGTAAGCAGTTGGTAGTGAGAGATGTTTCAAATCATTTTAGGTCAGAGGGGAAAGTAATTTTTAAAAATCTTTTTAAATAAACTGACGCAGAAGAGTGGCGTGTTAGCATTTTTGAATATGAAGGGAGGTATAAGTTCAAAGAAAGGTGTTGATGTCTGCTGGAGACTTTTTAAATCTAAGCATCGGCTAACAGAGAAATTCAAGGAATCAATCGGTCCTACCTTTAGTTTGTACTCCTTCTCTTTGGTGACTTTGGTGAGCAGTTTGGCTTTTTGTCTGGTGAGAGCCTCGATCAGCGAGTCGCACTGGGCGACGAGGCAAGCTTCAAACTCCACGCCGTTCTCCTGAAGAAAACCGCAACAGCAACAAAAAAAAAAAAAACGCAAAAAGAAGGGAAAAAAAGCACAGTTTGAAAAAATATCTGTAAAATAAACACATATAATAAGTGGATTGATTATCAGATACACAGAGATAATAAGAAAAAAGATAATAATCGACAAATTGAGATAATCGTTACACAAAGTCGTTAAACAATGAGCTCCACCTCAACAAAATAAAAACGTGAATAAAATGCTGCTTACATGTTAATGCATAATTAATAATAATGTATTCATATAATTTACTATAAAAGTGGCAAATGCTGTTTTTCTATAAAGGAGTACTGTTAATTCTAATATAGTAAAATATGGATAAAATGACTTAAATGTCTTAAATATTCGTTCTTTCATGTAACAGAACAAACAAAATCAAGGTGGTGACAGAAATAGATCATCCGGTGTGTTTTGCTTCAGTTAGCAGCAGAGAGCGTTTCTGCTTTGGTGTTTCACACCCAGATCGGCTTCTATTTTTGTCTCCACCACACAAAACAGGATGAATCATTTCCACAGAGTGTAGACCAAAAATGAATCATAACGTTATATCAGTTAGTGCACGACCCATGCTCTCCGCCATTTTCCCCACAAGACACAATGTACATCCACGCAGTACAGCAAATAATGATGATATCATAATTCCACAATGGTACTGTCCATTTATGATATTCTCAGGCGGAATTTCTGTAACATCCATCAAAGCTTTAGGAGAATCTTGATTTAAAAGGTGATCTGGTTCAGAATCAAGAGTCGGTCGGCTCTAGGTGTCCATCATGTTCTGGCATAATTCTAAATTAATTGTATAGTATAGCAGTTATTTCTTGCATAATTGTTGAAATCGATTGGCGTATGAAACAGGAAAGTATCATTTCATCAGTAGTTCAATGTCATTTTCAAAGATTTGATGCTTGATTGGTTCTTGTTAATGATGTCATCCTGTTGTGCTGCTGGGGAAATTATCAAGTTTGCGACAATAGAAATTAGTGATCCAAAACAATTAATACAACAAATCTGAAAACTTCCATGGATCTAGCTTCCCTCTCATTCACTGAACGGAGAATGACAAACCCAGCCAGAGGTCAGGTGATGATCCAAGGTTTCAGATGGGAGTGTAAATATGAAGATGTCTGTGCTAATTACACCTGTGTGTATCTGATAATCCATCCACTGACTACACACCTGTGTGTATCTGATAATCCATCCACTGACTACACACCTGTGTGTATCTCATAATCCATCCACTGACTACACACCTGTGTGTATCTCATAATCCATCCACTGACTACACACCTGTGTGTATCTGATAATCCATCCACTGATTACACACCTGTGTGTATCTGATAATCCATCCACTGACGACACACCATGTGTGTATCTGATAATCTATCCACTGACTACAGACCATGTGTGTATCTGATAATTATCAACTGACTACACACCTGTGTGTTTCTGATAATCCATCCACTGATTACACACCTGTGTGTATCTGATAATCCATCCACTGACTACACACCATGTGTGTATCTGATAATCTATCCACTGACTACACACCTGTGTGTATCTGATAATCCATCCACTGACTACAGACCATTTGTGTATCTGATAATCCATCCACTGACTACACACCTGTGTGTATCTGATAATCCATCTCATCATGGTCTAATGTATTTTGACTGTGGTCAAACGTGGCATGATGCATATTTAGTACAAAATCCATGTTTTTTTGGGAGATACTTGTGTAATTATCTTTAATAAATGGATTAACATATCAAAACTTTAAACTCTGGCCTTTTGCACATTCTTATTTTGACAATAAACAAACAATTGTTGTCGTTTTTTCTGTGTTTATGAATTTTAAACTGCTTTTTATTTCTTACTACATTCTGACATTAATTGAATTATGAATTTCATTCCACTGTTTTTGCATTTTAAACGGCTAATTCTTCTTATTACACTTTGTTCTTTCACTTCTCTTCCATGTCAAGCACTTCAAATGACCTCAGTGGTACGAAATGTGCTGCATAAATGAAATTTGCTTGCTGATTTTTGAATCTAGCCTGTTGCATTAGTCAGTAACACATTTGTTGTTACACAGATCGGACTCTGACGACATAACGTTGTATTATTCATCTTCACAAAAGGTGTTTTTTTCTACC
This sequence comes from Lophius americanus, assembly GCA_037951165.1. Classification (NCBI taxonomy): domain Eukaryota; kingdom Metazoa; phylum Chordata; class Actinopteri; order Lophiiformes; family Lophiidae; genus Lophius; species Lophius americanus. The sequence goes on along the minus strand of JBBDHG010000202.1, from coordinate 1,271,508 downwards.
GAGAAAAAATATGATTCTGCAGTTAAAAGAGACAATGATGTCATAGGGGAGACATGTGGATGGTGGATGGACTAAAGGGAATACCGTCCTGTTCATTCCCCTACTTAATTTGTTCTGGTCGTTTGTAGGACTTGTTGGTACTGTGGGTCGACATGCTCCTTCACTAATAGGGCTTTAATGAGGAACTCACCGGGGCATTTTGTCTCTACTTAGATGTTGAGGAGATGAAGTCTGAGTAGTGATTTATAATCGAGCTTCCTAGGCTGAGAGGAGGCATGACATCAAATGACTGCTGGAGATTTTCCACTCCTCACTCCCACACTCTGAATTCTTCCTCCATCCGTCTCTTTCCCACCTCTCTGCCTCCCAGACAGAGAAAATGGTGCCGAGAGAGTTTATTTATTTATTTTTTATATTTTAATGCAGTCCTCTTCTTCTTTGCAGTAAGAATCTTAACGCCTGCCTGGATGCCGGTGCATCAAGCCGTCTGGGTCTGTTTGCATTTTGTGTGTGTGCGTGACTGGCAGATGCTGTGGGACACATCTTGTTACTCGGTGACTGAATAATTTGTCCATTACCTGCAGCTTAAATCTAAGAAAACATCAGTGGTTATGGAAATTATGTAAAGCCTACTCGACGCAAGGTGAAAATTGATGAGACGTGGACATCGGTTCTGGTGTAATCTCGGCAGCCAGACCTTTATGGAGATCCCGAGACCGGAGAAATCCTCAGGCGGCCACGTGATTGGCTGCAACTTTTGATACGAGCACTTGGAGAAAAGATACGCGGCGTCTATACATTCTTTATAGTGTGCTGCTATCTTGGATAATATTAGATATCGCCGTGGTTTTATGATGACAGGAAGTGACTGGACCTTATATAATATGACCCGGCAGCAGCATGTATGTGTATGTGATAAAGAGAAAGGGCAAATGATGGAGCCCTGGGGGACACCGCCGCTCAAAGAGGGCAATGGAGAAGGAGGAGGAGTCATTAACCCCGACTGTTAATGTTGAGAAAGGTATATTTGATAACTAGTTTTTGGTTTCTTCATTTGTCATATTAACGCTTTTGAGGTCTTTCTAAACAGAATTATGTGACTTTGTGGGTCATTCCAGATCTGGAGGACATTTTCTGTCCCTCCCATGAAAATTCAAATTCAATATTTCTACAATATTTCCAGCCTTTATTGAGTGTGTCACTCCAACCAATGCAACCCTGATATGCAAATGATTAGCATAATACAACTTCAGTGTCCTTCATATTAGGGCGATAACTCAAAAACCGTATCATGGATTGTTTTCAAATTTTGTACCCACATAGACTTTAGTGCGATAAAGAGTTTTTTTGAGGAAGTTCTATTGTATATTTTCAACACTAGGGGGAGCTTTATCTGCTAAATTGTATGGCCATAATTGCTCAACCGATTTAGTCCAAAGCTTGTGCAAATGCATCGACTCAAGGAGATCTACCTTTTATAGATTGTGATTTACTCTTATGGTTCATATTTCACTCAGTAGGAGGGGCTTTCTATGAAAAACACATTTTTTTCGGATATTTCTTCCAAAGAATTGGTTTTTAAGTAGTCCAAATTTGGTGCCTATGAATTAACTCAAGGAGATGTAGCTTTGTTAATATCATATTTTACTCTAGTAGTTCCTGTTTTACTCACGGGGGGAGCTGTTTTTAAGTTTTTTTGACATAACTCTATGAATATTGCGAGGAAGAACTGGGTTGATTTTGGGAAAGGTTGGTGGTATAGTTCTGACACTAGGGGGAGCTGTATCCCAAAACGCTTTCAGGACATAATCGGTCAGATTTAGTCCACATTTGCATGTCTATTCCTCCAAAATGAAAACTATATTCTAATCGACTCACCATCCGGCTGACACAGAACTATGAATACAGGTGTTGTACAGCAGTGTTACCTGGATCTGCTGGAGCATGTTCTTGAGTTGAACCAGGAACTCCTTGGCATCTTTTGCTTTTTCGGAGACGCCGTTCAGGGCCTGGGAGAGCTGGCACTGCGAAGACACAGACATCATCATCATGAATAAAAGTTTTATTGTTTCTGTTTTAATACATGCTGGACCAAATGATTTTTTTATTGGACCCCCTCCTCCGAGGATGAACCGGTCCAACTAATTACACGGAGAGGATTTTCCTAAGACGTCTGTTATGTAATCATTTGACCCAACAGATCATTCTCACTAGATTACTGCTGATCCTGAGCGAGGCCTTTGCAAAGACTCTTTATTGTCTTAATGATCGGGATTAATGTTATAATCTAGATTACAATCCAGAATACCCAAACTGACTTTGAACTTTAGACTTTTTCATAAAAATTATGAAACTACAGTAGAATTAAACAAGACTAAAGAATAAAAAAACTAATAATGGGCATTTGACTGACCCTATGCAGTGTTTCTGAAATAATGATACCCCTAGGGGTGCTTTAGGGGTACTGCATATTCCTAAAACAATGTCACAACAATAAATTACATTTTTAAAAAGAGATGCAACAACTGCCATAAAACTATATTATGACTCTTAGTAAAAGTCTCTGTCCCGATAAAACAGGAAAAGTAGACTGTTTCTCCTCGTATCTGTTCCTGCAGTCAGGAGCAGCTGCTCCTCAGAAAACAGTCAGGAGCGTGACGAGCCTACAGGTGACCTATAATGTAGAATAAGATCCTTAAATCAAAAAAAAGCTATGATTAAAAAGTCAGGATCCAACGCCACAGGTGAATTTGATTGGTTTAGAATATGTTATTTAACTTGACCCTGTTAATTGCAATCTTTTTTAATTTTATATATATATTTTTTTAAGAATTTACACTTAAAAACTTTGTAAGTTAAGATAGCAACAGAAACCTCTCCAGTGGCAAGGTTGATGTGTAGATAATGATTCCTGAAAAATGATTCCCTGAACATCCTCATCTGAGACAAATTCAACTCACAGAACCAGAACGATAATTCCGATTCCAACAACCCCGGCCATCATTGCAACCACTTTCAGAAAAACACCCACCCATACGACTAGCGTTACATAAAAGATAAGAGTATTTAAATAGCAGAAAGCACCACAGCATTGTGCTGGTGGGTGTAGAGAAGTATTGATTGGTCTTCTAGATCTGCTCTGGTTATAAAACCAAATGCCAGAATCAGAAAAAATTTGTATCCATAGAAACAGAAAAAATCAAAATGACCAAAATATGGAAATAGCACAAAGAACAATTTCAGCAACGGACTGTCGTGTGAGGAGTTTGGAGTTTTCAAATGCAGACAGACAATATAATGATGGACACACACGTGTGTGTGTGCGTGTGTGTGTATGTGTTTGTGTGTGTGTGTGTGCAGCAGTCTCTGGTAAATAAGGAAAGACAGGACAAAGAAACACACACACACTGTTTAACACATGCCATAGTATGATGAATCTGCTCCACTGCTGCCACACCCACCACACCCCCACCTCCTCCTCATTCACCCTACACATACACACACTCACACACACACACATATAGATCCAGAAGGCGATACCATAAAGACGGTCTATTTCTTTGTTGGTTGAAATCATAGAAAATAAATGTTGCCCAGATTAAAGGTTAGAATCCAATATGAATAGATTTGAAACTCGTCTGCGTACTTTTGAGTATTTTAAGAGGCACACACACATTCAGATATCAACATATCCATCCCTCACTATTTAATCATTGTTAATAGCTGGTAAAGACGCATTCATTAAATATAAGTCGTCTTTAAATGTTAGGCAGGAGTAGGAATTCATATAATTCTCCTTTTTTGGGGGTTTTTCTGCCTCGTGAAATCATTTACGTAAACATATAAATATATATATATAGTCGTTTTATGGTATTTTAATTATTAAAGTCTAAAAATGTGAATAATCTGTCATAAATGATCTGGTCAATAAAAGAAATCTGTTATAACATCTCAGAGAAAGAGTTTTTTAAAAGAAAAAAGGATTCTGTAAGTGATGATGTGATTCACAAAAGATGTTTCAACAATTTCATTAATTAAACCAAAACCTGATAACTTTGAGAAATGACCAGTTTTCTTATTCCGTACGATTCCCTGTCACTGCTCTCTCCGTTAAATAGAAAAGTCCATCTCCGACTGTACTGTATGCATAATCCCCTGTCCACATCGCCACAACGATGACCCCTCCACCCCTCCACCCCTCCACCCCCACACCACACACAGACACGGCCATCCCTCTTCTATGCATGTGTGCTGTCCAGAGTCAGAGAGGCGACTTGTGGAGGTCATGGTTCCCAAATAAACCCGAACCCTCTGTGGAGCTTCTTGCTGCTCCTCACCGAGAGACCATCTGGCCCCGCAAGCTGTCACGTCTGTGTGTGTGTGCGTGCGTGTGTGTGCGTGTGTGTATGTGTGTGTGTGTGTGTGTGTATGTGTGTGTATGTGCGTGCATGCCAAGATGCTAACGAGGGGATGACGGATGTGCCGTCAGAGGCCGGTGAGGCTGGATCTCCCCTTCCTCTCCTATTTGTACTGTCTGGTTCTTTATTCATTAAACAGCAGTTCTGCACATCAGGTCAAAACCCTCAGCTTCATCCTCCTTCCTCCCTGTCGGCTCCATCATTTCCAAAAAAAGATGTGCACTGTAATAAAACCGCTTCAAGCACTACTTTTTACCAGGCAGAAGTTCTGACCGCCAGCAGAGTCGGGCATTGGATATAACAAAAAGTGAAATGATGCGTCTTGACGACAGTTTATATGAGAAATCAATGTTTTTAAGAGTTAAAGAAATGAACCAAGAAGAACAAAATTATTTGGAACCTAACTGACAAATCGGGTTGTCGAATTTGAGGCAAAGAGATATCGTTTATTCCAAAAGAAACACCCATGGATCCACCAGCCGACCCATTTTTCTGATTTTTCTTCAGTCAGCCTGAATGTCTCTGTTTATTTATGAGAATAAAGTCGTAATTATAAAAGAGAAAAGTTGTAATTTCTAGAGAATAAGGTCGTGATTTTGACACTCACCTTTCTTTCGAAAGATGTGTTTATCTTTCAAAAGATTCAATATTTATTGATATGTAAAACTTTTATTATTATTGAAATATAGTTTGACAAGATCTTCCACGTTCCTCATTTCCCCCTTCAATAAGTAGCCTAAAATCATGACTTTATTCTCGTAAAATTGCAACTTTTTTTCTCGCAGAATTGCGACTTTTTTCTTGTAAAATTATTTTAAAAAATCTCTTAAATTGACAACTTTCTTCTCGTAAAATTACGAGTTTTTTCAAAGGCTGTAATTTTAAATTGCAAATTTTTTTTTCTCGTAAAATTACAACTTTATTTTCTTTAAATTACGAAATTTTTTCTCTAAAAATTGCGAATTTCTTCTCGTTAAATTTAAATTTATTCTCGTAAAATGAAAACTTTTTTTCGTGTAAAATCATGACTTTTTGTCGGTGCGGCCGTAATACTGTGGCGTACAACGAGGTTTTCCTTTACAAACAGCATAAATCTCTGAAATAGCACCTTTTAATTATTAGTCAATTCCTACCTTATAAATGGTCACGTCGATTTAGATTTCCTCTCATTGAACTCAGAACTTTCTTAACTGAGTGAAAATAACAACTCATGGGTCATTTCTTCGTACCAAGCCTGAACTTGAGTCCTTTCCATAACCAGGTCTAAATTTGGCTTTAGTCACGATGCATCAACCTACAAACCGCAGAAAACTGCATAACAGTGTTGAAATGTGACAAGTCTGGCCTGCAGGGAGAGAAAGAACCAGACCGCCACTGGAGAAATTTGAAACAAAAGAGAAACACATGAACGTGAGAGAAAACGCCATGAAAGGCAGATTGAAACAGAAAAATAACAAAAGAAAACATGAAATGAATCTAAAATAAGAAGAGGAGGACGCCTCTGCAGAGCAGAATCGTACATTCACAAATCCATTTCCTTCCCTCCTTTGTTTCCTTTGTTCTCCTCCTCTTGACCTTTATTTCCCTTTATTACTGCTCCAAACAGGAGAGTCATTTTTCTTTTCCCCCCCTGTCAGCACACTTCAGCACTCCTTTCAGAGACAAGTGCTATTATCTTGTTACGGGAGCGACGCGGGAGCATTTATTCAGCGGCTGACATTCAGAGGGACCGTTGACATTCATCGAGGTACAGCTGTGTTGGTTTGCAGAAATGTTTCAACTCAACAAATGTCAGCTTCGGGGGGCGGGTGGGGGGCGGGGGGAGCTTTCAGACTTCCAGAAACTTCCCAAACATAAATCCATCCATTAATTGTTTGTAGCCTCAAATTCTTTTCAGAATCGCGGAGGGGGTGGAGCCAATTCCAGCTGACAGGGAGTGAGAGGTGGTCTACACCATTGATTACAAATATACATATATATACTTATTCCTATTGTCATTGCTATTATTGTTGGATTTGAAAGTGGATTTATTGTTCAGTGTAAAGGTCGATGATAAGTGTCTGAAAACTTTAATGTCCTGCTCAACTGTTTGGTTGACCATATATTGAGTTTCTGTTTCTTATTGAGACTTGTGACTGAACTTCTTAATAATGTGACCCAGTGGCAGCATGTATATGCGAAAGAAATAGGGGCCATGGACAGAGCCCTGGGGGACACCACATGTCAAAGTACTACAAACATGCTTTACCAAAACATTGAACTAAACTAAATAAAATTGATTATTTTTCCATGAAATATATAAATCATCATCATCCAGTAAAAACATCTGGGGGTTTTTTGGTACTTTTTGGTACTTTTTTGGTACTTTTTTGGTACTTTTTTGGTACTTTTTTGTCATTTTATGGTAAATTTAGAGTAAGATAAGATAGGATATTACTTAAAATACAATTAAAAAAAACAAAAATGCAAAAACGAAACAACAAAAAAATACCCATTGTTTTCTTGCTGAGGACACTAAAGGGTTAAGAAAATATCGCAGTGGTCGAACCGAACCGTGAATAAAATGTGATATTAGAGCCGTGAAGAGGTTAATTCATCAAATATTCAGCGGAGCAATGGGGCGTTTAGCGGTCTGGTAATTCGGACTATATGTCTAAGACGTGTCGTTTCTCCCTGATTACCAGCCATGACAGCGAGGCTTCCACACAGATGAGAAGTTTAACAGAGAGTTATAAGTCTAAGTTAAATCCATTATCTTCGTATTATAGCATCCCAGAATAGGAAGGGGGTGTTTTTTTTTTTTTGGTGACATAATTGATGCTGGATGGTGAGTCTACATTTTGAAACGCATTATATCAACCATCAGCTATTTCTGGGAAGAAGTTGAAAAACAAACTAGACTGCCAGAACCCACAGCATGGCATGAAATACATTCTTGGAGCAAAAGGAAAACAAAACGTTGCAGAGGCGGAGTTTTGCGGTTTACAATCTGAGAAGGCAGTTTATCTCCGTAGCTCAGAATAAAAACCCTGCAGGATTCCTCTGTGGAAGGGACCATGTGGTCAGATTTGGAGGCTCATGTTGGAAGATGGCATGGATCCACTATTGTTTAATCATGGCGACGGTGTAACCGAGCCAATCAGAGGCAGCGCGGCAGAGGTGGCGGAGTAGACTCTCCCAGCGGAGGTGTGCGCTCTCTGAATCCCCTTCGGTCACATTTGTCTTTTTCATTTAATTGGGTCTCAGAACTTCCTGTCAGATTGACACGAAGACTCTAAAGAGACGTTTGATCATTTCACCCGAGGAGGAAAAAAACCCTGAAAACTGATGACTGATCTGAATCCGGATCATTGTCATACATGGGTTATAACCATATTAGAGAAATTATGGTCATTCAAATTAAAAATTCAAGAAACTTTAATTGTGTTGTGCTAAAAGTTGATTTTCTCCATTTTTTTTTTTTGCTTACTTTTTTTTGTTAACTTCCTCGGGAGCTTAATTCATGCAGCGGATAAAAGCAGTAGCTGCTATTCTCACCGAGAAGAAGGATGTCGCCGTGAACCAGACCAGATCTACGAACAGGCCTAATGTGTCTCTCAGATGAGGAATAGCTGATGATGGTGTTGACCTTGTCAAAATCGCGCACCGGGGATGTGGAGGAGGGGCTGAACCTCCCCTTGTGTACCGCCTCCCCACTTACTTCCTCTCATTTGCATTTATAAGCCTCCTTTATCTCTACCTTCTCCCATTGAGCTTTAAATTGGTTCTGTTATTTAAATAAATAGATATTTAGTACAGTACAACCGTTCGCCACCAGCACAATAAGCCCCTCCTCCCTCAGTATAGTTAACCAGCCGTGTTGCTGTATTAGTATTTTGCCATCTGCTGGAGGTCAAAACCAATCTCCTCTCCCCTTGGTGCTTTTCATCCTCTCACCCACCAGTGGCCGGTGACCCACTCTCGTTTTTCTGACGATTGATACTCCAGGACAAACCGCTACACGATGGTCTCACAAATGGTCTGACAATGTTTACACACTCACTCAACAGATGCATGAATATATGAATATATGCGCATCGCAATGTATCATTTGAATGAACACATTACGTGAAAGGACCCAATGTAAAAAGAAACAACGACAATAATGGTCTATAGCAAACGTGTCAAAGAATATCTCATTTTTATAATAACTGGCCCGTTGGTATACAGCACAAACACCACAGATACTACAAATCCCAGAATGCACTGCGATAGCCGGCGAGCTCCCAGCGCTCCTCCTTTCAAGTCATGTGAAATACACCAGGAAGCTCGTCACGCACCTGTTTCCTGTTTCCTGTTTCCTGAGGAGCAGCTGCGCCTGGCTGCAGGAACAGATACGAGGACTAACAGCCAACTTTTACTTTTTTATTCTGACAGGAGAAAGAAACGGCTTAATCATCCAAGACATTTACCCAGAGTCGTTTAAAGTTCCTTTTTGATGAAGTTGTTTATTGAAAACCGATGGATTGAGACATAAAAATAAACTCTTCCCATCAATTTCGAATCTAATCTGTAACTTGAGTATTTTCTTTTCCATTGGTTGGTCAGAGTTCTATAGACTAAGAATACAATTGTCGTAACACCTCAGATTAAACATGAACATGAACATGAAGGCTGTTCGGCCCTCGATGTTGTCTCCATTTTTAATTCCGGCCCCCTCTGTGTCGGGTTTGACCCCCCCGTTCTACTACAGCGAGGCTAACAGCTGTGTGACTCAGTGCTTCTATAGGACCGGGCTTCAGAAACACTTAGTGGTGTGCCTGCGAAGCGGTGCGGCACGAGCGACCATTATCTATCACTTCTCTTCCGCTGTATTCGGGTCGGGTCGCGGCGCCTACGGTAAAAAAAAAAAAAAGGATTCGCAACAACGTGGAAAAACGATTAAAAAAAAATTCCGACTCTTTCATTCACACTGTCTGAGCAGCGGATTCTAGATGTCTCTCGCCCCTGAATGCCTGGAAGACCTCCAAAAGGACACACCCAGGAGGAATGTCAAACAGATGGCCAAACGGCCGTGGCTCCTTCTGAGGAGCAGGAGCAGGAGCAGGAGCAGGAGCAGGAGTCTCCTCAACTCCCTCCAGAGGTCGGGGCATGCTTGGCAATCAGAGGTAATTAAAAGGAACGCCAGCGTGACTCTTTCATTTTTCATTTCGTTTCATTTCAGCATGAACGTGCTGAAATGAAATGTGTCTTCTTTTTTTTTCTTTACTTTCATTTTGTATCCGCTGCGCTCAGAACCGGAGCCGGAGACGATTGCCCCCTGTAGTTTACCACTTACAGTGGTGCTTACGGAATAACAGGATTGACGTCTGAGGGAGAAGTGAGTATTATTGGCTCTGAAGGTATTTCATCATAAACCCCTTATTGACGGAACAAAAACTGCATCCTATAGAGGAATAATAGTCCGGGCCTACGGAGGTGGACCATCTGAGGATGTAACACCTGCAGCTCTGCCGCCGGCGAGGCTTGACTGATGCGTTCTGCGTTTGGCTAACCCAGAAGAACCTCTATGCAGAGCAGACGTTACTCTTTACACAGAGCAGTAAGCCGTGATGCTGTTAAAAGTGCGATGAGGGCTTTTTCACCGCCTTTTCTGTAAACGTCAATATTTATGGCCTATATGCTCAGACACGGCCGGTGCATCTCTGCGGCCTAAAGAGAGATATAGTTCCGGCCCGCTTCGTTCCCGTGAGCCAGCAACTTTTAGACGTTCATGAAAACATCCTGCCTGAGAAAGTCCGTCCTTGACGAACCATAAAATGCTGCTAATATATTACAGATGAGGTTCATGGTCACCTTGGCGATCCTTTATTTATTACTCCATCTTAAAGCAAATCCCTGAAGAGGCAGAGGGGAAATCTTCCTTCCACATCTGAGAAACTGTAAGAGTGATCGCCGGCCGCCAAGAGACCTGTCCAAACGAGCTCCACAGGAGGAAGGAGGAAGGAGGAAGGTGGAAGGAGGAAGGTGGAAGGAGGAAGGAGGAGGCGTAATTGAATCACCCTGACTTTACCTCACGGGGGTTAGCTGCTGAGGAGAAAGCTCTTCTAAATGTGAAGAACAGTCCAACCGATCAATAATTGATCAAAGAATCTTCCATATTAATAAATGCAAAGGGCGTTTATATTACTGCGAGTGTCATTGGCATAAAACTAGTGGCGAGTCGGCGGTTCTGGAACGTTCTCTCTCACTGGAGACCGCATGTTTATTCTGTGTCAAGAGTTCCCTCGCTGCGACTGTGAGGACAAATGTACACGCAGCCGACAAAAGCATACGGGCGCACCAAATTGATGTGTAAGAATGTTTACAGTAATCTGGCGTTTCATTTATTTGGCTTCCAAATGAATGAGCCGCCCGCTTGTAACCATGGTAACGATGCACATTGTTCCACTATCGGATGTCCACACTCTTCCTCAGAGGTCTGGCATCGGCACTCAGTTTGTTACCAGGAATAGATCACAAAGATTCCCGCTCTTCCACGCACACACACACACACACACACACACACACACACACATAGTAGAAGACTGGATTAACCACACTTACACACAGCCTTTCTGCAGACGATGTTTTCAGCCACATGAGAGGAAGTGTAGTAAGTGTGCATTAACCTAGATGCCATGCAGCCAGCACTAACTCTGTGTGTGTGTGAGAGTATGAGTGTGTGTGAGTGTGTGTGTGTGTGTGTGTGTGTGTGTGTGTGTGTGCATGGCCATTTTTGAACAATTTCTGACTCACAATGGACAGTTTATAGGAAATACTGAAATGGATGCATGAAAACCAGATAAATCTTCCCAACGCTTCCATTCTTTCATTATTGCAGATGTTCTTCCTCACCTGATTATAACACCTGCATTACCCAGCATGCAGCTTGACTGCAGTACGGTCAGATGTTCGGAGACATGCAACTCATATAACGAGTCCCATTCTCCTCATTTGTCATCAAGAACAACCTCCCAATTTTTCGGTATGTTTAAGCTGCAACAGCTTCCGATCTGGTCCTCTGCATGTCGATGCCGCCGCCGCTCGCCGTGCATATATCGCTCTGTTCTTCCAGCCCCACCCCCAGCACAGCATCCACCTAAGGGGTCTCATGGCCCAGGTGGAAAAACACACGGCCCGCCACGTAGTAATGATTTAATGTGTCATTGAGGCAGCTGGAACTTGAATAAGGAGATATCGAGCGATATGCTATGCTCTGAAATAGGCGTTTAAGATTAGGTGAGTTTATTAGAAATATTGGTACCACTTTACAATAAGACTCCCATTATTAAGGATTTATAAAGGGCTTCTACGTAGTTTACTAAAAGTTGTAAACACTTTACAAATCATTAATTAGCTGCTACAACTCATGAAATTCAAAGAGTATCAGAGATTGAATGCGTGCCAAATAGTGAGCCCACTTACCTCTGCTGCTAACGTGATATTGCCAAATAGTGACCCACATTGAAAAATTGAGAGCTGTGTTATAAACTGTTTATAAACGTCATCTAATGACTTATAGAGTGTTTACAACCTAATTAGAACCTCATTAAAAAAAAGGTGAGGTGGTTCTGATATATAACATGATGAGTGGATTTACCGTGTGAAGAACGTCAACGGATCTGTATCTGTGTCGCAGTGACCGGCGTTCATTTCCTCCCGTGATTGTACTATAGATCTGGTCTTTCTAATATGTATAAGTCATAATTAAAAAATGTCGGCACTTTAACATTTTCCTGATCCCCGCTTAGAAGAAAATCTTCATCATTCTGTACCTCAGGGTACCGGAGGAGTGGGCTTTGGTGCTAAATATGGAAGTCATGTCACCAGACAATTATTTGACAAGCTAAGGATTATAGTTTGGCTTTTCCGCGTTACAAATCTTTAATGGGGGATCATTGTTGTGGAGGTTAAATCTGTACAAATGTGCGAAGCTCCTTACTCCCTGTGCTGGCGGGGAGATCAGCGCCACGTAAAAGGGAAGGCAAATGTTTGTGTTTATATTTGATAAATCTGGTTATGTATAAATGAAATTCAAAATTGATCAAATTATTCTTATTTCTCTCGTTCTTTGAAATCAAAGCTTGAAACTTTTTTATATGCTCCCACCTCTTTTTCAAAAAAAAAATTTCTTATTTCTTTCTTTGCTGAAGAGTATTTTTTTTTAAAAGAACTCTAAAAATTATGTGAAAAAGGGATTAGACAGTTAATTTTATCTATTCTAGCTTTTATTTTTCATTTTTAATTATTTATCATTCATTATTTTTAGCTTTTTTTTTTTAATTTTTAATCCTTCTCAACCCAATTATGGCTATATTAATTTTTTGGAACGTCTTTTTTTTTTTTTTTTTAGGGTATTTTTTCATTTTAAAATATCCGACACTCTAAAATCAGCTTAAAATGAAAAACAAATTTGGTCGAGTACGTTTTCCAACAGTAAAGAAGCGAAACGAAGCAAAACTCTGACTCAAAAACTTATTTCATGAGGCATATGTTGTATTTTAGGGTAAATAGTCAATTGTAATTAGATTTGCTCAACTTTGCAGTAAAGCATTTATTTTATTTATTTTAAACTATTTGACCCTAGACTTTTTTGGTTGTATCTAGTGACATAATCCTATGTATCGAACAGGACTTCCCATGATCCGTGACGATTAATGTCTCCTCCACAGTGGCCCCTTTGACCTGTGGTGATCCCCAAGGCTCCGCCCTTGACCCCTTACGATTTAGCATATACAGGCTGCCACCGGGTCGCATTATTTACAGCTTCAGTCACTTTTCTCAATCAGAAACATTGATTCTAAATGAGCTCAACCAAACAGTTGAGAAGGGCATTCAAGGGTTAATGTTTAATAACTGTGTTCAACCATATCTTAATATTCTTCTGCACTTTGTCGCAATGTTCCTGATTAATAATAATAATAATATTAATAATAGATTTAATTTATAAGCGCCTTTCTGATCGCTCAAGATCACTTAACGAAGAAAACACCAATACAATAAAACAACAGATGAAACCGACACACGCTATGAAAATAGAACAATTCTATTATGATACTAGTGATTTAAGGACTTTTGTGAAAAAATCACCTTTTTTTGGTAGAGAGAGTTCATTTACTCACTGGTGCAGAAGATGAATCATCGGCTTCAGTTCACAAATAGCAGCAGCACAAACGCTCGGAGGAAACATTCGTAAATGTGACGAAAGAATCCGATCTGTCCTCTTTAAAACCTAAACTGATCTCGGTATGAAGGCCTAAACGCCGACATATGCACCGCGCTCAATGCTACATTAGCGGTTTTTAATATTTAACTCGGTCGGCGCCGGAACTGGCTGCTATTTACTGGGCTGAGCTAGGTCCCATATAAACACACACTTTAACACACGTGTGGATGCACATACGTGTGTGTGTGTGTGTGTGTGTGTGTGTGTGTGTGTGTGTGTGTGTGTGTGTGTGTGTGTGTGCAAGCTGTAAATAGACGGTGTTTCTTCTGCTTGACCGATTGGTGGAAACTGGATCAGTGTGTCCTTCTCCACATTCCCTCAACAAACGTTAATCCGCTTCACTTGTGCACAAGCATGCCTTCTAAATGAGTGTGTTTGTGTGTGTGTGTGTGTGTAACAAAATGTGACCGTGGATGTGTAGCGGTGAGAGAGTCGCCCTCAGGCTGCGTCACGATGTACTTAATGAGTCACAAATACAATTTTGATCAAAATGTCTTTCCTTGATATCTTTCTGATTCAGCAGATTCTCAGACTTTGGATTTGTAAGGAACAAAACTCTCTCAGAAACACACACACACACACACACACACACACACACACACACACACACACACACATAAATATGCAGAATTTGAAATGTTTACTGATCACACACAAAAATGATGGTTATGTCTCCCCTTTGTCATTACGACCATCTGAGACGGGTCATAACACTCCTGACTAAAAATAATTACTTTTATTTACAAAGTCCATTTCATGCCTTGGCCTAAAAGTTTAATAGGATGCACTGAAAGAGAAACTTCTTTCGAAACAATGAGAAGAGAATATCTGGAATTAGCCAAAAGCAAACACACAGATTAAGATTTTCCAATAGAACTACACCGGATATAATTCAGGGCGAGACCTGATGCCCTTCAAATTCAAGGACTCCTATGTGATATATATATATATATATATATATATATATATATTCCTTCCCACTATATATTTTTTAGCGGAGTTGTAAATGTACAAACAAAATATGGCAATGCAAGGTATATTAAAAAGATATATCATTTTTACTCATGTATTGCTTGCAAACACTATCTGTATTAAACATGTTTTAGAAACATAAAAGTATTTCAGACTCAACTGTTTGTCTTGTTTTTTGTCCAGCCGTTATTCAAACTGTATTGAAACTTATATTCCGGTTAGTGTCCACATTATGTGACCACAACATGTGTTCTTTTGATTAAAGTAATTCATTCTTGAAGGATAAAATTGGTTTCTTGGAACACAAAGCAATTCTTTTGAGCCGACTTACTTTTATTTAGTTGGAGCTATTCCAAGAAACCAAATAGAATCAACTTAAATAAATTGAGCTGGAACAAAATTCACCTGAACTAAGTTGAGTTCACTAAAGTTATTCGGGTTGGAATAAAAAAAAAAGTAAGTAAGTTGAGCCAACTCAGATAAATGAAGTTGGAACAAATCAAAGTAACTAAGTCTATTCAACCTTGATAAATTAAGTTGGAATAATTCTAAAGTAAGTAAGTTGATCCAACTCAAATAGATTAACTTGGAACAAATCAAAGTAACTAAGTTGAATCAACTCTGACAAGTTCAGTTAACCTTACTGAAGTACATTAAGTTAGACCAACATAATCATGTTTAATATTATTAGTGATTGATTAATTGTCGAAGATCTTTCCATGATTATTTCGAGTAAGTTGAAGTAGTAATTCTTTCAAGTGATAAAAATGATATATCACCAAACTTCTTTCGTATCCTGAAACCTTCTTATTCCTCTTTACATGGAACAGAACACCAGGATTTGTTACATTACCGTGTTGTTTGTTTTTGTCCAGTGCGTCATAAGGAACGTAAAAACAAAATACATATTTCTGGTGCACAGAGGGGCGAGCGTTTAGTTTGAAGTGAATTGAAAAACATGAAACAAGAAGAGGAGGATACTGAAACAAAAAGAGTGAGACATTTGGAGAAGTGCTATACCAGACGCAACCACACAAACTCTGATCTCAGCGGGCGACTGTTCAGAAACTGTACATCCATCCGAGAGACGAACACGGAGCCGTTTCCAGTGGAGGCCGAGCGAGAAGACAACCAATCATCGATCTCCCTCAACATGAAGGACACCATATTAACTAAGAGGCGGCCATCTCTAATTCGTACGCTGCTCATCACTTATCAACGCCCTCTCACTCCTGCGCCCTGATGGGATTTTCACGGTCCACTTATGGGACATTGTGATAGAGGGAATGACGGAGGAAGGAGGAGGGGGAGCGGAGTTAAATGAGGGGGAGGGGAGATTGTAAATAAGAAGCAGAGAAGAGGAGGGATGCAAAGATGCGGTGATGGTGAATGACGAGCGGAGAGGAGATGAAGAGCGAGGCTGAAAAGTGTGACAGATTAACGATGAATGGAGAGACCGGAGGCTTTCAATCCCACAAAAAACAAGGGAGACAGACAGATTAGTCCCAGTGACCCACTTAACAGGAAACGGGCGAAAATGGCTTTAATTTACACCTAGAGAGAGTGTGGTTGAGATGGTCGCGATGATGATGATTACATTCCATGATGAAATGCTGCATTAAACACAAGAAGTGATTTGATGAGAGCTTGAGTGAAATCAGAAACCAGTCCCATAAAAAAATTCCCATTCATTTTTTTTTTTTCCAACCCTTTGGCTTCCTGTCCCTGGGGGCCTTTTAGTCACCATAATCTCATAATTAATATGGTGGTTACATTGTAATTTTGTCAGAATAATGCCCAAAAGCTACACGTGCCACGCCAGCCGTTTAAAAAAAATGCATATTAGATTAAAAAAGAAAAAAAGAATTAGA